>CM043120.1:43842315-44442315 GCA_023701765.1 Hylyphantes graminicola
TCGAGTTTTAAATAAATTACTTGAAGGAGGGGGGGGGGGGTGGAAGGGAACGGTCTGCTTCGTTTTTGAAGATACGCTGTCTATTTCACTCACAAGAATCTTCGTTCAGTTGGTAGTTAGAGCTGTTTAATGATGTTTTCAACATTGAGTAATTTTTGTATGCTTACATTCACACCTAAATTAAGCGTCCTTCCATTTAACTTACAGTTTTATCATCGAGTACAATAAAAGAGGGTTTCTCGTTCTAAATATGTATTTGTCTTAAAAATAACTTAAATCTCTAAAAGTCAATGAAATATTAAAGTCGAAAAATGGCGACGGCCAGGTTTACCAAAATGTCACGAGGTAAGAGAAATCCAGCAATGCCTTGTATAAAAACGTGCTTCAACCATTACGATGTTCCAAAAATGCAATTACAGTCGATCCCCGCTATAGTTAAACTTCAACGTAACCAAAACTTTGCTGAATTTTTTTTGTACGATATAAGGCTTGTAAAGGAAAATTATAATAATTGTTTTGCCCATCTTTAATATATTGAATAAATAAATCGAATTTATATAAAAAATATTTTTAGAAATTACAATTAAATTGATTAATTTTCGAAATTATTAAAAAATGTCGAACATTTCGGAATAGCTGAATTCCGAAGGATCCGTATATTGGAAACTGTGTATTTGTATAACGGACAAATCTTCACATATATTTAATTGACTGGCTCCGTCTCATTCTGATGGCTTTTTTTAATTGCAGAATAGGGTGGGCCGAAAAAAAACTTTTTATTTTATTTCGAATCGCTATAGTGCGGAAAAGTTGCCATTGGTAAAGACATGAAAAATGCACTAATTATTATTTTTTTATGACTATATCTTCCGTTCGCGCAATGCCATCAAAGTTGGCAAAAATTGTCAAAAACCGTAATTTTTCATAATTTTTTTAAACCCAATGTATGATTTTAATTGCTTTCCTATATCATGAATTAACTACTAAAAGTATGTAAAATCCAAATATTATAGCACTTATTAATAATAAATGCTATAATATATTAGTATAATAAGTTATTATGCATTCGTGTCAGATCTTCCGACCACTCAACTTAGTATAAAATTAGGAAAATTCGTATTTTTTGCTAAATTTCAAAGTTTTAACTTTTTGTAAATTTTAATCGTGCAACATGATATAGAAAAACAATTAAAATCATATATCGGGATTAAAAAAATTATGAAAAATTATGGTTTTTGACAATTTTTGCCAACTTTGATGGCATTGCGCGAACGGAAAAGATGCAGTCATAAAAAAAAAAATAATTAGTGCATTTTTCATGTCTTTACCAATGGCAACTTTTCCGCACTATAGCGATCCCAAATAAAATAAAAAGTATTTTTCGGCCCACCCTAATGCAGAAGTCCTTTATTTTTCAAAACTGTTTGTCTCTAATTTTAAATGTGTTTAAACTATTTCATAAGAAATAAGTGACTAAAGAGTATATGTTAAAAGGCGAAGTATTGAACAGTTCCACTTGGGTCAAGTTGTCAAGAGGTATTGGTAAAGAATATGAAATATGTACAGTTGGGGACAGGAAGATGAATATCTTCATTGTACTCGGTAGGGTAGGTTACACAGTAGTACTGCTGACACGCCCCTTAGAATTGTGTGCGCGTTGAGGGGGGGGGGGGGGGGGGGGTGAGATGAATGGTTTGAAAAGAAAGGGTTGTTCCTGGAACTTTTAGAGGGACTGAAGATAAGCATGCTTCTTGTTTACTATGAAAAAGGTCTAGTTTTAGTGAAATTTGACCTTTTGTGAAAAATTGTCTTCTCGCTTGCCACTTATATAACTTAAAATATAGCGATACGAAATAAAAAATAAGAAGGGAAATTTGGGTTCACTATAAGCGAACTCTCATTTTCTAAGCGGTTCACTATATGTATCCATATAAAATAACATGTTCAGAAGGGACCTCTAAAAAGTTTCATTAACAGCGGGGTTCGGCTGTATTTTTTAATATACACTGTTCAAAACAATTAGGGGAGCGCATGGTTTAAACGTTTTCACCCCTAATGATTCAATTTATAACCATCAGCTTGAGATTTTTTCTCACTAAGTTAAGATCGCACTTATTTATCGTTAGATGGAGGAATCATGTCTTTTGAAGAATTAAACAATGTTTGTTTTAATTAAATAAAAATATGAAAAACATGGAAAAATAAAATTCACTCCCAATAAGTTTTATGAAATAAATCAACCCTAAATTATTCACGTCTGCATTCCAAGATGTTAAATTTAGATTAAAAATTGAATTTACCTTTTTTTTTACAAATAAAGTTTTAAAAAATTAGTGTTACAATTTATTTAAAAGTTATTATTCCAAATTCCCCCCTTTCATTTTAGTTAAAAATTAAGATCAAAGAAACTTTCCCTGGTCTACCCTAATAATCAATCGATTGCAGCAATCAATACATAAAAATGGACACAATAAATTTTGATTTTTTATTACTGTTATATACATTAACTAACATAATAAATTCAATAACCTTATAATCAATAACCTTACAAACCGTAAAAATCAGTAACCCAATATTTTATCCCTTTAAGTGTTCATTGCTAAAAATACAACAAAATAAGTAGACACATTTCAAAACCTGCATCATCTCTCATCCTCTTTTTTGGCCGTTCGCGTTGAGGAATATATATTTTTTAATGTACGCTTGTAGTCAATTTTTGAAAACTTTCACCTCCCTTCTCCCTCCGAAACCCCCCCCCCCCCCCCCCCCCCAATTTTTAGCCATTTGTTACTGCACCAACTGTTTTATTTGCGACCACACCCCTAAACTAGCCAAGTACAGCGATAACGGCGCCAAACTAACAGACTTACGAAAACTTTAACGAACCGGAGTTAAATAATACTGATTCCAGTACTTTTATCCCACAACAGAATGATAATTGAAGCAGTAATAAGTATTAACAGCATTTATTTTTTATAGACAAAATTGAACCACCAGAAACGAATCATCCATGTACTATAAAATAAATACCAGACTGTACATTACTATACAAAAGAGACAATTAAAAACTCCACAAAACAATGAAATAATTAGCAGCACATTTTTTTAATGGCACAATTTCAATAAACAGAAGACAGCCGATAGTATTTTTTTTACAACAAACAGTTTATATTTCATTTAAAATAAACCAATATATCTAATTTTTTAAAAATATCGAAAAATGGACAAAAAATCTATTTTCGGGATTTCGACCCATTCGGGATTTCGACCTAGTCGGGATTCTGACCCATTCGGGATTTCGACCTATTCGGGATTTTGGCTTGTCGGGATTTCGGCTTTCGGGATTCTGGCTTGTCGGGATTTCGGCTGTCGGGATTGTGTCCCAGACCCCTTGAGTAGCAACAGTTCCAGTAATGCTTCGAATTGCTACTGCACAGATCCGGGGATCAAATCCCGGATTGGGCGAGGTTGACCCATTCTTTCATACCTTGAGTGGGTAGATAAAATGGGTACCAAGCAAGCTTAGGAACTAAACACTGGGATTTCCGCGTGAAGCTGACCACCTTACCGGGACATATGCCTAGCCCCCAGAGCAATGGATCACAAAAGCTCAAATGGGCACATCAGGCCTTGGTCCAGTAATGGGCTGTTGCGCCAAGGAGTTTAGTTTTTTTTTAACTATATAGAGTGTAATGGAGCTTACTGTGTCATACCGCCAATCACTCAATCCACCAATGGAATACAGGAAAGATTATAAGTCACACGAAGCAAGTCAATGTAATTCTAAAAGAATCTAGATACCCTCACTGCCACAGTTATTAAGGCTGACAAAATGGTTACCCTTTTCCAACTGGTCTCCCTAAAGAGCATTTAATGGTGTAAAATCTTATTGCAATCCAATAACAATAAAAACTAATATATTGTTGAAAAGTATTTATTACAAAAATATAACTATAAAATTTCCAACCTTCATAAAATATATCATTACATGAATTTTTGATAAACTTTCAAACTCAAATAATTAAATACTTCAAAAAAATATAACAAAATAATACATGATTCAAATAATCATTTAGATGGATTAGGTGGGATTATGTTACTTGTTCCCATATGGCAACAGTATGCATTTTTTTTAGAGGGTTAACTTTTACCTATATTTCAGAAATAATAAAAACTTCAGAATAAATTGAGAGATAAAGTGCATTTCAATTTTAATTCATTAGTTCTACAAAATATATCTTAATTCTCCCGATTTCTTCATCTCAGCTAAATCACTTATTCTCCATAGTTTTCTTCAACTTAGCTAGGCAAGCCAGTCTCTCATCCCTCCATTTCCTTCGAGCATCCAAGCTTTGCAGGGGAGTTTTCTTGCAGAGTTCCTCGTGGACAATTTCAGCAGTCTTGCCCTCCATCTTGGGTATGGGCCCAAATGTTTCGGATACGTTGTAGATCCCATTGGCATAACGGTTGCAGTAGTCCATGATACCTTGGGTGAAATATTGAGTTTATTTTATTTTTGTATTTGGTGCCACGGACATAAAAAAGAATTATGATATGTATGTGCAATTTTTTGTATTAAATTGGATAGAAAAATTTATAATTTAAAAAGAAATTCTTGCAAAAAACATTGATTAAAAAAACGCTCAAGTGGACCCAGATTAAAACATACATAGTAAATTGACATATTGGTAATAAGGATTTCTTCATGAAAATAGGTGGAAATTTATATTGTTTCCTCCAAAATAAATCTGAAATTTTGAATTTAATTTTAAAATAATATGCATTTGTTTATTGTAACAAACTATTAAAAAAATTATACCAATCGATAGAGATTAAAAAGTTGATTTTTCAAGTACTTTGCACTCAAAAGTCAACCTCATTCATGCACACATTTTTTAATAGTAGTAGCAAATAATAATATTAAAGTAAATAATAACAGTAAATTGTATTGAAAATATGGTTTTTAATTACATTAAGATACTAAGGTCAAATTTTAGTACCAAGCCTTTAACACAGATGGCAGCACCAAAAATGTAGGAAATAAATTAGTATTATAATTGTTGATATCAAATGTTATTCATAGATGTCGCCACCAAACTTCGCAAAAAAAACATTAACTAAATGCGCTAAACACTTTAAAAAATGAAAAATCTAGAACAAAAATACGTGCTCAACTTGTACTAAAATTATAATTTACTGCACAGTGGCAAAAAATTTATGAATTCGTTGAAGATAAAAAGTTTTAAAAAGTAAAATAACCTATTTTCCTATTACTGAAACACTTACTGAAATTTTTATATTTTTTTAAACAGAAATAGTCACCTAGAACTGCTTTCACACACGATTTAGAAGAACAAAAATTGCCAAATACAGCATTTAGACGTAATTGAACTCTTAAAGGATAAAATTGGTCAAATCCTAGTATTTGTTCCGGCGACTTTTGATTGAAGATAACGTTTACCAAGTAAGATAACTCTGAACCACACAGCAATAAGTTGTGCCACTTGAGATATGAAGTGCACAGGGGAAAAACAACTTTATTGCATAAGAATCTTCCCATATTCTATTGTGCTTGGCGGGCATTGCCGAAGGGACACCATTTTTCCTCTTGGTTCTTATCCCTGGTACAAACAAGAGACTCGTGTCCACTGATCTATAGCGTGAATCAGTGTTGCCGCGAAAGGAAAACAAAGTGAGTAACCCGTTTTCTTACACCATTTTACGCAATGACAGGCTATTGCTGCCAAAGAATCCTGACGCAGACCAATTCCTATGCAATGAAATTGTTTTTCCCCTGCACTCTTCCTATATCTTACCATCAGCATTCAAGTGACAGGTCTCGAACGCCCCTAAAAAGGCATATCTCATGCCCAATCCCTCAGACATCACCGCATCTATATCCTCAACCGACATCACGCCATCCTGGACCAGTCTCCAGCATTCGTTGATGATGGCGTACTGCATCCGGTTGATGGCGAACCCGTAAACCTCCTTCTTGACGACCACCGGTTTTTGGCCGATTTCTTTCATCAAGTCCAGTGTGCGGGTCACGACGTCTGGGCTTGTCCATTTGGATGGGACGATTTCCACTATGGGGACGTAGTAGGGTGGGTTGGCCTAGAATTAGGGGTTATTGCTATACTATTTCTAACCAGAATGTAAGCTTCGAAAAGACTCTCTTCCCCCCCCCCCCCATCCCTTCACTGGGTTTTCTAGGAAAAGGGGGGAACACCGGTTATCTAATCCTAGCGCGCTTGAGGTTTAGAATCAAAACAGTTAGTATTTCCACACGTAGGGTGGGGGGAAAAAACGATCCCGCCATTTCTAAGAAAACCGCATGGGGGAAGGGGAGGAATGTGTTAACCATCAAGAATATTTTTTTTAACCACTGAATAGTTTTTTTAAAAAAATAACATCTAAAAATTATTCTAATTTAATAATGTACTAATGCATTAATAATACATGTATACAATTAGTAATTCTATTGATGAAGTTTATTTGGAGTGGTACATATATTATAGAAAAATGAGGGAAGACAACTTGTTCTCAGGCGTAGAAACTGTTTTCTCAGACGTAGAAACTGTTTATTTTTATAATGTTCGTTTGACTCTTTTTTTTTTATTTGTTTCATTAGTTCTTTAAATCTTTTATTTAAAAAGAATAAAAGAAAAATAGTCAAATTTTGCATTTTTTGTTCTAGTTAAGCTAAATTTTGTCTCATGCAAATTCGTGTTGTGATTTTTTTTAGCATAAGCTCCTGGGGAAATGCTATCATTTCACCTTAATCAAAATTTTGTGTTAATCAAGTTCGCATTAAGCAGATTCTACTGTATGTTAGTAGTTGTAATTTATTGCAGGTTCACACTTAAAAATTTCAGCTCTGTATTTATTTTTGTCCTTGAAGTGCCACATATTTTTTTACAATTTATCTTTCAATTAAAAGGCAAATATCTTAAATTACTATTCAGAATATAATTTTTAATTTATTAACTTAAATAAATTCAATTGAATTTCAATTGTAAATGTTAAAGGATTTATTAAACGCTATTTCATAATCAGAACTTTTGATTTTTTTTTTTTTTTTGTAGGTAAAAAGGTCATACAAAGTTAACTAAGATATTTTTTTGCAAAAATCAAGGTATTTTTGTTGTTTTAGCAGACGTTTATTTGCTTTAAAACTACTTTCAAAGTTAGGAGCTTTATTAAGCGCTTAAGTAAGGTAACCTTGAATAATATACTCTGTCTGTCTGTGAAATTTTGTTTGCAATAGATACACAGGCTCCTCTCTTGCCTTAACACCTGTTTTCTTATAATTTAATTATAAGAAATGAAGGGTTGAGTTGCAAAACACACATTTTCCAGAGTATAACTAAGATATAAGGTAATGGCGGTTAACTGATGACTCTTGATAATGGTAGGTTCAATTGGACAAAGTCACTGACTCTATATCTTGGTTATGCTTTGGAGCATGTCACTTTTTACCCTTCAAATAATATAAATATATGATACTTACTGGATGTGCTACAACTACTTGGGAACGATGTTTTAAGTTCTCTGAAAATGAAGAAGGCATAATACAACTGGTCGAGCTGGCCAATGTCATGGTATCTGAGGCTAAGTCATCTAATTTTTGAAATATCATTTTCTTCAATTCGAAATTTTCAGGAACGGATTCCTAAAAAAAAATTATTAAAACAGCGTACAAGCGAGCGACATTCACTAAAAATTTGTTACTCTCAGACTTTTTATTCAATCGAAATCTAATTTTTATTTATATAGTTTTGTAAATCGAGTTTTTTAAAAAAAAGTTGCTTGAAAGATAATTAAGAAAGCACAGGTATAATTTCTTTTTATTTATGGCATTTTTGTTGGATCTATATCTTATTTATATATAATTTGGTAAATCTAAAAATATTTTAACAACTTTGAGTCGATACTCCCCGAGAGAAAAGAAAATTATTATAAGATCCTCTTAGTAAACAAGATAGCTTGGGAAATAAATAATTGGGATTTCAGGTCAGTCAAAGTACCTGAACTCCCTGATGCTACAATACACCACATTGCCCCAACCTCATAAAGAAATGGGCACAGCAGGAATTTGCCCTCTATGATCTATCATATGCCAAAGCCTTCCCAATAGCACAAAGGTTAGGGAGCCTTTGGAGCTTAAGGGTTCGGGTTTGAATCCCGGTAAGGCATGAATGTTTGTGCCCATCAATAAATGTTGTTATTTGTCTGTGTGTTTGTGTCGTCTCTTTCTATGTCTCTTGTGCCTGTGTCATTTCTGGGGTTGAGTACAATAGACTTGAGGTCGCAGTGCTTGGCAAACTTGACCCCCCATCAGGAAAGTCATAAGTCATCATATGCCAACGAGTTTAGCTTAAGATCTATTTATTAACTTACTGACCTGCACATGTGATGCACCTTTCACACATGTTTCTAGCTCCTCTGTTCGAGTGATCAATTTTAACTGCTCAGCTGCGGACAAGTTGCCTCGGAGCATTTCTGAACTTTCCAGCTGCTCCAACTGCTCTTCAATAACTTTTAGAGCAGCTTCTGATGCCTTAGGGTCCTTGTCATAGATCACGACATTGTACCCAGCACTGGCAAACAGCATGGCCCAACTGCGGCCAATCAGGCCACTATAAAACAAAAAATTCTTGTGAACAAATGTAAGTGTTGTTGTTTCTAATGCAACTCGGTAACCGAGCCTGGAGTAGAGAACTACCCGATTTTAAGGGGAAGAGTGGTGGCTTCCGTTTTTATTGAGCGCCACAAGGGAGGAAGTCCGACTTTTGCTCATCAGCATGACACATCCATTCTCAATCGCATATCGGAATTTTGATCCAAATCAAAGGCCAATAACATCCTGATCTGGCATCCGTATTAATTTGGTATGGGAACATGGAGGACTTCCTGACTACAGCAGATTTAACGTGCCCCAGCACCATTAGTCAACACAGCGGTCTTTAGCCGAATACAAGCGCCGACCCAGCAACCATCAGAATTGTGAGCACCGCCTAGGACAAAACCCACAACCCCTCCGATGTGAGCATGACGCTTCAAGCGACTGAGCTACCACGGCTCTACAAATGTAAGTAAAATCTACTTAAACAATCAGTTTGCAACACAAACCTTGAAAGCACTTTTTTCCCCTTTGTGTGGTTTTCTAGGAGTAAAGAGTAAAAAAAGGTAGAGGGAAAAGTGTGGTTGGTCCATTAGTTGGAAACTCTTGTAAGAGCATATTTACATACAAAATTATCTGAATACAATTTAACCAAAATACACTTTTCATGCTGGTAAAATTGCCAAATTTCGTCAAATAATATTCAGATATATGTTAAACCTTAAACAAAATTAATGTTGTCAACATGTTTTCTGTATGGATTCACAAATAATTTAAGGAACTCTTCACATGTGCAGAAGGATCTTCTCCAAAGCATATTTCTATTTACCCAAAGGTTGGCAAAGAGTGTAAAACTACCTTGTTGAGACTCTGCTATGAGGCTAATGGCAATTCCTTTTCAAACCAAACTAGGGTGGTGAAACGTGAAACAATGACGCTTACGCCGATTCCTGGAAAATCGCACAAGGGGAAAAGGAAAAGAAAGCTTTTTCTAAGCTTGCATCAGGGATCAATCTGCAGTCGCATTTGTCGCAAAATGCGACGAGTTGCACGAAAATGCGAAAAAAATATTATTGGTCGTCGCGAAAATGCGACGACGTAAATCGGTGAAACTAAACTTAAATTTCAATAAACAACAAGTTCAAATAACCGATTCTAATAATGAAAATAAAAAATTTAATCAAAATGAGAAGATGAATTCAGATTAGATTACACTAAGATGTCTTCAAATCTCGGCCAGCCAGTGCAACCTACCATTTTAAAATCAGTCCAATTGTGCTTCCTGATTTACCCATATTACAGCCTAGTAATTTTAACGAAATCTACCGATGATGTCGCATTACGTGAGAATGATTGACAGTTGTCTGGCTCTTTGTGATCGGAGGAGTATCTTGTTACTTTTGTAGCTCCGGTTCAGGCCAACTCTGACAACCAGAATATATTTTCTGATCAAGAGTCCGATTCACGATGGTTCGTGAGTCGTGATCACCTTGAATGTTAAAATACTTTTTGTTCACGTTTGAACCTTTTATTCTACTTCCGTCTGTACTGGGGTTTCTGATTTTAAACAATATCTAGTTTTTTTTTATGGACTTAGATTTTATGTTGCAAGTTAATTTCTAGTCCTTGAATTTTTCTGGAAAAGTGCTTGGATTTTTTTAAAAACAAATATTTGAACCATTTTATAAGGATATGTATTAGACCAAAAGTTTGGGATTTCAAACAAGCAAAACTTGATTTAATACACCAAATGAACAGCAAAAACATGTTCATTGACAAATCTGAAGATAGTCCAACACTATAAATCAAAGTAAATACCCACTTACTTGTACTTATTTAAAAATCTTTATAAAAAAGTTATAAGTACTTTTAGTAGTACAGTTTTATATAATTATTTAAATTTGTCATGTCGTGATTCATAAAAAAAATATCAATGTATTGTTAAACTATACTGCTTAACAAAATTAACTGCTACACAAATATTGAGTTGTGTATACATTCAAGTGATTTAATTGCCGTGACGTTGATTGATAAGCAATTAATTTTTCTTTAGCATTTTGCTACAGCTTTTTTTTACATTTTAGCATTTTTGCTGCAACATTTTTTGACCCAGGTTGATCCCTGGCTTGCATAGTAATCGGATAGACTAACACAAGCACAAATATTACAAAACAAGTTAGCTGAGAAAATGGCAGTCGAGTATAAAAACAAATGTATTTTTATTTATTGCAGGATTGCTTTATTTTATTGATTATTTAAAATATTTTACTATAAAAAACTAAATAATTTCTTTAAATAGCTGCTTGTAAATGCTAGTCAAATCAAGCTAACATGTTAGATACTTGTCCTTAATTATTACACAGATGTATTAAATCTACAAACTTAGCCCATTATTTTAATTGACTTTGAAAAAAAATCAAGTTACTTATTATTATTTTTGAATTATTGAAGCAATTCCATTTGATCTGGTAAACAACACAATTTACTTACCTTCCAACAATTGCAATTTTGCCCTTTCCAGCCATAGTTAAAACTTCTGCGAGCAAATTACTTGCAAAAACTAGTGACTCTTAAGTTATCCTTATCTAAAACTGATTGAATTTCAAGGTTCAAATACTGATAAAGGAAAGACAACTCAGATAAATGCAAAAGAGAAACAATCAATGCTTTATCTTTTACTAATTAAGATCAAGTTTAAAGCAAAATTAAAGGAATTCAGCAGATAAACAAACAACTACAAAAAATGTAAGATTAGTTCACACTTTTTTGTTTACTATACCATCCCCTAACCCCTACTTGTCAGTTTTGAACTGCCTAGTTGCCAGTTTATGTTTTACAAAATAAATTTGAGTAATTTTGTTTTAATTATTTATTCAGTTCCTATTTAGAGAAAAATTGTATTCATTATCGATCATTGTGCTTGCTACTCTATTTAAGTGGTACTTTTAAATCCTCAACTGTTATTCTAAAGGTTTTTATCCTTGATTGTTATGTTCTAAAAGATAAAAGAAGAAAGATAAGAAGCATGCAGAGTTTGGCAACACCTTTTAATGACTTGACGTGTGTTTCTGTTTGTTTTGGTTTTCAGTTATTTCTGCTTAAAATTTCGATTTCATAATTTTAAAAAATGTCATAGCTTTAAATATCACCAAAATTTTCAGGGAAAGCAAGAGGAAGCAGATCGCTTTTCGAATTTGATCTTTCTAAACAAAAGGGGTGTTTCATGATTTATCTAAGTACTACCCTTTATTATCAGTCCTGACATGATAAGCAGGATTGGGCTGATTTATGTTTTTAACTGAATTGTATTGAACACATTCAAGATGGCAGGTAAAGTAGGAATCGTTGGAAGGTATTAAATTTATTTAAGTACTTGTTATTTTCGTGATTTTTTTTTTGTTCCCTTATACCCTCTAAAATTAGTAGGGACTGCTGCATTAATAAACAAGTTTCATATTTTGGTTTGATTTGAATAAAGAATTTAAGTAACGAATCCTTGAAATGTAATTATTTGTCTATGCTGGTAATGTGTGTCTGAACCACAAAATGTACAGGTGAAAGGTGTTAAAATAATCAGAATGGAACATTGAAATTGTTCCACAACTTTAGAAGTTTCTTAGATTTTTGGTTCGAAAGTTTTTTTTTTTCTTAATTTCATAAATTTAACACATGGAACTGCTATGAACTATCTGGCTTTGCAAAATAGCAAATTAAAATAACGCAAAAGCATGTGGGTTAAATTGGAAAGATTTTAATTAGCTTATATCAGGGTTCACAGTTCTTTCCAGCTATCGTTCCTGACATTCCTTTGATAAGTCCTCTGATCCTACAGGATTTTAATTAACCAATCAACTTTTGAGAATGAATTTATTTTCATTCAACGTTTCTTTTGCCCCTCACTCCTTTTTTACAATAGTAATTGCTATTTTAAATTTAAGTAATTTTATGTTTAAGAGTTCTATTTCTTGTAATTGTTTTGTTTTAGCTTTCAATAATAATGGATTGCTGAATGAAAAAAAAGGTTCATGACAATAAACCTTTATTATACTCGTGCCTTTTTTATAACATTTTAAAAATAAAGGAAAGCATGATTTGAATCTACTAGAGGACATGATAAATTTTCTCAATTAAGTAATTGAAGAGCTTAGTAGAAGAACGGGCCAAGTGACATTTTAAAAAATGTTTTTGTATCGATCATAATACTAATTTTTTTAATGGTAACAAGTTTCTCCTCATTCAGTTTCAATATTTTTAATGGTTTCCAAACTCTGTTTTTAACATATCTGAGTGCAAATTAAAAACTTCATAAAGCTCTTTTTTCTATCTTCACCTTTTTGTCACTTGGCTCGTTCTTCCACTCAGCTCTTCAATTCAAAATTGAACACAAATAACCACATAATATATAATTTCTAAATATGACCTTGGGGCTGGGGAGCCCAGTTGGTTATACACTTGCCTAGCATGCGAAAGATCCCAGGTTAGGGCATAGCCAAAATAACTGCCGACCTATAAACAGTCCGTGCAGCCAAAAATGTCCGATGAGTAATATCCCGTGTAAGGGAGTGCACATTAAATATCCTTCAAAGTCCTGACGCTGTGTACGATGTCGCCCTTAATGGTTGCGTTGGGTGCCTACTCGTGTGTCCGCTTGTCACTTGACTGTGGTTATAAAATACAATGCCTGTCGCCAATAGCCCTCGAGTAGCTATAGTGCGACGATAATTCAAACCTAACTTTAGTAGGTCTGTTTAGAATGTAAGCTCGGAAAGCATTTCCTCCCCCATCCACGAGTGCGTTTTTCTTGCAAGCGGGTTGTTTTATAGCTGTCTCGTTATTTTCCCCACCTTACATGGGGAAATACTAACTGTTTTGATTGTAAACCTCAAGGGAGCTAGGATTAGATAAGCAATGCCCCCCCCCCCTTTTCATAGAAAACCCAGTGAAGGGATGGGGGAAGAGAGTCTTTTCGAAGCTTACATTCTGGCTAGAAATGGTATAACTAAATATGACCTTAACCCTCTAATGCATACTGTTACCATTTGGTAACAAGTAACATAATCCACTTTATTCTATTAAATTAGAGCTCCTCCAAGACAAATCTGTGTTTTTTTTCATCTATTACATTTCATTTTAAAGTTTTAGATACTAATAATCCTAGATGACAGTAGTAAAAGTGCACTCAAAATTAAAGAGTGAGGTTATTAACTTTTGTGAAGTTACGTTTTTGGCAGCATTCAAAGAATGATAATATTAGTACTAAATACTAATAAATTCTTTTGAAATAGTTAAATAGGGTTATTACTTATTTTGAAATATTTTTAGTAGTTTTCTAGTCATTATTATCAAAATAGGAATTTAGCAGTTGGTTTTTGTCATATAGAATTTTTTTTAAAAATTGAAATTATTTGAATTCTAATGCAGTTAAATTTTTTTTAGTATTTTTCCCATAATGTGTGAGTATTTAAGATGCATATATATTTTTTTGGGATGAAAATAAAAATTCATGCATTAGAGGGTTAAAGAGATATGTGCCTTTATTTTCAGCGGCTTCATCGGTCGAGGATGGGCCATGCTATTCGCCAGTGTGGGCTACGAGGCCAAACTGTTCGATGTGGAGTCCGCCAAGATTGACGATGCCCTGGCAGACATACAGCTGCAGCTCAAGAAGCTGGAAGACACTGGGTACCTGAGGGGGAAGCTGACAGCTGACCAGCAGTTCAGTCTCATCAAGAAGTGCGAAACTCTCAAGGAGTGTGTGGAAGGGTCTGTTCATGTGCAGGTGAGGTTGACGAAAAGATTTACCAAATGTCATAGCAATAGGGCTGTTTCAAATGACGTAACTTTCCAGTTTTCATTCTTTCTCAGTCGTAATTTCATTGTGTATTCATTATACATTCAAAAATTAAAAGAATTAAATGGGCTGGTCACATCATGCGAATGAACAGAGAGTGTTCGACAAATATAATCTTTTTGGCTCAGCCTATCGGATCAAGGCTCAGAGGTCGACCAAAGCTGAGATGGGCCGACTGCGTGTGAAGAGATTTATCAGTCTTAAAGGTCTCAAATTGGAAGACCACTGCCAGGCAGAGGCAGTCCTGGAGGAAATTGATTGAAAAGGCCAGGGTTGTCATGCCATTGAGGAAGGAAGGAAGGATTCATTATACTTTAATAAAATGTAACATTTAATGCTTTTATTATAAAATTAAAATCTACAGTTATTTAAAACGTTTACTATAAAATTAAAATGTACAGTTGCTTAAAACATTTTTTTAACATTATTTAGTGTTTGGTAATTATTCACTACTTTTGTTAACTATGTGTTATGATTAGTGAATATACCCTTTGCCTATATGTTTCCTATATAAAACTACATATAACCTCTTCCTTGTGAAAAAAAATCAAGTTGATTTGGTTTTTCTTGGAATGCATGGTTTTTGCGTATGCTGTGTTCTATTTTACAATTCGTTATGTGCAATTCTTTCTTATTTTTGCTACTTATTAAACTTTATTGGTAATAATTCGATTATATTTCAACTATGCAAAGCATTATCAAAACATCAATCTTGTTGTAAAACTATTGTTCAATGACTTTGAATAACTTTATTTTTGAAATTATCAAATTTTCAACTAACTTTTTTTTCAAATAGGAATGTGTGTTTGAGAGTGTGGATTTGAAGAAGAAAGTCTTCAAAGACATGGATGCCTTTGCCTCTAAAAACGTTGTTCTCTGCAGTTCGACAAGTTGTTTTCCAGCTTCCTCGTTCTCTGAGGACCTAGTCCATCGATCCCAAGTCATTGTTGGGCATCCAGTGAGAATTTTTGACTTTATTTCTTTTTATACTTAAAATTTATTATGTATTTAAGATTATTGTACATTTAAAATTAATTGTATATTTAAATTTTATTGTGTATGTACATTTTGTTAAAATATATTGTAAGGGTGGGAGGGGGATATTTTAATATATTTAGTTATATTTTTGTTTGACATTAGGCTTCTTATGTGTTTTGCTTAGATTAAAATTGACTTATTTCTTTCAAAATTCTATGGTGGTTTGTGATAAAGTATTCTTGCAGCCAGAAAAAGATAAACAGTAAAAAATAAACTTCTTTTACGAAAGACATTCCGATTGTAATTAATAAATTATGTTTAAATAAGCAGTTCTACAACTTTAATGTTATTTTCTATAAAATAAATGCGTAAATGTATCATATAAACTTTTTAAAAATTTATTTTGTATGCGTTATGTAGTCCAATCATTCAAAATTACATTTATATAAACCATAAAAAGTCTTAAATATCGCTACTATAAAACATTAAATACCATGCCTTTGTAAATTGCAATTTTCAATGTTACAAACATTAAAAGCCACTAAAATATACTCGGAAATTATTTACTTTTTTTTTCATTTCAAACTATTTAAATCAAATTAAAACTAATTTTAATTCTATTATTCATGCACATATTTTTCTATGATATTCAGGGGTAAAAAGAGCTCTTTTTGATCGTGATCTTGAAAATTATCTGATCTTTAATTAGTTAATAAAAACAATCACAATTTTTCTTTTCAGGTTAATCCACCATACTATGTTCCTCTGGTAGAAATAGTCCCTGCGCCATGGACCGACCCAGAGGTTGTAGTAAGAACCAGGAGTTTGATGACTGAAATCGGCCAAAAACCGGTTGTTTTGAAAAAGGAGGTCCCTGGGTTTGCATTGAATCGTGTGCAGTATGCCCTAATAGACGAATGTTGGCGAATGTTTAGAGTAAGTGTAAACTATTAAAGGAATAATTAATTCTGTTTCAAATAAGTTTTAGTAATGATATAAAGTTTTCTAGATTTTAAGATAATGTTTTTTTTTATGTACAGTATAACCCGATTATAGCGTCAGGGAATATGCCATGATGTTTCTGAGGTTAGAAACAAGTAATGCTATAAATAAGATTGAATAATGAGTCTGCACTCCTTGCTAACCTAAGTTGGGTAAATGAAATATGCTATGGAGAAGATCCTTCTGCGGATGTAAAGAGTTCCATAAATTATTTGTGAATCCATCCAGAAAACATGTTTAAAACATTAAATCCATTTAAGGTCTAACAGATTTGAATATTATTTGAGAAAATTTGGCAATTTTATCAGAATGAAAAGTGTATTTAGGTTAAATTGTATTAAGATCATTTTGTATGTAAATATTACCAAACAAGAGTTTCCAACTAACGGACCAATCGCACTTGTCCCCCTGCCCTTTTACTTTTTGTTTTTACCCCAGTTAGGTTGGCACAGTGTGTAGTTGGTCATGAAAATACTCATGTAATTTACTCGTATTATTAATTTAATTTATAATATGACATCTATTGAATAAATTTTAACCCAAAGTGCTATCTATAGTTGTTTTATTTCTCCTCTGGTGAACAACTTTCCATTTAAAAAAAACTTCCCTTCTCCTCCATAAAAAAATTCACATTTGGCGACGTTTCGCATTAAAAAAAGAAATTTAAAGAATGAAAAAAGACGTTTCTTATCTAAGCATTCTGGATACGACTGTTCATTTTTAACGTTATGACCAAGAAGTTAATAAAAAATTGCCAAAATAAACAAGATATTAATATTAAGGGCAGTTTAAAAGACTGAATATTTATGGTGTTATAAGCAAGTTATTGTTGTAAACATGGTTGTTGTAACTGTGTTTGACTGTATATAATTTTGGATTTTTGACAAGAGAAAAGGGCCTCAAAATATTGTCAAAGGGGCACAGGTTGCCGATGGAGGGTCCAGAGGATGTTATTTAACCCTCTAATGCATGAATTTTTATTTTCATCCCAAAAAAATATATATGTTTCTTTAATACTCATACATTATGGGACAAATACTGATAAAAAATTTAACTGCATTAGAATTTAAATAATTTCAATTTTTAAAAAAATTTCCATTTGACAAAAACCAACTACAAAATTTCAATTTTGATAATAATGACTGGAAAACTACTAAATATATTTTGAAATAACCCTCTTGAATTATAATTATTTTTTCAAAACAATTTATTTGTATTTAGTACTAATAATATTATACTTTGAATATTGCCAAAAACGTAATTTCACAACAGTTAATAACCTCACTCTTTAGTTTTGAATCCACTTTTACTACTGCCATCTATGAGGATTATTAGTAACTTAAACTTCAAAATGGAATGTAATAGATGAATAAACATAAATTTTGTCGAGAGGGAGCTCAACTTCAATAGAAAAAGTGGATTATATTACTCGTTACCAAACGGCTACAGTATGCATTAGAGGGTTAATAATTAGTTAAAGACCATCCTAAATACTTTGAAAACTATTTGTATTGAAAAGTATATTTGTACCTAGGATGGGATTATGTCTTTGGAAGATATTGATACATCAATGCATGAAGGCCTAGGTCTTCGTTATGCTTTTCTGGGTCCCTTGGAAACATGTCATCTGAATGCTGAGGGTAAGATTACTTTTCACTCTTTTGAAATGCTATATTGTTCTTAACTTTTGTGTTGGGTGCCTACTCAGATGTCGGCCTGTCACTTGACCGTGGTTCTAAATTAAGATGCACGTCGACAATAGCCCTCGTGTAGCTCTAGTGTGAGAATAATTCAAACTAACTTACCCTTTTGAAATATTTGATATATTTTATTGCCTTGAGTTTTGTCAAATATAAATTTCATTTTAAATGCAATGTTCTTTTTCTTAAGAAAAACTGTAAATTTGAAAATACTTACAGGGTTATGGCTTTAACAACATTGACCAATTCAATTTGTTGAAGGAACCTATTGTAATTTTAAAACAATAGCGTGGTAAAAAACACAATTTGTAAACAGACATTACTTGACTTTAATGGAAATATTGCACAATGCACAATAACATACTTCGTTTACTCGAAACATATCCATAAAATTTTATACAATAACCTAGTCTTTCTTTTGTTAAACTTTCTTTGAAGTTAGAAACTATATAACATGCAAGTCATAAATTTAGCTCAGTTTACTAATTTGGTGAAAAAACTGTTACATAATTACAAACTCTTAATAAAATTTTACATTTAATACTTTTCCTATAAAATAAAATGTTACAATTATTAAATTATATTTCATTCATACCATTTATTCGTGTTCATAAATATTATAGATTAATGTATGTAATTTTACCTATAAGTATCCTATATCCAAAACAGTATTTAAATGATAAGTACAAAGTTTATTTATACTTTTTCAGGTATGCTGGACTACTGCAAGCGCTATGGTGAAGGAATTCACAAGGTCTCCAAAACATTTGGCCCAAATCCTCGAACCGAAGGAGAGCTAGCCGAAAAAGTTCACGAAGAAATTTGCAAAATTTCTCCCCTGGAGAAACTAGCCGAGAGACGACAGTGGCGAGATGCACGATTGACAGCTCTCGCTCAGATGAAAAGGATATTGGAAGAGCAAGAAAAAGAAGCAGAAACGGTTCTTTAAATTTTCAATTTAAATATTTTATTGTATTTACTCTGATTTGTTGACGATGTGAATGTTATTTTTTTTTACATCGGCTAATAAATTTATCTTGGAATTATTTTCTTACATTTTACTGTTATTTATTGGTCAGCTTCTTGCTGTGCTGTTGGTTGTTCAGCAAGAAGTTATCATTTTAAAAGTTTAATTTAATAAGTGAAATAATTTTCAAAAACTCACTTTCAAGTATACTGTAACAAAAGTAATTCCAGTAAAAAATGAAAAGACACGGCAAAGCTTTTGCATTCACTATGTGAAACAATCCTATTGTTAATGCCAATATAATAAAAATAAGATGGTAAATATTAATGTATTTTTATGAATAATATTGTTAGAAAAGGTGGAGAAGAGCTGAAACCTTACTGCAACTTTTCAATTTATTGATTGACCATACAATCTCATTTGTTGATGGAAGGTTACTTTGTTTACATTTATAAGAAAATTTATTATGTTACTCGGAATTGAAATAAATTTATTTTGGTGTAATTAATATTAGTTTGTCTTTTATATATATTTTCGTATCTTTTTTTTTTTTTTTTGCAAATGTTGTTTACAAATAAATATGGTTTAGTGTCCCTGTAAAAGTCATTACGCGTTAAACCAAAAACAGGAAGTGAAATACTATTTTCAACAAATACAAAATGCTGGAAACATGTTATTAGTTCATTCAGATAGTTCAGGATATGGTGTATCTATCTGTTGTTAGGAGTCGAGAAAGAATAACTCATAACAAACCATTTGTCCGCATCTAATTTCTACTCAACAAATATAAGTTATTTTATTTTTGCTTTGAAACAGAAAAAAACGAAGTTTTCCAACTAACACTGACGTTTTGAAATGCTTTGCAACTTGAAATTTAATCGAATTAAAACCGATTTTTAAAAAAAATTTAAATAAGTTGCACTTAAACAATTTCAAAACAGAACACAGCAGACAAAAACCCTACTCAATGAGAGTGAAATTGAAACTTTGAAATCGCAGAAGAGAGAAAAAACAAGTTGGTTTGTTACAGAATCTGTCACTTACACCGCTTCCACACAGCATTTACGCACAACACGAAACACGCTAACAACACCTCAGAAACAAATTCGCCAAGCAGGGCCTTAAGCTAGTTCTAATTCAAACTTTTGTAAGTTAAAATTAATAATTTTCTTTAATCTTCTGCAGATTTGATAATTAATCTTTATCGTTTGCTAATTTTCTTCTTGAAGTTCGATGGAGAATGATATATTTTATAAATAAGTACTTTTTTGCAGCCACAAGTTTACATTTCGAAAAATTAATTTGTGAAATTGTTGCATTAAAATAAAAGCGAAACTTTGCATATTTTTATGCAAATTTAGAATTTTTTTATGCATCTTTCTTCATTAATGCATAATGAACTTTCAAAATAACTTTATTGTGCAATTAAAACAATCCAAATTGAATTATACAAAAAAAAAATATATTTTCAAGAATTTTATTCTTATTTTTAATAAAGTTTCTCGGACGTTTGATGTCATGGCAACAGTGAAAATATTGAATAAAAATGGTATTCGCATGTTATTTCAATGTAGATTAAATTTTTAGTTATTTAAATTCTAAGTAAACTTCTAATTTAAATTTTTTAATGAAATTTGGAATGTAGCCTAAACTGATTTTTTGCCTCAAAATGACGTATCCCACTTGTTTGTGAGACTTGCGGTTCGTTCTGTGAAAGTGGGTGACAGACAGACGGACTGAACCATTATAAAACCTTCCACTTTTTACATTATAAACGTATTGTGGAAGCTAAAACGGAAAGCTGGACCTGATATAAAACAAGCCAATTCCACTGAAATGACCTAAATAAAAGTTTATTAATGTCTTTCTTTGTACAAACAAATAAAAAAATCTTTAAATACTCTCAAATACAAAGTAGCCACAGTAAAGAAGAAAAAAATACAAAATTAAATGTTAGACTTGGTTTTGTGTAATTTTCAAGAAATTTTATTGACTCGTATATTTGTGTTTAATTAAGTAAAACAAAGGTTGCAATTTACAAAGAATTACATCTTTTTCACTTGAATTTCAATAAAGCTATAGGCTTCAGGGTTTCAAAGAGTTTATTTTTTATTTTCATGTGTGTCTTTAAGTGAATAAAGTCGTTAAACAGCGTAAAAACAATTTTTATTTATTTTTTGGCTATTATCTAAAGGAATGCGAAAGTATGTACTTAACAACCCAATCATTTCTTGTCCAAATTGACGATGTTATCGAAAGTGTGATAGTGATTAGTGAATTACCAGCCGAATAGCTAAGTAAAGTAGAAGTTGGGATTTTTTTGTTAAGAAAAACTCCTTGTTGCATAAACGTTTGCATTTCCGAGTAAGTTGTATCTAAGTTTTAACTGTACAATTTGATTTAAATGTATGATATTTTTAAATATTTACAATTGACTTTAAAAAAAAACTTATAATATTTTATTGTTGGTTTTAGTTTTAAATGTATCGCTTTTGTTAAAGTGTTTAGGCTTCGATATTCAGTTTTGCATGGTGTTGGATTTTTTTTACTTGCAATTGCCTAATATGAAGTAAAAACTAAAAAGTAATGAAATTATTTCGATGAGGTCGAAAATCCGAAAATGAAGATTTTGTGTTTTTTCCATGTTTTGGAGGGTGCCGATTCTGAAAAAGTGTTGTTTTTTTTTAATGAGTCCGTTTTTCTGTCTGCAACCACTTAACAGTTCGAAATAAAAGATCTGCGGACTTTAAATGCGGTACCTGTTGAACGTCATTAAAAAGGTTTTCGGGAGAACCGAGCATGAACAAAGGGTAGCTGTCATAGAACACTTTAGGTTTTAAAGTTATGGAAATTACCTTTTATGGTTTTTAATGACCTTTAATAATGACCTTTTATGGTTTATAATGACCTTTAATAATGACCTTTTATGGTTTAAATGACCTTTAATATTGACCTTTTTATAATAACCTTTAAATGTTTATTGGATTATTCAGTGATAATTGAACATCGTGCATTGTTACATACCCCTATTTTTTTTTTTTTTGTAATAAACTAAATAGGCCTAACTTAACCCTTTCAGACCTAGTTATGCCATTTGACATCCATGTTTCTGATCATAATTAAAATAATAATAATTGGGCTGACATCTATTGGGATTAATAAAAAATATTTTCTCATTGGAAAAAGTTGAAGAATCGAATAATGCGCTTTTTAATATCATAAATGGCTACAGAAGATCATAAAAAAAATTCTAAAAATGATGATGCCAAATTGTCTTGGGACTGAAAGGGTTAAATAAATACTTTATCTTTATTCATAAATTTCTTGATTTCACATTTTAAAAAATATAACCCCATTTTAAATAATAAAAAATATTATAATATAGCAAATAAAATATGAATACATTCTTTATGATTTTTTTTTAAATGCATTTTGCAAAAAAAAATACAATCGAAGAACTTTTAAGAAGTCATAGTATGATTAGAAAAAAAATGCCCAACTTTAGAAACCTGCTGCACAAGTAGTACAACATCGTCACTTCGCCCTTGTTAAAAGTAAAATTCCAGATCACTATGCCTTTCCATTTTTTTTATCGAGATCAAAAGTTTATGCAATTCGGCATGATTCGAAAACCCACTTTCACCTCCAATCCAAAAAAAACACCACATGTGGAGCACCGAAGATTCCACCAAGGTGTGGGAAAGCACTCCACTTCCCCCAACCAAATCGGAATCGGACCAAATACCCGAGTAGGTCGAGACCTGAAGGGGGGAAACTTCCTAGACCCGCGTCCTTCGCGACCCGAGTCCGACCCCGATTCCACGCCAGAGTGCCCCGAGTCACCTACATCGGGCCCCGCACTTCCCTGCCTCGTAATTTGGAGCTCGGGCACGGGGTTTCTGGGTAAGTGGAGCCGGTATTGATCGGCAAGCGACACTGACCCCGAATCGGCGAGGTCGGCTGGTCTAGGGGGCGGTCGGAGGACCGAAGTGGAGCATATACATCAGTCGATTTTGGAAATGTATTGTTGTGAGGGTGACCGCTTTGTTGAAGAAAGAAGTGAGTAATCTTTTGGTTTTGAGGGTCTTTTGCCAAGGAGAAAGTTAGGCTGCTTCATGCTGGTGTTTCTAAGTCCTCCATATGACCGGGGCTGGGGAGCCCAGAGGCACTCACCTATCATGCGAAAGGTCCCCGGTTCGGGTCCGGTCATCGCCAAAATAACTGCCGACATATAAACGGCCCGTGCAGCCATAATGTCCGTGGAAGGATGTGCACGTTAAATATCCTGCAAAGTTGTGTGGTTGACTGGTTCCAAAATACGACGCCCGTCGCCGATAGCCCTCGTCGTGTAGCTCTGTTACGATAATTCAAACCTAACCTAACCAGGAGAAATTAGACAACGGATCTTGAGTTTCTATGAGTCCTCCATGTGTGAAAAAGTGATAAATATTATAATCTTTAGGTTATTGAGGGTTATTAGCCAAGGGAGAAAGTTACACAACACGTCCTGCGTTTCTGCGTAGGACAATTGAATCAATTTTTATTTCAGAAACCCCATGTCCACGAACCACAGTTTCTAGAATTTAAAAAAAAAAAAAAACAGTATTAACAGCGACCTTACATCGAAATTACTGAACAGAAAATGTAAACAGCAATCTTTTGAGTGGTATTCTTTACTAAAACTTGGTAAGAGTATAAAAAAAGGCATTATTTATTATTTAAAGTTGCTGTTGATTTGCTAAAAGTTGCTGTAAAATTGTCTTTGAAGTGCAGGAAAAATAATAAAAACTCAGGTAATGGGTACGCTGGATCGCGGGTTTCCAAAGTGCATCAGTCTTAATCCAATGAAGAAGAAGAAAATTCTCTACCACATTTCTCCGGCTGTATGGAATATATTTTTACAAATGATTCTTCTTATGTGACAAATATGTAGCTGGCTTACAGGTCCCTGCAATCTCACTTTTTGAAATAGGTTCGAATTTTTTTTTTAAATTTTGGATAAATAGTTTCACCAAAAGTATTCGAAGCAATTTTAAAAAAAAGTGGATTATAAAGACATGTACATTTATTATTTAAAACATTTACTATACACTGCATTTATTATTACACTACATTTATTATTTAAAAAAAACCGTTTGTAGTAAAAATATTCAATACTGCCGGAGAAATGTGGTAGAGCAAATAGTTTTTTCCCCCATTGAATTAACATAGAGGCACTTGAGTTTGGAGACCCCTGGTCCAGCGCGCCCATTCCCCCTTCACCCTTTCAGTCCTACTGCCAATTTGGCATTATAATTTTAGTTTTTTTTCTGAACGTCAAAATTCATTTATGATATCAATAAGCACAAATTCGATTCTACAAACTTTTTCAATTAATATTTTTTTATTGATCCCAATAGATGTCAGCCCTGTAATTTTTTTAAAAAATTATTTTATTTTTTTAAAAAATTATGATCAGAAACACGATAATGACAAATGGCATCACTGGGACTGAAAGGGTTAAAGAGTTTCTCTTAGAAGTGCTATTCACGGTTATTTCCCATGGCTGTGCAAACCCTTGGATTAACATGATTTCTTCACAGAATGCGGTTTTACTCAGGATGAATTGATTAACATCAAAAACTCAATTTTGATAAAATTGTGATTTATGGCATTGTGATGAAATTGATTCAATTGTGAAGTTGTGACAAATATTGTAATCTTATGCTCAGGACAGGAGGTTATGTCCTCTTCATTAGCAAAGGAGAAAAATTAGATGATAAATCCTGCGTTTCCTGTCATTTTTTGGAAAGAAAGGACGCATATAATCGATTCGGTTACGAGAATTTCGTAATTTATATTAATGAATATGTACTATTATTTAAATAAAGGATAAAATAAATTCTTCATTTGAAATTTTATTTAGCAATAGGGTAAGGGCTAAACTTTGTATTAATGTAAACTAAACTTTTACTCACTGCGTCATTGGGATTAATTAAGATAAACTTTTCCACCCTTTTCTATGTTACTAAAAATATTTTTTTAAATCAAATCTTATCACGAACAACAGAAAATAAAGATAACAAAAATAGATCGTTGTTCTTTAAAATAATTGCCCTTGTCCACTTATTACCCCTGAAAAAGGTTTATATAAAGGATTCGCCTGTCCTTCATTGACCTTATATGACTTTACGGCGACCTTCCGACGAATATTCGAACACGTGTGACCTGCACGCGCCTCCGATTCGCCCCTCTCAACTCTTCTAGTTATTATTTGCGTCTCGTTGGCAACGTGCCCTGGTGCAGACGATAATGTTCTCCATCCGTTTTGACCAGACGATTATTTCGGGCTTCCCGTCTTGGTTGTAAACTTGTGAAGAAACTCGATTGGATTTTTTGTTCTTTAAAGTTCGGCGTCTAGACTGCAGCCTAGATTAAACGGGTCTAGACAAGATAGATTCTTGGAAGGGCATGTGACAGGATTAGGGACATTTTAGCTGTTTTGTTTTCTCAACTTTTCAAATAAGTTTTCGGTCACGGATTAAGCAATAGCAATCATTAAATTAATTGATGACCAATTAATTTTTCTGTCAGGGAGTAATTGAAAGAGCAGCGAACATAATTAGGAACGAAAAATATAGAATAGAAAAAGATTGTGCTTATTACTATCCCCCCCCCCCCCATAGTTTTTCAGGATTACCTCACTTCATTTTATGTATAGGTTAAAATAAAAACCTACATAATTAAAACATAGATGGCGCCACTATTTATATAACTGACAAAAACTGCCCCTTTTTCACTATTTCTTTTTGTTTAGTAAACCATACATATCTTTTAGCGATGCCAGTAATTTTTTAATTATAAGGATTTTATGATAGGATTTACAATATATGTTGCATGAATTATACTTTTAATTTGACCTATGACTTATTCATGCCATAAATTGTTTTTTTAGGCACATAATTAAACTGTAAGAGTAAAAAAATTAATAATAATTGCGTTAATTAAATATTTTTTCTTATTTAGATTTATGAAGAAAAACTCTAAGTGGTAACAGTAATAATCACATAGAACCGCTTCATATTTAATATGGATTTGATTTGAATTACTTTTGCTCACATAAAATTAAAACTTAAAAATATTAGGATGAAAAAACTTAAAACTACTATCATGAATTCAAGAGAAAATATTGCGAAACCTCCCCACCAAAGTTATTTTCATATTATATTATTCCTTTTCTTTCTCTCCTTGGAATTTTATTATAAATAATACAAACACTAAAATAGTTGATAAAAATGAATTATTCCAAAGATGTCATATATTTTCTCCTTTTAACAAACTTTTTTTTTTAATAATCAAAATAATCAAAATAATTCAATATAATTAGTAATAATCAAAACCAACCTTTTGTGGTATCTAAAGTACCAAAGCAATAATCAAATTGCAAAAAAAAACACCTCTGAAACAAATAATAATAATCTTAAAACTAATCACGTCCAATTGGAAAAAACCAAATCATGAAATTAACATGAAGAATTATTCCGACACAAAACCAACAATCAATCAACAATTGACAATCAAATCCTTACCCAATTAAAAAAAACCAAAACAATCAAACAAACACAATCAACAGGTAAGAACTCGCTCAACGTCAGCGTAGGATCAATCCAATTCAAACCCAAAAGAGGGGTGAAAAGAACCAACTCACACTCACTCCAAAATGAACTCGTCCACTCTCACTTTCCCTTACCCTTGACAATCAACTCTCCCATCACTTGTTACCTTCTCCCCCCCCTTTGCCAGAGTGAAAAAGCAGGTCATTCAGTGAAAGTGAATCGTGACCTGTTTTCAACCCTTTCCTCTCTTTTCACTCTCGTTCAAGTTGGGGAAACACCCCTTCGCGGAGTGACTCAATCTGGTGACGTCATTTTGACGTCATCGCTTGTTGGATTGGGAGATTTGTACGATGTGGGGGAATGGGGGTGGGGTAATGTAATTGGTTAGTTTGAATATCGTCGCACTTGAGCTACACGAAGGCTATTGGCCACGAGCTTCGTAATTAAGAAATTTTCTAAAGTGTTGAGCAGATATCTGGGACTTTGGAGAATATTTAACGTGCACTCCCTCTACACATTCGTCTGAAAATTTTTGGCTGCATGGATTGTTTACAGGTTGGCATTTATTTTGGTGATGACCGAACCTGGGACCTTCCTCATGCAAGGCTAACGCATTTATTTTTATTAAATTTTTAAGGGGAATAGAGTAAAATTATTATTATTATTTTTTTTTAATCTTATAACTTTTACTGTTCCTAATTTTCCTTGGTTTGTCATTGTCAATTACAAAAAACTTTCGCGTCATTTTAAGAATTATAACATTAATTAAAAAATTACATTTTCTTTTAAAATAGCGTGTTTATTCATAAAAAGTATTGTATTATTTCAAGAAAATTTGACATCTCATGGAAATTATTAAAAGTGAATGAATCATTTTTGAGTTTAACCAAAGTCAAAAAAATATATTCTACTCAAAAATAATTCAAAGCAGAATTTTAAATTTTAAATATTATATGTATTTCTTACGCCTTTATTATTTTGTATGAAACACACTTTGGAAACCGAATAACACAAGTAAGTTGGGTAGATTGTTTTCAACGTTTGATTTTTAAACATTTGCGTTTCCTTGGAATACTGTGACACTCTTTCAAAAACAACCCTGATAACATTCTTGCTAAGTTTAAACCAATCATATTTCACCAAACGATTTCACAAAAGAAACTCATTGTTTCCCATCCTTGAGGTGATAAAAGGGTTCGACGCCCTTCGAAAAACCCCAACCTTGATTCCACATCGAAAGAAGAGGTCAAAAATATCTGTTTACACGTTCGAAGGTTAAAAATCGTCTGCTTTTAATCTTAGGCGCGCGCCAAAACCGCACAAGTCATCGCCCGCGCGCCAAGAGGTCAGTTACGGTCAAGGGCAATCTCTAAGGTCATTGTTCTTTTGCGTTGAGAGGTCAGCTCAATGACGCTACCTGAGATTCGAAGGACTTCGCAGACGATATCGCGGGTCAATTCGGTAGGGGTAGGCTTGAGCAGACGATTTTTGGCCTCCACTTTCGATTTTTTGGGCCTCCGATGGCATTGGACGGGTGGTATTTGTTTACGGGTGAAAGACCGGTGAACGACATTGTGGAACGCGCGAACAACAATTCAGAGAGGTCCTTCGCACATTGTGGGTTGTTCGAAACGAAGTTGTTTATCCGGAGATTCTTCGTATGCCCAGGTGTATTGTTCGAAAAGTATTTTTTGGTTAGCACCTGTTGAGAATATTTGCCATGGTTTATGGACGAAAAAATATCCTATTTGGAACATTAAATTTTACTCATCGTCGCAGTTCAATAATTAGTTCGGAAATATCGCCTTTTAAAAAGAAAACAGTGTGTATTTGGTTATTGTTCGCAAAGTATTCGTGGAAAGTACCGGTTGAAAATATTTGCGATGGTTCCTGGACAATAGAATAACAAGTTAAATCACTTTTTGGAAAAAAATAGTTGGTTAGCTTTTCATGCAGGTATTGTAGGAAGGGATCCACCAACATTTTGATTTGCATAAAAAAAATTAAATCGTATGTATATGTATATAATCGTATGCACTCATAATCATCAACACGTATATAATCTGTATGAAAAGCTAACCAACTCAATTTTTTCCAAAAAGTGATTTAACTTGTTTTGCACTTGAGCTCTTAAAATATCTTATTTGGTATATACAATCTCGCAAACAAAGATGATTTCTTAAGTTTGTAAATATTTCTTATCATGCATTTTTTCAAAGTTAAAATAAACTTTTTCTTAAAGTTAAAATAAATCTTTTTAAAAGTTAATGGGAACAAATCATTTATGGTAAAATTTAAAATTAAATTTATATAAAAAAATATAAAAGATTAAATTTAAAAAATCGTATTCATTTTTTATAGTAAAGGGGTATAATAAGTAAAAAAGAAAAGAATTTGCATGATAATTTTCTGAATTTAAAATCAATAATATTAATAATATAATAAAATTGATATAAATGAGTTTTTAACAGTGGCGCCATCTAGTAAGAAAAGAAACAGAAACTTATATTTAATTTATAAATAAAGATTTATAATCGAAAGTAAAAGCAATCTAATTTTCTAATAGTAAAAAAATATAATATGGCCCCATTTTCAAAGGAGTAAAAAAAATCGTTTCCATAATGTATTATTTTAACATCCAATCTACAAAGTAAAATCGAAATTTACTATTTAATGATGGCGCCATCTAGTATGCTGTTTTATAACTGAACTAATTTTATGAAATATTTTATAATATTTAAAATTAATAAAAAAAAACTATTACTAATTGCCGTTTAACAAATTTAAAAGATTTCACTTACAAGCTTTTTTTTATTCATTTTAAATTGTCTATAAGTTTAATGCAGATTAAAAAAAGATGTCTTTTTACGTTACAATGTCTTAATAAAATAATGCTTTGGTTTGTATAGAAATTGTATATTTAAAATTTTTCTAGAATCGATGTTAAATCATTTGATAAATAATAAATAGTGAACTACGAAAAAAAAAACTTTTTAGACATAAATTACAAATGCAAAAAATGCATAAATTTTAATATAGTAATATGATAAATTTTAATATAACATTATCATAATTTTTGGAATAATAACATTTTGATGTAGTAATAATATTATAAATTTTAATATATTATTCATATTTTTTTCAGACTTTACAAATATCTATAAATTATGTATAAACTAACCATAATCCATATGAATCGTTATTAAAGAGTTTATAAATTATTATTTAAAATCGGTATATATTTGTATCATGCTGTGTCTTGATTTTATAAATTGTGTAATAATTTTGATTGTGTAATGTTAGTATTACTTAACACAATAAATTTAGAATTTTTTTAAAAATAGTTTTATACATTAACAAATCGTCTGAAAAAAATTATCACCAAAAGGATAAATTTTCTTTTCAAACTATTTTATTTTAAATTCTTCGATCAACAATTCTTCAAAATTATTGCACATGAAACATGAATGATGTTTCAATATTAGTTACAAAAATACCAATTCCCAATATTACCAAACGCTGTCGCAACATTTTACAACCCAGTATCAACAACATTCGTACATGGTTTTATTTTAATTAGGTTTTTTTTTAATAATGATATTATTGATATCAGTAAATGTTAAATAATCTTGTTGTTAAAATGTTATTAAATAATTGTGCAAGTAAAATAATATAAACAGTTATTTTACAGCATAATATAATATTTTACTAATTCAGATCTTTTTTATTCACAATGCTTGTGTGCTAAACCCACGCCCACCCCTAACATAACATTTCACAACCCAGCCATCAACGACATTCATAACACATCACAAACCCAGCATTAACGATACCTTACCCCGCCCATCAACACTACCCCAAACCCCGAAATCGAACATATCTTCCTCAAACCAACACCCCCTCGACCAAAAAGGCCGGGCCGCCAACCCATCCCAGCCCCTCCCAAGGTCACTCACCCCCTCCCCAATGGAATCACCCCTCCCAACTCATTTTCATAATCAAGTTCACTGCCCCCGCCACGCCCCGTGACGTCACCTGCGCGCCAAACCGTGGGATCCCCGTCGGTATCGCGCACGCGTACCTGGTGCGAAGGTCACGCGCAGGGATTTCAAGGTCGCGGTCCTCCATTTCGCGGTCGGGACGGGTCCACGTCGGGGTTTTGTAGGGAGGGACGGGCGCATCCTTTATCGGCCGAGACACCCCCTCGACGACGGAATAGGCTCGGCCCGGTGGTTCGGTTGTTGACACGGGAGTTTTCAACCTTGGATGCGCGGTTTCGTGTAGTTTTCGGCTAACCCTTGTTTCGCAGGTGCAGCTATGTCAAGTTGGTCAGGGTCGTCTCGGGAATTTTTTTTAAAGGGGGAGAGAGGCGCTTAGTATCGAGGGCATGGTATCGAGACATTCAAGGTCTTGTTCACCATTCGACGTATTAAAAGTAAAAAAGGGCGCCAAACAAAGCCTTAATTCTACATTAAACATTTACAAAAATTTTTTGGCTAGTTTAATTTATTTTATTTCGAAAATTAAATAATTACTTATCTAATAATGAATTCAGTAATTATTATCGTTTGCAAAAAAATAATTTATATTTAAAAAATCATTATGCAATATTCATCACAATTAAAAAGATTCAAAACATTTAATATAAACATCAGTAAAAAGACGGAAAACACTGCATTAACTCTATATTACACATTTACATGCTAAATCTGGCTAGTTTCATTTATGTTATTTCGAAAATTCAATAATTGTTACTTATCGTTTGCAAAAAATTAATTTATATTTAAAAGAGTAAATATGTAATATTCCTCGGTTTTAAATAAAATGAAAACATTTCATATCAACATACAAAGAATCTCGTAGTGAAATATATTTGACGTTATTTCGAACTGATCTAAGTCACAAAATAAATGTATTGAAATTTATTGTCTAAAAAAATTAAAGTTACTCTAGTGATTTTTGCGAATGGCTAAAAATAAATAATATTTAATTCTAATAAAAATGGTTTCCTATGCTTTTAAATAAGCATTAAATTTTCCTTTTTTTTTAAATAATTGAAGTACTTCGAATTCAAATTCCTTTCTAAAAATGTTTTCAATGTATTCTAATTTCGATGCGATGAAATTTTTGACGTATCACACTTGCCCGTAGAATTTGTAGTTTGGGCTATGAAAGTGGGTGACGGAAGGACTGAACGATTATAATACCCTCCACTTTTTACGTTATAAACGTAGTGTGGAAAACAAAATTATGTCTGCAATCAAGCACATTTTATTTGAAACCCTAAACATATTTTATGTTCCAAATCTGATTTTTTAAAACTTAATCAGTCTACATTTTTAATATCGTTTGCATGAAGAGATATATGAATAGATTTTTTAAATAATCTAATCAATATAAAACATGTTCATTAGCTATTTTGGCAGAGAATTCATTTGAATACATATAACAACGATTAATTGAACTTTTTGCAAATGTATTAATATTTTTTTAATTTAATTCTGTTTTACACAATAATTTTTTTATACATTCATCACAAATTCAAATTGAACAGCCAACATTTTTTAAATTCAGATTTTAAAATGCCTGCTTTTTTGAAAAAATAATTTCTGTTCTTAGTCGTCATATTTTTTTAAAACTTAATCACTCAATTTTATATTGTCAATAATTTAATTAAAAAATCGCGTTCATTAGCTATTTTGAACGAGATTGAGTGTAGAAACTATAATATTTCTTGTTATATTTCAGTTTGCAGCTATAAAAATGTTTTCAAGATCATATAAAAGGACAAAAAAAAATAAAAATAAAAAATAATAATAATAATAATAATAGTTGTGCAATAGCTAACAACTCATGTTTCAATTTTACTTTATAAACGAAAAAGGTTGTTAAGTAATTGATAGCGACGAGGTAATCTAAAGTACTTTTTTTAGCAAACAATGACTTTCTCAACACAGAACAAACATTACAGAAAATTTTTGTTCGTCACAAGGGGGTAAAAAAACCCCGCAGCGATTTATGAATGAATATGATATAAAAAAAGTGAACTTTTTTGCAAGTTGTTATAAAAATAAATTTAAATACATAAATCTATACAAAATTTTAAAAAAATGTAAAAAAAGTTGACTCTTTTAACCCTTTCTGTCCCAAAAATTTACTACCACTACAGAAATATCTGATATTCACAAAATAAGCTTATTTTAGGTCAAATATACGAATTCCATAAGAAAAAAAATCAATTTAAATTTTTTATATGGTTTTTGAAACAATGCCAAAATTCTTTAACTGTGGAAAACAACAAAATAAAAAAATATATATTACCTAAAAGCACTTCGAGTTATATATTTTAAGGTATCTGACCATATTATTTAAAAAAATTTAGTAATTATTTTAACCGTAATAGTTTAAATAGTGTTTTAAATATGTGGAACTGAAGTGAACTTATCTAAAATCAGGAGAAACGCTTGTTGAATATTTTCTAAATAAAAAAAAATAGTAGTTCTGACTTCTATTGAGATTAAAGTAAAATTTTGTCTGAAAGAACAAAGTTTGAAGAATCGAATGATGTGTGTTTGGATGTCATAGCGGGACATAAACATTTTGAAAAAAATATTGAAAGTGATGATGCCAAATGGCATCACTGGGTCTGAAAGGGTTAAAATGAATAATTTCTAAACGTAAAGAAACAATAATTAGATTTTTTTTCTTTTTGTTTATTCTCAAACATTTTTTAAATTTCTCAAGAAAAGTAACTTTAACACTTCATTTTAGCTTAAGTCATGATATAAAATAATGATAGCATATTTGTAAGCCCCCCCCCCCCCCCACACACACAAAGAAGTCTCTTTAGGTCTTATGTTTTATGTTACTATTAACGTTGTAATAACTTGACAACAACTAACCACAAGAAAAAGTTAGTGGTAAGTATTAATAATGGCCATTGGTTATTATTGATGATGATCGGTTGCTACTAATAATAACTGAAATTCTCAATTCCAAAATAACATTATGTAAGCACGTATATATTTACCATGAAGTAGTTGGGTACATTCTAAAAAAAATTATTGAGCTTTATTTATTCCTTATTTATTTAATATTTCCCCCCAAGGGTATAATACCACTATTTTTTATCAATCAATAATCTGAACTATCAATATTAAAATTGATAAGAAACAATTTGATATTTAATTGTTTGGAACTATCAAATTCTTGCATATGCTATTTAGTATTATTTAAAAAAAATGCTTTATTGATGTTTTTTTTTGTTTGGAACTATCAAATTCTTGCATATGCTATGTAATATTATTTTTGACAAAATGCTTTATTGATATTTTATTGTTTGGAACAATCAAATTTTTATTGCATATGCTATTTATAATATTTAAAAAAAAATGCTTTATGTGTTATAAAAATTGATAAGAAACAATTTGATATTTTGTTTTTTAGAATTATAAAATTCTTGCATAAGCTATTTAATATTATTTTTAAAAAAATACTTTACATGTTAATAAAATAAGTTTTTGTTTTAAATGAATTACGCCGGGTTTATAAAGCTACTTACAAATAATTTAAGAAAATAAAATGATTTATGCATTAAAATGTAGCAATATGTGGTGCTGCCATCTAAAAGTTAAGAATCGAACTAAATACAATAAAATTAGTAAAATATTATTATTTCAATAAGAGTTCTTTTTGCATAACATTCAATAGTAATAAAATAAGCAAATATTCATTTTAAAAAAATGTAAATGCGTATATATATTTCTTAAATAATATTAAGTATGAACTGAAAAAAAATAGTGCTGCCATCTATTGTATAAAAATCATTTGAATGAAAGTAATGAACGTTGCCATGTAAAAACCATATTTAGAAAACATAAATCGTAAAAAGTAAAATGAAAATATACAAAAAAAAAATTTATAAAGATGAAATTTTGGTTCTATAAGAATATTTAATTGAAATTAACTTATAATGTATTGCAAATATGAAAATGTATATATTAAAATTTGTAATTTTTAGTGCTGCCATCTTTCATGTAAAATAATAGATATAAGAACACTATAAAGTTTAAATTATCTTTATAATTTTTGAGAGTAACATAACGAATTGAAAGAAATGCATGCATAAATTGCAAAGTAACTAATGAAACATATTTCAAATATTCATATTAAATGTCGATATTTAAAAAAATAATTAATGCATATTAATTACTATAGAATATTAATAGTAAATATTTAAGTTAATTTTTTTGGTGCTGTCATCTGTTGCTGTTCTTATGCAACATTGAAAACAAATAATTAAAAATCCTCCTGCTGGGCTTTTGGGGAATTTTAAAACTTCAAAATATATAATTAAATAATTAGATTACATTTTCGTTTCCGATTTGCTTCATTTGAATACCCTGTTGATTAACATACCTGGGGAAAAAGGGCTAACATGACAAAGCCCTACTTCTGGTGAAGTTGTGATTCCAAAACTAATGCATTAGCTCTAAGGGACTGACAATCCCTCATAAAGTTGGTAAAATTGAGTCTGTTGGTTGTTTAGTTGAGTTTCAGGAATGTTATAGTGCAGTTGTACGAGCTTTGGCCTTTCTACCAAATGATCTGTCGAGGGGGCGTCTGAATGATCAAGAAGCTGACCAGGCAGTTAGAAAGTCACAGGTTTGAATCCCGGCATGGACATGGTTATTTATATGTGTTGTGTATTTGTCTATAATTTTCTTTTGGTTGCTTTGGGTATCCGGGAAGATGTAGGATTAGGGTTCTAAAGTACGAGGCAAATTTTGGCATTGTTAAGGCTTCCTAGAGACTATAAATAGACAACCAGAAAATTAACAAACAAATCCAACATGTGTCTTCTATAAAATGAAAATGGCAAAAGGGGGGGGGACTCGTAATAGTTTCAATTTTTACTTCTAATATTATTTTATATAAAATTAAAAAAATATGCATGAAAATAGGTTTTGTTGAATTTAAAAATTCAATTTTGTACAAACTTATGATAGTTGCATTCTTCCCTTTAAAAAAAATATCGTTCTTTTTGTGCCCGTGTTCCCTTTTTTTTTACTTTAGAATACCACCCTATTGTGTTCTTTCCTTTTATTATCTTTCTAGGTGCTACCCACTCACATTGAACCACTTACGACAGACGGACAAAAAGCACCCTACAAGCGATCCCAATCCACCAGACGATAGATATCTAGGTGACTCACATACCCTGACCCTGGCCCCCGGACCGACCCAATATCCCCAAAAATAAGAGGGGTGGCCGCTATCCCCCTCCCAAAGTAGCGAAAGGGTTAGAATCGAGGTCAAGCCCCCGATGGGAACTCGGTCGGTAAGAGGTCAGGGAACTGGGGAAACGGGGTCGGAGGCAGTCATGGACCCCGTCGCTTTCGCTTTCTGGGGATAGGGGCCGAGGTCATGTGGTGGAGGGTCGTTGGGTGTTGTTGACTCGTGTTGTTGTCGTTTTGATGGTGTTATTGTTGTTTGGGGCCTATTTCTGATCTAAGGTTCGGGGGCGTCTTGGAAGTCACCTTGTGTGGAAGAGAGAGTGCGAAAGGTGATGGTCGGTTGATGATCTGGTTTTGTGAGAGTGTAGGTCTCGACCTCGGGATCGACCTAGTATCCTCGAGGACCGATCCACATTTATATTTGAGGGGATGGAGAGCTCAGTCGGTTATCCAACAAACGCAAACAATAAAAGATGGGCATTACCTGATTTCAGGAAGGACAAACGAGGCATGTGCCCAGGGCTTTCCCATTAAGAGAAAAAAATTGTTCCAGAACATTTATGCTCAATATAACTGCATTCAATCTTAAAATTTTAATGCATATGAAGAATATAAAAAAAATTATGAAGGGTGGACTATGATATTGTCTTTAAACTTATAACTAAAAAAATGATAAAATAATTTTTGGGAGATTGAGCAGTAAGCATGCATTCCCAGCTAATTACTATTTACTATTGCTATTGCTAGGTGTACATGGAAATGTAAAAAAAATACAAACATGAATATTTTATAGAGGCCATAACACTAACAGTCCAAGCGCTGCAACGGGTGTGTTCGATTCCCGCTTTTAGTCCAGTCAAATGGGGAAAAATAGGGGAAAGTTTTGGTGTAGTTTTTTTAAAGTTTTATTATATGTTTTCGAGGTCGCTGATCACGAATCTGAACTTTTCCACTTCGTATCTTTTCCGGAAATTGAGTTATAAGCAAAAAACATGAAAAATATCGGACTTTTTTCAGTTTTTTCATTGTAACGCAAAAACTATCAATTTTAGAGAAAAAAAGTTAATTATGAATTTGAAGAAAATAAAATTTTCTATAACTTTTGTACATACAACATCTTTGTAAGAGTAATAGTTAAATGTCTAGCACGCGCCAAAAAGCAGGCAAAAAGACGCACCCCGATGCGACCTTGAACATTCACCCTAGGAATGGATCTTAACCTCCTCACAGCTATTTCTGCTACCTGGAAGTTTATTTTAGTTCAGATTTTCTCACCAAAAAGATGCAATTTACACCAATTATAATTTAATTTAATTAGAAAAAGTACAATATCAGTAACTGTGGAATAATACATTTATTTTTTTAAAAAAATAAGTTTTTTACAATTGCAATACAAATATACAAGAGGTTAAATTCTGTTACTTCTTTTTCTTAAGGATCAGAGTTATCGATGAATTACTCCCGTTTTATGATTAGAAAAAAAGTTTGAGTTATGCTTTTTCCTTACTTTAAAAAATAAATTTGAGTTAAAAAGTAATAGTACTTACCTGTTAAAAAGCTGGATCAAGGAACGTAGAATCCAGTTGTTCTTCTTCAATTTCTGATTCCATGTGATCTTCATACACAGTTTTGAAATTTTCAGACACTTTCGCAGTTCAAGCACAAGTTGGAACATTTAAGGCCTGCCTTTCTGCAGCCTTTTTTGCATCTGCAGAAAAATAACTTTAGAACAGCTTCAGGTGCTGGAATAAGTAAAGTTGTTACTGGAACACGACCATTCTTTGTCCTTCTCCATCCCCAGTCCTCTGGATTTAGTTCAAATCCACGCCACTGCTGAACTTGCTAATATACTCGTAAAGAGTGTTGCCTTGCTGCTGCGGCGGATGGCGGAAGAGCAGCAATGTTGGTCTTGGTTTTAAATGCGGCTTTTATGTAGTAAATGTACCTCAAGTGATTGAGAGAAGGTGTTTTTTTACCATTGTATCGAGACCAGAAAACGCTCACCAGCATCAGCAACCATGTCTTGAGTAGAGTTGGAGGCGTAAAATATTTGGCTGGCCTCTGCAAGATCATGATTCTTAGTAAGACTCTTGAAGAATTTTAATTTTCCTTTCATGTAAAGAGATGACGTGGTATCACAACCACTCATTGCATGAAGGAAGAGAATATTTTCTGCAACTTTATTCTCTGCTGCATCTGTTGGGGAAAAGGCTACTGATGGTGATTGGCCCTTTCCTGGCTTTAAAAGGAACACATTGTCAAACTTACAGAGGCCTACCAAGATCACTAATAAATCAACATCTTCACCAACCATAACCACAGTCTTTTTGGAACTAAAGATATGGCGGTGTTCACAATTAGTGTATCTGCATCTTCTTTAGCTTGCTTGCAGATCATTCCTGCTGCAGAAATTTTTGTCATCAATAAATCAATCAAACGCAGTTTGTTTCTTGGATTAGAAAGGAATTTTTCTTTAGACATGCATTGTTGGTACCATTTTTTCTTCAAATATGATGTCATCGGAAGAAAGTTTTCTGGCCCTTTTTATTCGCTCAGCACTTTTGGTTCCACCTTCTGCCAAATCTAGATAGCCATCAAACACAACTACAGCATGTGATTGATAATTTGATCGGACATATTCTATGTAGTTTTCGCAGATAACGTTTGATCTACGGGCCATGCTACGTGTAATAAAAATCCACCATCAATGACGTATTGAAATTTTTCATTGAACTTCATATTTTCAATGTGTTTAAATGTTTTGTACAAAGTGGATTTTTGTTCTTTTCTTAAACAACCATTGTCGAATAGGGATAGAGAGTAAGGTCCTAGGTCATCAAAAAAAACAACATTAAGTTTTAACCACTTTCCGTTTGTAAATGGGAATAGTATATATCTTATTATCGCTTATCAGCTCAGAACCGATAAGGGTAGCGTCAACTAAACTACTTATATTCTCACTGGTTAATTGAAACAGGTACTAGGGTAACACTAATTTTTAAAGCGTGTGATTTATTTTGGTGCCCTTCGGAGAAAAACGTGTTACTAATACCGTCGCGCCTCATTTCCGCTGTCGAAAAACCGAATACATTGACCGAAATTGGTCTTTTAAAGACTGAAATACAGAAATTTCTTTATTTAAGTGTCAAATGTACAGCAAATGCCCGTTATTAAGTATACCATTGACACCGATAGATATTATAAGTATAAAGCGGCATTAAAGTGAAAAAGGAATAATGGAAAGGACATTGTTTGGTGTCAAGTCCAGATAGCTAGGGGGGCGCGATATTTTACCTGTTTTCGACGCGCTCTAGCTGCTAAACTATTCATCTTAGAACTATCTTGTATGCACAAAAATTATAGGAAATTTTATTGTCTTCAAATTCATAATTGACTTTTTTTTTCTCTAAAATTGACAGTTTTTGAGTTATAATGAAAAAACTGAAAAACGTCCGATTTATTTCATGTTTTTTGCTTATAACTCAATTTCCGGAAAAGATACGAGGTGGAAAAGTTCAGATTCGTGATCAGCGACCTCGAAAACATAAAGTAAAACTTTAAAAAAAACTACACCAAAACTTTCCCAAATCAGCCCCTTTTATGGACGAATTGACTGGCCTATTTGCCCCATGGAGGAAACTGGGTGTACTTACTTTCTTTCAGCAACCAAATTATCAATTCACTAGCATTTTTGCCACTATATTCGGGCTCCGTAGTGAGCCATGCCTTCCGATGGCAGCTCAGTACGAGTCGTTCCTCTACCTTACTATAGAAATCTTTGGTTGTAAGTCGAGCCCTGGAGATGACAGAAAGATTTTTTTCAGAAATTCTGATAATCAGCAACGCTTCGGATAAATGGTGTTCGCATAATCAGAGTTCTATACCGTATTTGGTGATTCGACCCTGCCAATGGACAATTCGAAGGGGGCGGAGCGCGGTTAGTTGGTGGGAAAGAAGACTATGCTTGACGTAGCTGTTGCGTCACTGTAGGCGTGACCGTTCGTGTTTAGACTAATTAGCTGTCGGATGGTTTGATTTTGGGGGTAAAACCACGGTTGAAAATTGCTTTATTTCGATGTAAATCCCAAACAACCAAAAAGTTTGAGTTTTAGTAAGCTTCTGGCTTCTTTGCAAAGAGCTTTATCCTATATAAACAACGCCTCGTAATTTGAACCGTGGCCAAGTGACAAAGTTGATAATTGATTTGGAATCCAAACCATTACAATACCCGTCAATAAAGTGGATGGCGTACTTAGAACCCGGTACCTTTTGATTAAGGGCTGACCTTCTGATAACTTGGGCAGGAGCCTCTATTTACTATAACAGGAACTTTACTATAACAGAAACAGGCCGAATCCATGGTATGAAACATCAAACCCTCCTTCGTTGGAGGGTTTGCGAAACCCCCCAATAATCCTGCAATCTTGGTTCTATCTGGGGAAAATCCACAGGAGGGAAAAATTGTTGAGTTTGCTCTTCAAAATCCATGGATTCTATGGCTCATGTAAACGCGCCTAGTGTTTACTAACAGCAAAACACTAGATCTAGAAATGCTTGCCTTAAAACAAAAATCATAATATTCGAGCTTTTTGTAAGTTGTTAGTTAGTTTATGTATTCTTAGAAAAAACTTGATTGAATTAACCTTCCCTGTTTATATTTTTTCACGTGACGTAATACAGGAAGACATTTAACGAACGATTCACGCCTAAATTAATGAATCTATATTACACGGATCGATCTATTTCGTGTTACGCCCAAAATGTCATGAAAACATTGAGTTTAGAAGAAGGATATGCTTGGCGAGAAGCAAAGTGAATCCGCCAGAATGTCGCCAAGTAATCAGACACAAACAGTTTACTCAACATTAGTTCAATGTTAAACGTAAACGCATCATTTTATACTTTAACCCTTTCAGTCCCAAAAATTTACTACACTGTAGATACATCTGATATTCACAAAATAAGGTTATTTTAGGTCAAATATACGAATTCCATAAGAAAAAAAATTCATTAAAATTTTTTATATGGTTTTTGAAACAATGCCAACATTTTTTAACTGTGGAAAACAACAAAATAAATATATATATATTACCTAAAAACACTTCGAGTTATATATTTTAAGGTATCTGACCATATTATTAAAAAAAATTTAGCAATTATTTAAACCGAAATAGTTTAAATTGTGTTTTAAATATGTGGAACTGAAGTGAACTTATCAAAAATCAGGAGAAACGCTTGTTGACTATTTTCTAAATACAAAAAATAGTAGTTCTGACTTTTATTGAGATAAATGTAAAATATTGTCTGATAGAACAAAGTATGAAGAATCGAATGATGTGTGTTTGGTTGTCATAACGGGACAAATTTTTTTTTAAAAAAATATTGAAAGTGATGATGCCAAATGGCATCACTGGGACTGAAAGGGTTAAAAAGCGTTGATTTGAAATAAAAAAATGACTGCTAGCGCAGTTGTAGGCTGGAGCGAGAGATATGAATCCACACAAGATGGTAGTATTTTCTTCCGCAGTTAAGAGGGACTGTCAGTCCCATAGAGCTACTGAATTAGTTTTGAAATCACAACTTTTGCAAAAGAATGGATTTGCCATGTTATCCCATGTTCACCAGGTGTGAGAATCATCATAACATCAATTTAACACAAAATTGAAACGAAAATAACATCCGGTTATTTAATTATTGATAAAGTTTTAAAATAGTGCCGCCCTCTGCTGGGCATTTGGGGAATTTCAAAACTTTAAAAATATATAATTGAATAAGTAGATAACATTTTCATTTCAATTTCAAATGTGCTTCATTTCGATGATATATCGATTCCCATACCTGGCGAAAAAGGGCTAACATGACAAAGCAATTATGCTTCGGCGATAGTTGTGGTTCCAAAACTATTGCATTAGCTCTATGGAACTGACACAATCTCTCTTAAGAAAAATACGTTGTACTAATTATTGTTTTTATTATAGAGTACACTCTTAAAACGAACGAGCGATTTTAACTCAGTCTGATTAATTGTCACTCCTCCAGTCTGGAAAATGCACTTCTCCTTTTGCAGTGGATCCTTTGTGTGTTAAACCTCCGACAGGGTCACTCCAAACGAGTGATTTTAACACAGTCGTTAACATCCATTCCTTCCCAGTGTCCAAAATGCACTTCTCCAACTGGAGTAGATTTCACTCTTTTGTTTTAAGAGTGTAAGAAATCGACAAATACAGGGTGAGGCAAACAAAACCGGCCCCGAGGTGGAGATAAGAATACGACCGAAATGTTGCCAAGTCAAAAACCAATACAAAAACAGGTTTGCTAATTGAAGCTATTGATCGCTTCAATGTTAAGCCCAAGCAAACGCTTGGCGACTTATTTACCGGCAACTACGCTATGGTTAAAAAAGCTAGTTGAAATGAAATATAAACAAGGTTTGTAGGGCTGATCAAAAAAGTTCCCACTTGTGGTTATTTCGGTTGTTATTTATCCTAGAGAATCGGACGTTTTTGTTTTTGGTAATACAAAACATTCTAAATTGATTGCAAGACACAAAATTTGCATTATGGGACGTCTTTATACAATACGAACCAAGATCTGAACTCACCACTACTCTATAAGTAGCTCTAATGTGAAGCTAATCCGATCCAACCAATGCAAAAACAGGTTTCAGGCGGTTTCAAAAGAGTTTTTCTCGCCAAGCATTTCTACATATTCCCATCTCTAGATCGGGGCCGGTTTTGTTTGCCTCACCCTGTAGATGTAGTAAAACTTTTCTAACTCCACTGCAGAATAGCGCCAAATTCTTCGACGAGAGCGTTTGTTTGGGCTTACTAACAAAGCGATGAATGGCTTCAGTTGGCACACCGGTTTTTGAATTGGTTTTTGCGCGGCGGCATCTCCTTCGTCTTCCTAACTCTATGCACGAAAATTACACGTGATTGACTACATCTATACCTAAAACAGTAATTAAACAAAACATCTTCCGCGCGTTTACGTTCGGTTACCTTTAATACGAGGCCATTGAACACGCAATAAGCTAAGATAGTAGGTTTTATTGGTAAACGTCGCACTAGAGTCAGGCTCGCAGCTTAGTCGTTACAACATCGGCCTCCTATACTTAGGGTGGAGCTGAGGAGCCCTGTCGGTTAGGCCCTCGCCTAGCACGTGAAAGGTCAAAGGTTCTTGTCCGGGCATCGCCAAAACAACTTTCGACCTATAAACGGCCCATGCAGCCAAAATTGTCCGACGAATAATTCCCCGTGTAAGGGAGTGCACGTTAAATATCATTCAAAGTTCTAACGTTGCTTACGACGTCGCCCTTAACGGTTGCGTTGGGTGCCTATTTAGGTGTCGGCTCGACACTTGACTGTGGTTCTAAAATTCGACGAGCGTCACCAATAGCCAAGTAGCTCTTGTGCAACGATAATGCGTTCGTACGTAATACGTGCCCCAGCAAAGATAAAAAATATTAAAATCGACTTTATGACGGGGTCCTTTTCGTTTTGCTCTATAATTCGTCTGTAAAAAACAGATTTTGCGTTTAAATTATAAATTATTCGCCTAAAATAATCAGTTTATCTATGCAAATTTTACGGTATTTTTCCGGCATACCAGATATAGTTTTTTCTGTAAAAATAACAGACTTTTTGTAGAGTCCTCGTGTAGCTCTAGTGTGACGATATTCAAACTGAACTAAACTAAACAGACTTTTTGTTACAGAGTACGTCCAAAGAGTAGTAGTATAATAGGGTAGGGGAACGACTCGTACTGAGCTGCCATCGCCAGCCATGGCTCACTACGGAGCTCGGATAGAGTGGCAAAAGTGATTGTTAATTTATAATTTTGATGCTGAGAAAGGAAGTACACCCAGGGCAAAGAAGGGAATCGAACCCGCATCCGTTACAGCGCGCAACTACTACTAGCATTTTGGCCTGCGATCCAAATCACTCGGCCATCGGGCTCCAGATACCACCCTAAATTGTACCCGTGTTGGCCCATGCGGTTGGTATATATATAGGTTCAGTCTCTTCCCTACTGTGAATTCTTTGAGTGCGTCACTTAGTGACTGTACGAAATTATGAGGCCAGTTGGCATTAGCACTTGAATAGCTCTAGTACGGCGTTAATGCAACTAAACGCAGCAAACCAAACCATAAACTACCACTATTCTTTTCCGATAATATGCTGATAGACTATAATTAGCAACAATGACGTCATTTCTCAGACCGCCCTTGAACCTTGAAGTCTACGTAAGTTCATATTTATATAAAAAAAAACTGTTACATACGGCTAGAAATAGACAGCCGAAAACGATAAAATTACCACAAACTCATAGATATCATAGTTAAAGTACTAGATTGACAGATCACGTGACATCCAATGCTAACGACGGGACGCGCTTGGAGACCAGAATTGGAGGGCCATGGGGCCAGTGTTGCCACCACTTTAAGAAGAAAAGTGCTACGAAAAAAATATAATTTAATTCTAAAATTACAACAAAATATCATAAAAATACTAGCTTCAGTTTGGAGTATTTTTAGTGAAAACGTGAAACGCTTTTCTAGTATATTTTGTAATTTTAGAATTATATGGTATTTTTTAGTAGTATTTTTCTCCTTAATGTGTTGGAACACTGGTCCTTTGTCACCACATTAAGGAGAAAAATACTATGAAAAATACCATTTAATTCCAAAATTACAAAAAGTACTAGAAAATCATTTCACCTTTTTGTTTAAAAGTCACTAAAAAAGGTTTTTCGAACCATGCCAGTCGAACACCTTAACCGACCGGGCTCCACAGGCCGTTCAAGCACTCAGGTTTTGACATAGTTCCTAGATCGTAGTAATTTTTGAACACCAATACTTGATGTAATCAAGTAACTTGCTCAATGTCATATTGTACGACGTTATTTCAACTGAAATACACCACGCACTGCGGAAATAACAGTGCGGGGGCGTGGAGTGACAATTATAGTAATTGTTTCTAGATATGTTATAGGAAACGTGATACAATTTTAATTGCTTTTTGTCAATATGATCATTTCGTATTAGGAATTTACTAAGTATATAACAAAATACATTACAAAATAATTTACAAAAAATATACGTATTAGAAAATTACAATTTATGATGAGGATAATGGATTCGTCAAAGTACTTTTTGCATTACTGACTACGTTTGTTGTATGGATTAAAAACATCTTAACCCACTTTCAGTAATAATAATCCTTTTTGGTCTATTTTACTTTTTTTCCGCTAAAGGATAAATTTTATTGGAAAAAACCTAGTGTTTGGCGCAGTATGGCCTTTGATGCTTTTGCGCCATTAAAGTGAAGCATGCATCCGTCCTAAATAATAAGTCTTAACGGTTGCTTTGGGTGCCTATTCAGTTGTCGGCTCGCCACTTGACTGTGGTCCTAAAATACGATGCCCGTCACCAATAACCCTCGTGCAGCTCTAGTTCAACGATAATTCAAACCTAACCTAAAGAATAAGAACATAATTTTTTTTCTAAAAATATTTTTCTTTTTTTCCTAAAAGAAAAACAAAATTTCTTTTATTTTCCTGTTATTTATGTAAAAAATTAAACTCTAATAAGTGTGCTTATTTTTCTTTAAGGGGGTATGGGACACTTTCAACTTTTTTCTTTAATATTGTAGATATCAATATAATTTTTTTTCCATAAATGTATACTAAATATACTTACACTTTTAGATAGTCAGAGGTTTTAAATAATCATTATTTATTTTTTAAAAAAAATAAAATGTGTCAAAAAGTGATGTCTCTTATTTTTGTTATAAGTCAAAAACTTATTTATTGGCAAACAAATATTTAGCATTTTTATAAACAGAAAAATGTATTTAACAAACTGTCTTTACCGATTTTTTATATTTGCCATAGTTTTTTTTAAAAAAATTATTGAAGTTTTTTTTAATAATTTCACAGGTTCACTTTTTTTATTAAAATTAATAAATAAAACAATAAACTATTTACAACTAATCCCTAAAGACAAATTAAAGATATATGTTTGAAAAATATGAGTGGAAAATGTTGACACTCTATGGGCAGTAGATTTTGAGTTATATCAATTTAAAGTCAAAAAATCATCGAAAACACGATCAAGGAGAAAAACAGCTTTGAAGTTTATCACTTTCCTTACTGAAGCACTCCAAACCAACCGACCAACTAAGGATTCGATAACGTTATTCCTATCTAATATTACGAGGAAGCAAAGATTATAAACGTGGTTGGCCAACACAGATGTCATGACATAAAAAACTACACATCTCACGTTCTACTGCAGATATAAATAAAATTTTTGTTTTAAATTATTCTAAAATATTTGTGTTATTTTTTATGATAATAATAATTTTTTTGATTTTTTTGAAGATTTTGTGTCCCATACCCCCTTAAAATCACAACTAGTATTATCAAATGTCAAAGTTCTAATACGGATTTCATCATTAGGTAAATGAAATTATGCTCTTCGGTTGGTGTAATTTACGTAAATAAAGTCCGGACGCCAATCTTCAAATGAACCACCGGTTCCCCAAATGAAGATAATTCAGTTTATAACAAAACAACAGACGTTATTTATTACGACTACACACAAGTCAGCAAAAATCTCAATTGACAAAAATTCCAAGCTATTTTTTACAAGAACAAAACATTAACTGCTATGGGAGAAGTTGTAGTGTTTTTTTAAACGAATATCAAAAATAAGAATTAATGTCTAAAAATAATGATCATTAAAAATATCGAATTCTTCAGCGAACAGCAACAGTTGGTTTAATTAATTTTTGTACAAACATAGAAGTTTTCAAAATACAAAAAATAGCTTTAAATTATAACGTTTTTTCCCTGATAGTTACGATCACAGAAAAGGTTTTATAGTTTCGCAAGCAAAATGTGTTTCAAAATGTAACGAAGTTTCCTAGAAAAAAAAGTACTTATATATTAACACTAGTTCTTATTTTCATGTTTGGCAATGTTTCCGTTTACGTATTTCTGATAATCGAGCCTGGTTATGACGTACTCATACCGAATCTGTAAGAATACAAGGTTAGGAAAAAAAAGACTTGTTAAAAATAGACTGAGAATTGACAAATATACATGGGGGAAAATACGAATAAATCTATAAGTACTCGAATTACGTGAGTGTGGGACAAAAAGAGTACCGTATCCGCAACAACGATCAATAATACGTACATACTGGATGCTCCAATGATAACGGATCAAAAAGTGCAACCAATTTTGGATCCAGCAAAATGGCGGAACATGCGTAGTATCAAAAGTTACATTATTCTACATTATCTTCAACTTATTGAGAAAATGAGGGCAGATGAGCTTCGGGTGAATCGTTTAAAGCATCCCCCCCCCCCCGCTATTTGCAAACCATAAAAAATATACCAAACTTAAAATGCACGAAAAAGAAAATACTCGTTATCGTTAAAGGAGTTTGTGATATGGCCATTGACACAAAAATCTCAATTTTTTTTGAAAAATATCACCTAGCACGTTCTTCCACTAAGCTCTTTAATTGTATGATGCAATGGATTGATGTCAGTTATGAAGTTATTAGCTTAATATACCCTGGGTTTCACGGGTCTATCTTTAACAACAGTGACTTGTTTGTCATTAGGTAGCCTTTTACTTTATACCGATAGATCCCCTCATTCACTGATCGATCCCCCTACTCATTGATCGATCCAGTTACTCACTGACAGATCCCCTTACTCACTGATCGATCCACTTACTCACTGAACGATCCCCTTACTCACTGAACGATCCCCTTACTCACTGATTAATCCCCTTACTCACTGATCGATCCCCCTACTCATTGAGCGATCTCCTTTTACTCACTGAACGATCCCCCTACTCACTGATTAATCCCCTTACTCACTGATCGATCCCCCTACTCATTGATCGATTCCTTTACTCACTGACCGATCCCCTTGCTCACTGATCGCTCCCCTTACTCATTGATCGATCCACTTACTCACTGACTGATCCCCTTTCTCACTGATCGATCCACTTACTCACTGATCGATCCCCTTACTCACTGATCGATCCCCCTTACTCACTGATCGATCCCCCTTACTCACTGATCGATCCACTTACTCATTAAGGGGGGGGGGGGTATAATATTCTGGGGGTTAGTACCCCACCAGGATATTATATCCCCCCCCCCAAAGCTTAATATGAGCATTATATATTTCTTATTTAGGTGTACGAGTGAGTAAAGGACGAGGTACAAACTCCACAGCTGTACTTAATATTTCTCATTACTTCATTTCGTATTTCGTTTCGTTCTCCAGAATCAAATCAAATTCATTATGAATCCGAATTGGGTAGAGAAAAATAATCAAACTCATTAATATTATTCGAATTGGGTAGAGAACATTTGAAAAGCAATAAAAAGCCAAAGAGGATTTGAAATAATTAAAAAATTAATTATATAGTTCGAATTGCAATGTTACATATTGAACCTACGTGCTCTACGTGCTTTTTCGTTCTTACTTTTAATTTTCGTACGCGGTGAAATTTCTTTCGAATTAAAAATTTGCCATAAATCCTTACTTACAACAATACCCGGATACTATTCCTATGGAGAAATCGGCTCACGTTTTGCCCTTTTATATTCTTTTAAGCTCGAATTTTGAAAAATTGCTTCTTGAATGGCACATTCGGTACAAGAGAATAAGCTCCAAAAATGTGGAGTTCATTTAAAACTTTCGAAATAATTTCACGTTTTGATTCTATGTGAATTTTTATAGTTTTAAAATACTTGTTTTATTCCTTTAAAATAAAGATTTTTTCCCCCATTTTTTTTATAATAAAGTATTAAATATTTTTCTGTAACTTTAATTATCAATAATCATTATCTAATTTGGAGTCTGCATCTTCAACAATTTTGGCTTTGCGTTAATACATGAGTCAGTCACTCAAGACTTCTTCCTCGTAAGATCTAGCTAGATTGACCTTCGTAATGTGACTAACACTACAAAAAAATGCTTTTATTTTGACACTTCGTTTGAAAGGAAAATTTCAAGTTTCGTCAAATGTATGTAATAGAATAAGTGGCGAGATGTTTAAAAAAATAATCTTTACTAATGAGTTTAGAAAAAAGTGCAGGTGCTGTATGGTTAAAAACCGGTTAGTCAATGGAAACTATTACATTACGCCTAGACTAATAAATTGGCGCTACTTTGCAGGCAGCAAATATACTAACTAAAAATTACACTATGCCGTAAAAGTAAATTATGCAACATATTACATTAAAACAGACCTTTTAATATTAAGTTGCAGTTGATGTCGGAAACAGTCATTTTTCGAATTAATAGCCAATAGTTAAATATTAAAGTGTGCTTTTTGCATTAATAGGTAAGGGGAGCCAGGAACACATGACCCAACTTGTAGTTTTTAGCTTTTGTAATTTTTAAAAACCCTATTTATGGTGTGCAAATGCAGTCAATTTGTACTTTAATAAGTATTACACAGTATATTAGTATTTTTCTGAAGTATTAACTGCCATATTAGTAAAATATAAACTATTTAAAACTTGAGTTTTGGGTCATGTATCCCTATGCTAGGGATACATGACCCACCCATTAGAGATACGTGACCCAACCCAAAACTTTAGTAGTAAGACTTGAAATTATCAAAATACTTTTACCTAATAACAAATCTAACATATAAAGTTAAATAGATTTTATAGTTTTTAGGACAAAATTATTACATTTTATTTTTTATCACAATAATTACGCTTATATCAACGAACTTATTAAATTTAAACGTAAAATCTTGTCTAAATGCAAAACTGGGGATTCTTTTATTTTGCAGAGAAAACACCGGTGGTTGAAGAATTTTCTATTTGATCAATATCAACTTGGGATGTATTATCCATTTCAGGTTATTTAAAACATTTTCCATCGATTCTTTCTGAATACTGAATTTTAAGCTAAAAAAATCCCTTGTACTTTCCCAGCAGACCTTGTACTACAGATAGGAGAACAGTCATTTTTTTTTTTTTTGGGGGGGGGGGAGGTGGGGGGAAAGGGGGGGTTGACTCCCTTGATTTTTAGAAAAATTACTTGGTCTACTTCTGTCTACTTTTGGGTTTATACTTGGGTCACGTATCCCTAATTAGTTTGGGTCAAGTATCCCTAGTTGCACTTTTTTTTATTTACCCCAAAACAAAGACAATTTCAATTTGCGAATAATTACATTAGCTCTATTATGCACGTAATGGTAGCTAATAGCCCGAACAAAACAAGTATGTGGGCTTGTCTCGGGTGTATTTTTAGTGGCAACAGAGCAACTCAGGACAAATACAGACAAACACACAATACAAATACCCATTTACCGTACAGTAGTTATAAAATAAATGAGCGGTCTGTAGGCGACTTTAGGCGATAGCAAAAACTTAAAGTAAGTTAGGTATTTATTTATACTGTCCGTTTTGCAAAGTAACAATCTGTAATATCGTTGGTGATGCATACTAGTTTCCAATATATAATATTACCTCAATATTAAGGGGTCATAGGAGTCTTAAAAATGTGCAAAGAAGGTACTACAAAGTATAGTTTGATCATTCATGTAATTTTTTAACTACTCAATATATAAGTATGATTTTTTATATGTAATTCTATAAGATTTATTTAATATAAAACAAATTTTAAAATTTATGAAACTTTAGCCAAAACTAAAATAAATGATATCAAACATAAAGCTATTTGAACACATTGGGGTTAGGCTTGCGTGGCAAATTTTGAGGTCAAAAATGAAAAAATGACCAAGAAAATGACTTTATATTGTACAAATATGTACAAACAAGGACTTATATCTAAATTCTCAGCTCAATTTTAATTCGAAATTATTTTTAAAAAAAAATTAAATCAAATTTTTAAAATATTTATTAATTTTTTTTAGAAAAAGTTCACAAAATAATTTCTAGTTAAAATTGAGCTGAGAATTTAGGTATAAGTCTTTGTTTGTACATATTTGCACAATATAAAGTCATTTTCTTGGTCATTTTTTCATTTTTGACCTCAAAATTTGCCGCGCAAGTCTAACCCCAATATGTTCAAATAGCTTTATGTTTGATATAATTTATTTTGGTTTTAGCTAAAGTTTCATAAATTTTAAATTTCTTTTAGAATAAATAAATCTTGTAGAATTACTTTTTTCGGGGGGTGGGGGTGGGGGTTCAGTGGATCCGAGTGCAAACCAAAAACTATAACATCATTTTATCGTTTTGACCTTTTTGTCACTTAGCATGTTCTTCCACTACGCTCTTCACACACACAATTCCCTTTAGTAGCTAAAATGTATTATAATTCTTATCATGACAGATTAACGTCACAACAGTTTTTAATGAATTGACGTCCACTTTGCCTACAAAAAGTAGTTTCTACGAATAAGTATAAAAGGTATAGAAGAATTGCTAATTTTTTAATTGTATAGAAAAGACCATGACATTTCCATTCCAGAATTCACCATAATATAATGTTTTTTCTTCTTGGAGTAATAATGTCTTACATGAATAAGACTAGACGAAATATATAATTATATGCATCATATACAATTGCGTACATGAACTTGATTATTTATATATTTGCGTCATTACCTTAACATGTTAAACTGGTAGTTAGTATAAAAAAAGTTGTCAGAAAAGTTCTAGAAATATAGAGACAGGCGCCATTCTTTATTAAATTCTTTTCAATGGAACTTGAACTTACAAAAGAATACTAAGAATTTCTTATTTTTGTGGCAACACCAATGTCATTAACACTTGCTCATTCATTATTTGTTCCGTATCAGCCAATAGGAAGCTTCTAATTAAAAATAAAGTATTTTTCCTGTAACGAATATGTTTCTAATTTCCAGAATGTTGTCGTTTATGGAATTGTGTGTACCTTTTATGTGAAATTTAGCTTAATGTATGTAACACTACTTCAATTTATATTATTAGTATTTATTGTGAATTATGAAATTGGATTCGAAATAAAATGTAAGTGTTTAAATTTTAATTTTGTTAATATAACTTTTATTAATACATATCTAAAAGTTAAGGGTTTTGGAAAGAATTTTTTTTTTTTCAAATTTATTTTGTCTTCAATAAATCGCAGAAAGAACTTAATTATTTTTCTGCTTAATTCTTAAAAAAAATATTTATAAATTATTGAATATTTTTGGTACAACAAAATACATAGACAAATATGAAATTATTTTCGTTTTTTTTTTCTAATCTATTGATACCCGTTCTACGCACGTTCTCAAAAAGCTTATTGCATTCAAGCAATTATTTATAATTTAGTCTGGTCTTAGATATCGTTTCTGTGATTTTCAAACTATGTTAAGCTAATTGAATCACAATTGTAGAATAACGTTATATAAAGTTAAAATTGCAGTTAAGTTTGAAAAGAACATTTTGCTCATTTTGCGCATTTTTTGACGACTCTGGTGAGCTAGTTGCCATTTTTGGTACGAAAAAGATCGATGCAAAAGCCTATTATAGGTAAATAAAGCGATGTTCCACAAGAGCGAGCTAGCTAATGAAACACAGAAAATCTTCGTTAAATCCCACAGTAGATCGTACAAACAATCCCAGAAACCAAACTCCCAAAAAATAAAAGTGGTTATAAAAAAACTACTTGAACTCTCATTATTATTTTCCCCATACAATTCAACCTTAACATCAAAAATTCATAAAAAAAATTTAATATAAGAATTTATATAATTTAAATTCCTATTTTTATTAGTTATAAACCAGTAAGCACTTTCTACCTATACAAAATAAAGTCTAAGTATAAAATTTAATTTTTATAACTTTTTATAACAACGTGCAAAAAGTTCACTTTTTTATATCATATTCATTCAAAAATCGTTGCGAAAAGGACATTTTACGTGCTTACGTCACAAACAGTGCCGAAAGTGGGACTTTCGGCACTAGTGTGGTAAAGTAAATAAGAGTATCTGATTGGTAGAAAAACAAAATGATGTCATGAATATCTCCAGGGAAACTAAGTGGTCATGAAACTCATTTATTTCTATTGGTTCAGTACTTTTGCATTTTCTAATAGTATATCCAGGGAAACTACAAGTTCTACAAAAATTATTAAAGGAAATTAAATAAGACAAAATAATGAACACAACATTCACGCTTTTGCACGTTATTATAAAACATATTGTAAGCAAGCACATGCCAAATAATACTTTATTAGCTCTTGTCATTATTTCAATCAAACTACGGTCTCGTGAAATAAAAGCCACTCGCTTAATAAAGTGTCATTTTCGGCACTGGTTGATTAAATAACTATTTTTATAAAAAGTATTTTTAGACTTACGAAGTTATATAAACGATGTTTTTTTTTTTAAATTGTAGAATAAAAGAATTCTAAAATGTGTTTTATGGTGATCTAGTGATTGCGAAACGTAAATCCATCCTTGAGTAAATTTATCTGTATTTTGATAATTAATTGAGATTTCAAATTGGAGAGCTTAGTGGAAGAAAGCGCTAAGTGACAAGTGACAAAAAGGTGAAAACGAGCTTTAAAGTTTTTCGTTTGCACATAAATACGTTAAAATCGGCACTTACAAAAGGTAAAAAGCATACTTAGCTTAAAGTTTATGAAACAGTGGAATTTTGTTACTCTTAAACGAAGGTATAACACATTCAATGATACTAAAATCTCAATTGTTTTAAAAATGTCACTTAGCACGTTCTCTAACTAAGCTCTTCAATTTATGCTTTAAGTCATTGGGTCTGACCATCTCCCTTTACAGAAATGATTATATTAGTTGACAAACATTTTGGTTGGTTGGTTGTTGTACATATATTTTCGGGCTTTTGTGTTTGCTCAGAGAGCCACTTATTAACCTTCGTCAAGTAAGACAGTCACAACACAATCACACTCACATGCACACATATACGTGACAGATGCTGCCATCTATCACGCGCCACCTCCACAATTTAGACATGTCCCTGAAGGGGAGGGAAATAGTCTCCAGGAACCTGTACCCGTGGGAAACTGCGCAATGACCGCCCACAGGACTTTCGGACCCAACAGATTTAACGAGCATGTACTCCGCATATACTCGGTGAGCATTCAGCGACCAGGACCCGATCGCGGAACCTTCCGATCCGTAGATCGAGACTCTGACCACAGGGCGCCTCACAGCCCCACAAACATTTTAATGCCCTTTGTCAATTAAATTAAATCAAAATGTCGTTCGAAAGAAGTTTACAATGGCGCACTAAATAAATATATATTTTTTGTGCTCAATGTGCACATTTCACGTCTTGAACGGCAACAGTTCTATAGGAAAGAAAATAAGTTCTTGATTGCGTAATCTGCGTTGTGGGTGGAGCTTTCCATGTCATGCCACCACCATTGAAATAATCAATGGAATCGGGGATGAAAACAAGAATTATTTACGCCACGTGAAACAAGCTAATTGTACAGTTGCGGAAATGTAGGTGTTTCATATTGTATTTGTTTCGTTAATTGTCGTGAAACAAACATTTTCACAACGAAAATACAATTTTAAGAATGTGGATCATCCCAATATTAATTATGTGTATATCTTACATACACTGCTGCATCTTTACACATTGATAATTTGTAAATACCATTAGCATAGCGAATACCATTAACATTGTGAATACTATTAGTATTGTGAATACCATTAACATTGTTAATACAATTAACATTGTTAATACAATTAACATTGTTAATAAAATTAACATTGTTAATACAATTAACATTGTTAATACAATTAACATTGTTAATACAATTAACATTGTTAATACAATTAACATTGTTAATAATACAATTAACATTGTTAATACCATTAACATTGTTAATACCTTTCATTTATGAACAGATATGTTTATTTCTTTAAAATTCGTTTTTCTTGGACTTAATTCGTCCTACATAAATTTTTCAGTACTATGGTTTCATTTGTTTACTTAGCTAAACTTAAAAAGAAAGCTTTCTTATCAAACGTCTTTATTGAGTTAATGAAATTGCCAATTTGCCTAAATCGGTCTTGTTTTTAGCTTCCACACTACGTTTATAACGTAAAAAGGGGAAGGTTTTATAAAAGTTTAGGTTGTTTGTCCGTCTGTCCGTCACCCACTTTCATAGCCCAAACTACAAATGCTACAGACAACTAGTGTGATAAGTCAAAAATTCAGCGTGTCAAAATTAGAAGACGTTGAAAACCTCTGTAAAAAATTCGTATTCGAAGTACTTTAATTGTTTAAAAAACTGCAAACTTTAATGGTCATTTAAAAACATAGAGATCTTAATAAAAGTATTAGAGTGGAGGTCACGTGACCTATCTATGCTAACGACGGGACGAGCATGGGGGCCGCCATCTTAGAGTTCGGGACCAACCTTTTTAAGTGGAAAGTGCTTAGAAAAAATAAATTTAATTCTAAAATATTAAAAAAATACCATAAAAATACTAGCTGCATTTTGGAATATTTTTATTGACTTCAAAAGAACTTGAAACGCTTTTCTAGTATTTTTACAATATTTATTTTGTAATTTCAGAATTAAATTTTATTTTTCGAGTATTCTTCTTCTTAATGTGACGGCGATGGCTGCAAGTTGCCAGTGTCGCCATCACATAAAGAAAAAGAATGCTAGGCAAAAAATTAAATTTAATCAAATTTCTAAAATTACAAAATAAATATTATAAAAATACTAGAAGAGTTTCAAGTTCTTTTAAAGTCACTAAAAATATTCCAAAATGCAGCTAGTATTTTTATGGTTTTTTTTTAATATTTTAGAATTAAATTTATTTTTTTCTAAGCACTTTCCACTTAAAAAAGTTGGTCCCGAACTCCAAGATGGCGGCCCCCATGCTCGTCCCGTCGTTTGCATAGATAGGTCACGTGACCGCCACTCTAATACTTTTATTAAGATCTCTATGTTTAAAAAGCTTAAGAAGCAATTTTATTAGAATTAAATCACCATTGCCATTCGCAACAATCACTTGAGAAACTTTAATTCTTTGAAATAATAAATTAGAAGAAATTTAATTTTGCACCATCAATCAGTTTGAAATGACGTCAAATATATTTCACTAAGAGATTCTTTGTTTATATTAAATGATTTGGTTCTATTTAAAAGAGAAGAATGTTACATATACTTTTTAAATATGAATTAATTTTTGCAAACGATAATAATTATTGAATTATTATCAAGGAAATAATTATTGATTTTTCAAGATAAAATAAATGAAACGACACTACGTGCCAACGTAACTTGGGTAAAAGCAAAGAGTAAAAAGGCTGACGGAAAAGCGTGGTTAGTCCGCTAGTTTGAAACTCTTGTAAGGCTATATTTACATACAAAATGATCTGAATACAATTTAACCAAAATCCACTTTTTATTCTGAAAAAATTGCCAAATTTTCTCAAATAATATTCAAATCTGTTGGACCTTAAACGAAATTAATATTTTTAAATATGTTTTCTGGATGGATTCTCAAATAATTTATGGAACTCTTTACATGCGCGGAAGGATCTTTTCCATAGCATATTTCTGATTAACCAACTTTGGTTGGCAAGGAGTTTAGCAAAATTTTGTGTTTAAAAGGTTTATTATAGAATTAATATTGTGTTTGGCGACATTTTTCCTGTTGAACACAAAATGTGGAAGCGGGCTGAGTGACAGATTCTGTTAGAAACCTACTGGTTTTCTTCATACTTTTGTTTTATGCATTTTAGATTAACATCTAAAAATCAGAAAAATAAATTAACACATAATTTATATTAACCCTTTCAGTCCCAGTGATGCCATTTGGAATCATCCCTTTCAATATTTTTTCTCCATATGTTTATGTCCATTATGACATCCAAACACATATATTATTCGATTCTTCAGACTTTTTTTTCTATTCGACAATATTTTACATTAATCTAAACAGAAGTCAGAACTACTATTTTTTTTTATTTAGAAAATAGCTAACAAGCGTTTCACCTGATTTTTGAAAAGTTCACTTCAGATCCACATATTTAAAACACAATTTAACTTATATACGTATTTCGGTTAAAATAATTACTAAATTTTTTTAATAATATGGTCAGATATCTTAAAATATATTACTCGAAGTGTTTTTAGGTAATACATATTTTTTTTTATTTTGTTTGCTTTAAAAAGTTAAAAAAAATTGGCATTATTTCAAAAAACATATAAAAAATTAAAGTGAATTTTTTTTCAAACTCCTTTTTTTTTTACCTAAAATAAGCTTATTTTGTGAATATCACATGTTTCTGTAGTGTAGTAAATTTTTGGGACTCTGAAAGGGTTAATTACAGCTACCTTTCACCAACTGTCTTTCTTTCGCTTATTCGTTACATCTTATGTTCGTAGCTTCTCTTTCCTCATTTCTTAAAAAAATACATTTGTTGCGTAACTTTTTATTTGTGATATTTTCGCACTTGTGTTGTTAGCATATGAGTTTAAGTACCATTAGAAAACAGCCTTTAAAGAAGGAAAATAGCAGAGCTAATTGACGTAAGTTCGTCAAAGCGCGTCAATGCAATATTCCCGGCAATCAAAATGCCAAAAGGTGTTAGTCAGAATAATCAAGACAAAAGTGGGAATTCTTTTCTTTTTTTTTGTAATTAAAAGGAAAGTTAGAAGCTTGATAACGACCGAAGCAGGTGTTTTTTTAAAGAATGAATCACGTGATTTAATCTGAGTTATAGGTTGTTGCTTTTTTTAAATAGTTAAATGTAAACAGTGTCGTCCATTGTAAGATTTCCCCATTGACGAGTTCCTTTTCGACATTTTAATGAAATAAGAAGTTGGTTGGTAGACATATATTTTCAGGCTTGTGTGCTTGGTCAGAGTCCCGCTTATAAACCTTCGTCAAGTAAGACAGGCTCAAAACACACATACGAGACAGATGCTGCCATCTATCGCGCGCCACCTTCAGAGTTTAGACATGTTCCGGAAGGGGAGGGAAATGGTCTCCAGGGACTTGTACCTGAGTAAAACTGCGCAATGACCGCCCACAGGACTTTCGGACCTAACAGATTTAACGAGCACGTACTCCGCATATGCGTGACAAATACAAACATCCATGCCTTATTATCGGGATTCAAGCCCGAACCCAGAATCTCCAAAGGTCTCTCTAACCGTTGCGCCGCCGGGTCGGCCAATAAGAAGCATGAACTGGAATTTTTCTGTTGACTTAACCACTTTTTAACAATTGACGATTCAATTATTTTTGCAAATGCGAGTTAGCGTTTCTGGAAACCATACTCGATTTGGTTCATTTGGTAAAACTACAATATGATTGGTTGGTTCGTAGACATATATTTTCAGGCTGTGTGCTTGGTCAGAGACCCGCTTATAAACCTTTGCTTTAGCTCTCTAACCGTTGTGCTCCGGGTCGGCTACGATATGATTTCAATATACATTTCCATTTTCAGTATACAAGGTTAATGTTTGTCAGTGGAAATATTCCGTTTGGGGGAGGTTGTTTAAATTTGGCGAGTTTATCTTCTGCGTCAGCGAAAAACGTTCCGATTTTTGTTAAACAAGGGATAAGTATTCCTACTCTTTATAGATGATTCCGGAAGGTTACGAATTCTCTTGCTAAAAGAAAGTAGTACTTTATTTCAATATCTTTGGTACACTGGCAGAACACGCCCGTTGACCAGAGGTCTAATATAAATTAATTAAACTAATATTTTTAATGTTTCTTCAGAACAGTTGAATCGGTGTGTGCAGAAACCACTTCAGTCAAAAAAATCCGAAAACTCGTTTTCAATGAAAATAAGCGTAGAAAGGCAAGATGCGTGTTGGGTGCAAAAACTATGTTTGTTGAGTAGTTCCTTAAATACAGGACGTTTGTTTCGAGTGTTGAGTGCAGAAACAGAGGAGGAGTTATTACGTTTTTTCTCCCTCCTGAAAAATTTGAAATTTGTGACTGACATTGTTTCTGCACTCACCGATTCAGTTACAAAAAAAAGTTTTTCGAAATTTACAGATACTGAAAGATTTTAATATTTTGCACAAAGTTATTTCCATTTTCAGATCTTCGACACAATTATTTTTGGATTTTTAATTAGACACGTCGTAATGTGTTAACAAGTGTACATCATTAATTTAAACATAAACATCATTATCTCGTGGTAGGATATACGTTTTTCCAGTAAATGTAATTATGTATTGTTATGACGCATTAAAACCGCACCAAACCAACATTAGTTACGCATGTTTATAAAAATAAACAATTCATTTTTTGATATATTAACAACAGTCTTAAGGATGTACATGGTTAGTCCATATTTAAAACTTAATGGAGTATACTTATACTTTTATTAAAAAAATAATACAATTAGTTTAATTTCTTGTACAAAACTATTTCATACTAATCAGTGGTATTACTAGACGCTGCAAGTTAAATCGATAGTAAATCGATAAAAAATTTGCCAGTGCATTCACTATTTTTAAATGATTTTTTTTGGTAATTTTTTTTTAAAAGAGAAATATCTTCTCAGTATATTTCTAATATAAACTGAATTAACAAGTGGATTTTAAAATTAAGTGTAGTTTTTATTTTTAGATTTCATATGCATTTTAAAATACGATAATGTTGGGTAAGTCTTGCAAATAAATTTTTCTTTCATAAATGGATTTTAAATGTAAGTATAAGTTATACTTTTCTTTTTAATTTTTTGAAGCAAATTATAGTAGCGTAGTTTTTACTCAAGGATATAAATAAATTTTCAATGAATAGCTGGTTTGTCAATGTCATAGTCTTTTCTTATATTCTCTTCGCTTCATAGATACACATACGTCGACAGTTGTGGAATATACTTCACAAATTCCGATTACAATTTTACTTAATTCTAACTTTTCTATTAGAAACTATACTCCTTGCAAACCTAAGTGGGGTAAATAGAAATATGCTATGGAGAAGATCCTTCCGCGGATGTAAAGAGTTCCATAAACTATTTGTGAATCCATCCGGAAAACATGTTTAAAACATTAATTTCATTTAAGGTCTAACAGATTTGCATATTATTTGAGAAAATTTGGCAATTTTGTCAGAATGAAAAGTGTATTTCGGTTTAATTGTATTCAGATAATTTTGTAGGTAAATATTACCCGACGAGAGTTTCTAACTAACGGGTCAACAGCTCTTTTCCCTCTTCCATTTTACTCTTTTTTTATACTCAAGTTAGGTTTACAGGAGTGTAGAATTTTCAAGTTCCCCAAAATTACCATTACCAAAGCATCAAATTTATTAGTCTAGCAGATTTCGGAGGTTTTGTTAAAAAAAGTTTTTTCTGTGTTATTATACATTTATGATACACTTTGTATGAAAGCAAATGTAGTAATTTTCTATTTATTTCCAAAAACTGATAGAGCTTGTTTTTTTTTAAATAAAAGCACAGTAAAACTGTGACTTTTCTGTTTCAAACTTTAAAATTGTACAAACATGACGGACCTCCTATAAAATGTTAAATGTTTTTTTTTTTTCAAAATTCCTTGCAAAACACACTTTTAAGTATGTAACTGTTTGAAAATCTGTTAATATAAAGAATAAATGTGCAGAATATTTTTTTCAGGATTGGGGAGAGGTGTTGATTGCAACACGAAGGAGAAAAATAATAAAAAAATAGCAGCAATTTACTTCAAAAAATTGTCGTATGTATCATATAGATGGCAGCACCAAAATATAAAAGTTACTCTACAGTAGTATAGATGGCAGCAGCAAAATATAAAAGTTACTCTAAAATAGTATAGATGGCAGCATCAAATTTCTCTCAGGGTTTGTGAATGTTCAGTTTTCCTTTTATGAAGAATTTGTAATTTATCTGTGGGTCGATCACCTTTTCGTCACGTGATCACGAGTTCATCACAGTTCATGTGAATATATCATCTCCCCCTATTAAATTCTTAAGTGACTAACTTCCTTACTTAATTGACTGGTATTTAGACTTACCTAACCTATCTTACATAAGGACAAATATCCCTAACTTTTTTGATATAGAAAGCACTAAAAATATACAATTATTATATTTACTCTTCGATAGATAGCACCATCAAAGTAACTTTAAAAATAAGTTTAAGGTGGCAATAAAAAAAATAACAACAATGGACAATTCCCACATTTTTTTTTTATTTTTTTATTCGATAAAGGATGTCGAAAAAAAAATATTAGTCCAAAAAAAAAAAAAATTCCGATGCGTATTTATTTTTTTATTCAATTTCAAAGTCGAGCTTTCGAGAAGCGCGCGAAAATCACTCAAAAGCCCGCGGAAACGCTGTGACGTCAGCTTTTACAAAACTTGTTCCGATCAGCTCCGGTTGATATTGACATTTGTGTGAAACTGAAACTGTGAAGTATGCGATACAATTAGTTTCGTTTGTTAAAACTATTTGACCATGTCATATCGGTATTGCATAGTTCCTGAGTGCCATAATACTACAGTTACTATCCCAGAAAAGATTTTTTTTTATTTTTTATTCCAAGTAAGGCTATGCGACGTGCCTGTTTCTCCTAAATCGTAAGCTGTAGTGTAGACAACTTGCTTTCCAGAAAGTATAGAGAATAGCTCATTGTAAAAGTTAAGAAACAAAAGAGTGTTTCTTTTTGTTGTTTTTTTAGTTTTCAGCTACTTTTCTTTAATGTTTGAGTTATTAATTGCATAACTGTTTGTTGTTCAAAAAGTTATAGTAAACGCAGTGTAAATATCTGAATAATAGATGGCAGCACGAGTGCTTTGGAATCAATGTTCTAAATACATAAGGTAATTAATTAATAGCTTATATTTCGTTATTTTTGGGTTTTTCTATTGGAATTAAATTGAAAAAAAGAATGTATAAATGGTACATGCATTTGAGTTGTTAAATAAAATTATAAATTTAGACACAATGATTTTACAAAACTTCAATTGTGTTAGATAATAACGCAGCTTTTGGGTAAGTTGTCGCTCTGCGCTTTGAAAAAGCCTGGTTTCATCAAAATAAATTGAAGAAAAAAGACAATTAGAACAAAAAATAATAGTAAATTTAAAATAAAGAATAAAAATCCGAACGTTTAAGAACTAAAACAAATTTAATAAGAAATCAATTGAAAACTCTAGATAGGTCGTCTGCACGCCGTTGTAAACTTTAGTAAGCAAACCCAAGAACATAAATGATGACGTCACAACCGCTCCAACCAATAGCAGAACGGTTAAAACAAGAACTATTTTCTGCGAGTTTTTAAAATTAAATATTAAATTAAACAATTTTTTTTCGATATTTTAACCAGGATATTTGGAATCAGCGTTGTTTTGTCTATTAAGAAAAATAGTTTTGAAGTGTTTTTAAAAAATACGGGAATTGTCCATTTACTTAAAAAAGTTATCTTATATATAATATAGACAGCAGCTCCAAAATATAAAAGTTAGCATATAATTGAACTGAAAAAAGTTTCTTTAAAATTGTACAGAAAACGCGGAATAAAAGATAAGTTTAAAAATAGTTTAAAATACACACAAAATTTCTCTATAGACAGCAAAACCAAAGTAACTTTAAAATTAAGTTTAAGCTGGTAGTAATCAAAAGAATAATAATTTACCTTAAAAATAAGCTTAATAAAGTTACCTTAGTCATATTATAGATGGCAGCACCTAAATAACTAAAAGTTACCTTAGAATTGAATTAAAAAGTTACTTTAAAAAACTACAGATGGCAGCACCAAATTTCTCTCAGGGTTTGACAATGTAATATTTTCAATCTTTAATTTTATGAATTCTTTGTAAATTATTTGAGAGTTGATTACTTTGTATTCCCTTGATCAATATCACCATACGTCATGAATTTCGCTCTCCCATTCATTAAATGCTTAAGTAATGCATTGTCTATTAATAATACTATTTGTAACACATAAAATACCATAGGTTTCTAATTTTTTTATACAACAGATTCTTTAAGTTACGTTTATTAAATTATAGATGGCAGCACCAAAATATTTTAAGAGTTTTCTTATAATAAATTAAAACAACTATTCTAAAATACTACAGATGGCAGCACCAAATTTCTTCCACTGTTTAGTTTAGTATAATTTGAAAAATTGTTGCACTAGAGCCTAAGCTCACTTACCTTAAAAGTCGGCTTAAAAAAATTATCTTCGGCAAATTACAGATGCATCACCAAAATATTTAAAAAGTAACTTCATAATTGAAGGAAAAAAAAATGAAAGTTTGAAAAAATTTACTTTAAAATAATAGGCTGTCTCATGGTGTTTGCTTCCTTTCTGGACCATCGCCCCTAATAAACATTAGGGGGCGTTCATAAATCACGTAAGGTGGTTTTGATAATTTTTTAACCCCCCCACCCCCACCCCTCGTAATATCAAGTGAGATTATTGAAAATTCGCATATTTCTCTTTTTGTAAAATTCTGGAAATTCTGAGAAATTCTGTATATTTCCCTGCTAGGACTACGATGCCTTCCAACAAAGTGATCGAGAAACTGAAGCAGAACCTCCACGGCGGGATCGAATACGCGACCGAGGCCTCCGAATGCATTGGGTTCGAACCAGACGACGAGGCTGGTCAAGACGAGGCTCCACTTCCCTACCTCATTCACCACATCACCCCTGCGATGCAAGTCGAGGCGAGGACGAAGCTCAACGAAACGGAGGAGAACAGGACACGGGGACTGGAGGAGATGAGGAGACTCATAAAGAGTAAGTCTCCTTTGGACAGATCTACTCTTGAAACAAACGAGCGATTTTAACTCAATCTGAGTTAATTTTCGCTTCTTTCAGTGTCGAAAGTGCACTTCTCATATATGAGTGGATTTCACTCTTTGTTTTGTTAAACGTCCAACAATCTTAACATCAAACGAGCTATTTTAAGGCGATTAGGAGCGATTTAGGGTTAATTTTCACTCATTTTAAAGTGTCGAAAATGCACTTCTCATATAGGAGTGGATTTCACTCTTTTGTTTTAAGAGTGTATGACAGTATACTCTGTGAAAAAAATTTCCAAAAAATGTTTTTCTCAATTATTCTCATAAGTTCGAATGTGCATGATATCAAATTTGAAAATAGCTTGGTCTCGAATTCAAGAAACGCATGCTCTCGGAGCCATTATGAACCAATGATGCTCTTCAATTCGAAAACATAAGTGTTCTCAAATTAAAAATTATTTTATTCGGAGTTGAATTATGCATCAATAATGTTCTTAAATGAACAATGTATTCAGAATATTATGCATCAGTAATGTTCTCAAATTCAAAAAGCGCATGTTCTCGAATTCTAAAACAATGTAGGAGAGAGCTAATAAGAACCAATGATGTTCTCAAATTTGAAAACAATGTATTCGAAGCTATTATGCACAAAAATGTCTTCAAATTAAAAAAAACTCGCATGTTTTCAAATTCAAAAACAATGTATTCGGAGAATAAGAACCAATAATGTTCAGCAAATTAAAAAAAAACCATCATGTTCTCAAATGTGAACACAATCTATTCAGAGCTAATTTATTTACCAATGATGTTCTCAAATTTGAAAACAATGTATTCGGATTGGTTCATCATTGTGAACCAATGATGTACAATTCTCAACAGTTTACACAGCAATTCTTTCTTATCCAGAGGACGAGAAACTCCATACTCCGCTCGACGACAACTTCCTGATGTCCTTCCTCCGCTCCAGGAAGTTCAACTCAAAGAAGGCCTTCCGCCTGCTCCAGAACTACTGGCTGTTCCGCAAGGAACACAAGTCCATCTACGACTCATCCAACTCGGAATCGGTCAAGAAGCTCATCCTGAAGAATATCCTCGGGTTCCTGCACTTCAGGGACAAAGCAGGCGCGGTCGTCATGATTATCAAAGTAGGTGAGCTGCAATTCGTATTTCTCATTGATTAACTGTATTATAATTTAAATGACGAGGGATTTCGGTTTTTTTTGCGCGTACCGTTGAACAACCTGCTAAGAGGAGTTGCAAACTGGCGAAGAATTAGAAATACCTTGAACCCATCTTACAAGGCATCTGGCCTGTTGTTGGTCGACAATTTTTGTAATTGTACTTTTGTTACAAAAGCTTCTAACCTCTGTTGCACAAAGAAGTACTTGGTTTACTTGTATTCCAAGCCCTCCATGTAACTTTTTCCGATCAAACCATCTGTTCCTTCTTACGTAATGCATATCGCTTTCCCGGGTCCTCCATTAAGCCACTGGGAACCAGACGCAAAAGCTTTAACTTCAAACCTCTGTAGCACAAAGAAGAACTAGGTTCACTTGTATTCTGAGCCCACCATATAATTTTAATACAGATCAAACCACCCGTTCCTTCTTACGTAATGCATATCGCTTTCCCAAGTCCTTCCTTAGTAGGTTCACTTGTATTCTGAGCCCTCCATATAATTTTAATACTGATCAAACCACCCGTTCCTTCTTACGTAATGTATCGTGTTCCCGGGTCCTTCCTTAGGCAACTGGGAACCAGACACAAAAGCTTTAACTTCAAACCTCTGTAGCACAAAGAGGTACTAGGTTCACTTGTATTCTGAGCCTTCCATACAACTTTTATACCGATCAAACCACCCATTCCTTCTTACGTAATGCATATCGCCTTGCCGGTTCCTCCCTTAGGCTACTGGGAACCAGACACAAAAGCTTTAACTTCCAACCTCAGATGCACAAAGAGGTACTAGGTTCGCTAGTATCATTCTGAGCCCTCCATTTAACTTTAATACCGATCAAACCACCAGTTCCCTTCTCACGTAATGCATATCGCTTTCCCAGTTCCCCCCTTAGGCCACTGGGAACCAGGCACAAAATTTTTAACTTCAAACCTGTTTAGCACAAAAAAGTACTAGGTTCCCTTGCATTCTGAGCCCTCCATTTAACTTTATAATACCGATCAAACTACCTGTTCCTCCTTACGAAATGCATATCGCTTTCCCGATTCCTTCCTTAGGCCACTGGGAACCAGACATAAAAACTTTAACTTCAAACCTCTGTATCACAAATAAGTACTAGGTTCACTTGTATTCTGAGCCCTCCATATAACTTAAAAAATACTGATCAAACCACCCGTTCCTTCTTACGTAATGCATATCGCTTTCCCGGGTCCTCCCTTAGGCCACTGGGAAGCAGACAAGGATGTCACGAAAAGACACAAAATCTTTAACTTCAAACCTCTGTAGCACAAATAAGTACTATGCACACTTGCATTCTGAGCCCTCCATATAGCTTTTATATAGATCAAACCACCCGTTCCTTCTTACGTAATGCATATCGCCTTCCCGGTTCCTCAATTAGGCTACTGGGAACCAGACGCAAAAGCTTCAACTTCAATCCTATGTAGCACAAAGAAGTACTAGGTTCACTTGCATTCTGGACCCTCCATTTAACTTTAATACCGATCATACCACCCGTTCCTTCTTACGTAATGCATATCGCTTTCCCGGTTCCCCCCTTAGGCCACTGGGAACCAGACAAGGACGTGTACGAGGAGATGTTCCGGGCCATCACGGCCATCCTCATCCACTCGATCCAGTTCCCGGCCTCGCAGATCGCCGGATACCGGATGATCATGGACCTCAGGGGCCTGTCTTGGGCCCAGCTCAAGATGTGCACTCCTGCCAACATCCTGCTCATGATACACTCCACGCAGGTGAGACGACTCGTAATTAGGCGCGTTTACAAGAGCCATCGAATCCATGGAATGCCAAAATCCCCATTTGGGGAAACGGAGGACGAGCAGGATTTCTAACCCAAATGATAGTCTGTGGCCCAATCCATGGTATGAAACATTTGGAGGGTTTGCGAAACCCTTTAATGAACCCTGCAGTTCCGGTTCTGTCTGGTAGAAAATCCCAAGAGGGAAAAATTACTGAGTTTGCTCTTAAATCCATGGATTCGATGGCTCATGTAAACGCGCCTATAGGGTACTTGATTGTATCGCTAAACACCTTCAAATATTATTTAAGTTATAGTTGAAAGTCAAAAATAACAAATGTGTAGAAATGTTTAGCGAAATAAATCTTTAAATAATTAATAAAAATCATTTTAAAAGGGCCTTTTTCACGTGATTGTCACGTGATCACAAACACGTCGATTTGGCTGACGTCACTATTAAGTATAAACAAACCGGCGCGCCGGTTTGTTTATACTTACTAGTGACGTCTACTAGTGAAAACAAAAAAACACCACGCCTCGGCGTGGTGTTTTTTGTTTTCTAATTAAACTTGATTTAATCTAATTTACTATTGAAATAATAAACATCAAGATTATGTGAGGCGGTTTAACGGAAGCGGATAGTTCAAATTTGCCTAAAATCGATTTCAATATGGTGTTTCAAAGTTTGTTTCTAGTTACTAGTGACATCACAGATACCACGTGACAGCCAGAAAGCGTTTTCGGGAGTGATTAAACATTTCAAAAACTTTTTTAAAATTAATTCGAATATTTTTTATGAAAATATTTATTCAAAATTTAAAACAAATTCGAACCAATTTCAAAAAGTATGATTGTCGGGACCTGGAAGTCAGCTGCATTTATCACATAAAGAAATCCGTTTGTAAAAATATTCAATACAGCCTTATAAATGTGGCAGCGAAAATGTTTTCTTCTTCATTGTATTAACACTGATGCACTTTGCTTTGGAGACCCGCGATTCAGCGCACCCATTCCCCATTAATGAAAAAATATTGAATTTCAACTACAAATTTAATTAATTATTATTAAATGTTAACGTATCGAACTAATGTTAAAATCAGTTTTACACTGAATTTCTAGATTAAAATAAACCACATTTTCGTGAACTTTGATTTAAATGACGTGTAAAACTTGCATGAGAGCTTTTTTAGATGAAAAAAAATCTACTTTTTGTTCTAAATTTATAAATTTTTATTAGTTTTCCGTTTTTTTTTTTGTGCTTTTAGTACTGTTTTCCAGCAAGATATAGAGGATTTCACATTCTATCTGAAAATAAGTTATTCAATCTGGCCTGGACTATAGCTTATCCACTGCTTACATCCAAAGTAAAAAAACGAGTAAGTATAAATAAAATTACTATAGTCTGCCTCTTTACTATGCGAGCCTCGAAAAGACTTTCTTCCCCTATTCTTTGATTGGTTTTCTTGGAAACGGGGGGGGGGGGGGGGGGCGTCGATTTTTTAGACCTAGCGGACATGATCTTATGTTATTATGTGCTACTCGGTATATTTATAATTATTGTTTATCATTATGTGCATTTTCTGAGTATTACGGAACGAAAAAATTGTAATTCTTCCCACTTTTTACTTCATAAACGTCACGAACGTAGTAAGGAAGCTAAAAAAAGAGGATTTGTGCAATTGCAGATTTTTGAAACAGATTAAAGCGGCTCTGTGGCTGAGAAATTAAACGCCTCGTAAGCCCAAGATCTCGGGTTCGTGCCCCGGCTGAGTAGATGGATTTTCTTTATGGGAAAATCGTGGACATTAATGTCATATAATTATGTGGCATGTAAAAGATCCCTGGAGGGCCCGTTTGGCTTGGGTTATCTCAGCGAAATTAAATCTCGGCATACTTTAACATCCACAGAGAGATCATATTCATTGCTATCTGCATGTCAAAATTGATAGCGAGGGTCGCCCAGATGGTGCCACAAAAAATGGCTCTCAGTTCTGTGGAATATGCCTAGTCTGCAAAAAGGCTTGACCGCCAAATTTGCAGCCCCATCATAGGGAAAAAAAAAGAAACAGATTGAATTATACAAGGTTTTATAATATTCCTCATAATACGAAACTTTTTGTTGAAATTTTGTTTTATGCAACCGTTCTCAAAAATGACTATTTTGACGAAAACGACTATTCTTTGACTGAACGACTTTTTCAAAACGACTATTTCTCGAAACGACTTTTTCAAAACGACTATTTCTCGAAACGACTATTTCTCGAAACGACTTTTTCTCAAAACGACTATTTCTCAAAACGACTATTTCTCGAAACGACTATTTCTCGAAACGACTATTTCTCGAAACGACTTTTTCTCAAAACGACTATTTCTCGAAATGACTATTTCTCGAAACGACTATTTCTCGAAACGACTTTTTCTCAAAACGACTATTTCTCGAAATGACTATTTTGCAGATACTGCTCCACGGCAGCGACGTGAAGCCTCTGTCCGAGTACATCCACCCGTCCATTCTCCCGGACGAGTACGGCGGTACGGCCGGACCGTTCGACAACAGCAACTGGGTGGAGATACTCGAGAACAGCACCGACCAGGTCCTGGACATGCTCAACTACGGATATGAGGACTGAAGATCTACTTTACCGCCGCGGTAATGCCGCGGTTACACTGTCTTCAATGCTGTCTTCGATCGCTATCAAGACGCGATCCACGGTAGTGTAACTGTGGAAATCGAATCTCGCGTCGAAGACAGAGCGAACCCATCTAGTTTGGATTTTTTTCGGTGACTTCAAAAGAAAGGGTTACCGTATGGTAAAGAGCAGCCATCTTGGCGGGTTTTCTGTTTTTAAGGCGATCCAACATCGTTAAAAATTATTTAAAAACTTTAAATTCAATTTATGAGTTTTTCTATACTAATTATCTATGCTTTCCAAATGCAAAGCGCAAGCAGCAATCAAAATTTCCTCATCCATAATCTCAGCTGATTTTCAAACAATAAATAAAATCAAAATCGAAATAGAATCACTCGCTAACTTCACCGAACAAATACTTAGTAGGGCTTTGGAAATCCAAAGTCAAAACCAAATCGCTGTTGAAGACAGCGTCGAAGACAGCATTGAAGACAGTATGACTGCGGTATAGATAAAAGACCATATCTGCTAAAACAGAGGCTTGAGAAAATGAAGAAAACTCGTTTCATCAAACACCAACTTTCATAAATTTAATTGAATAAGCAGATTTAACTATGAATTATAGGAAGTACACTGGTCATAACAATTTTAGGACAGCATGGTTTAAACCCATTCACCTCCAATGATTCCATTGGAAATCGCCAGCTTGCAAATTTTTTTCTGACTAAGTTAAGCTCTCTCTTATGTATCGTTAAATGGGAGAATCTTGTCTTTCGAAAAATTAAATAATGTTCGTTTTAATTAAATGAAAATAGAAAAAACATGGTAAAATAAAATTCACTTTTAAACTTATTGTTATAATTTATTCAAAAGTTATGATTCTTATTTTTCCTCTTAAATTTTAGTTTAAAAAATTCAGATCCCCACTGTTTTTTACCATTTCATTCTGGATGCATAATGAATCGATTTCACAAATTACAAAATTTTAGAATAAAAAATAAAAAATTGAGACAAAAAGGATAACGAAAGCACGCAAAGTGCTTCCCTAATTGTTTTGAGCAGTGTATTTTGAGCTGTAATAAGATAGCCTAGCCTTATCTTTTTTACGTATATTGATGTTAATAGCTTAAAAACGGCAAAATTGCTGATACGGTCTTCTTTCTTGTAGCGGTATAGTATAGGATACATATGATGTGGAACTACGTTGTAACTTTATATGGCTTTAGAAGCAATTTCTAGTAGCACATATCATATGATAATATTCAACTGATTTCTTTCATTTTACTAATAAATCGACTCAACATGGATATTTAAACCATATGGCGTCGTGTGCTATTAGGGATGTGTACTTTAAACTGGGGCAGTTTTGGTCTTAGGTATCTCTTGTTATAATAACTTTTATACAGTTAATAACATTTTATTGCAAGGTTTTGCACCGGGAAATCCTGGAACTTTTTAGCTGCCACCTCTATTTTGAGCGTGAATTTACCAATTTTGTGGTAAAATCATAGGTTTGTAACAGTGTAAAAAAAGTGGTAAATCATGCCACCTCTATTCTGAGCGTGAATTTACCAATTTTGTGGTAAAATCATTGCTTTGTAACAGAGTAAAAGTGGTAAATCAGCGCTCCAAATACTGGTGGCAGTTAGAAAGTTCCAGAATTCCAGTGAAACCTTGCACCAAAATTTATGACTGTGTAATAAAATATGTCTAGTTCCATTTTTATTCTGTTTGTTTCAATGTGTGACTGAACTGTTTTGAAGAACAGGTAAAATTTTAGTAGAGTAGAAAGGTTGTAGGTTATTTTTATTCTTTTTTGTTTGTTTGGGACCAATGTTACTCCAATTGCCGTTAGTACAAATGAATTATTCTAAGTTGAAATTTTGACTTTTTGCTGTTGTGGTATGTTATCGAATATGGAAAGATATGTACAATAACATTAATAAATTTGATAATTAATAAAGTTCTTAAAACGAGTAGTGTAATCACTTCAAAACTTCGTGTGCACTTTACGTTTCTTACAAGCACTACAGCTTGTTATAACACGCTCATATACTTACTTTGTCGTTTAAAAATCTGTTTCATAATGGCTTAGAAAATTTTATTTAATAAGTTTGTTTTTGACATAGCAATTTTAAAAATATAACTGCAAAATACTTCCTGGCGAGATTCCTTAAATTCTTAACACGACTTCCATTGTTTTCGAAAGTAAATAATATTCCTAAATTGATTCGTACAATTTTATAAGAATTATTTCACTCCTACTTGAAATATCTGTATTAACACTTTAAAGACGGGCGTCGACTGACCCATAGACTAAGAACACTCTAAGTTTGAAACTCTCATTGGATTTTCTTTGGAGAATTTCCGAATTGAAATTGACTTAGAAACTAGCACCCCCGTTGTGTCCAAGGGAACTAATGTAACGGTTTATGGCTGCCTATTTCTAGTCACCTTTAGAAGCTTTAACAGAGCATAGAGCCAATTACGCCTCGTAATTTAGAACACTTATCAAGTGACGAAAGGGATCTATTTTTGACGACAACTTATTTTCGACTTTATTTTTGAATATGTTCAGCTACTCATTGACTTTTATATCCCTCGTAGGGCTCCATCCTCAAGACATTTGACCTTGTGCTTTTTTTCCTCCATTAATAAACCTACAGATTGACTACGCTTGTCATTTTAGACATGGTCCCCCAAAGGTCCACAAGTGATTCGATTGAATAACTCGTCAAATATTCATCCAAATCTTAAAAAAAAACTTAGATTTAGGGGTTTTCGAGGGTTCTTCACGCTTCTAAGTAATTAAAATTGGTTGTTGCTCTTGAAAATTTTAAAGTTCGTAACATTATTAATATTAAGACGGCCCCTTATGCAAATTTTGTGTCATGCAATTAACTGAGAATGGTATTTGTTCACATAGTCAAAAAGGTTTTTTTATAAGATGACTAACGGTCGAAATAATCACTAGTGGGTAAATTTTTTTCCACAGCTGTACATTCCGAAAAAACAGTGCGCTACAATCGGAAAGTACAATTATGCCAATCAACAAACCAATCTTTAATAGTGTATTAGTTTCTTTCGACACGTTAGGAGAGCTAGGCATTAGATTAAGTTGTTGTTCTAGAGGATTCTTAGTCTATGGGTCAGTCGACGCCCGTCTTTAAAGTGTTAAAACATATTTATTCCGGCATGTGTAATACCTGTATTACTTTTTAAGTGTTATATTTTAGTTGCTTATTGCAAATATTATGCTGGCTTTCTGTTATGGATTTTAATAGGACACTATTTAAATATAGGACAATTGTTTTAAATATTTATAAATCTAAAAATCAAACTGTTGTTTGTATAAATTTCAAAGGAATAAAATTGTTTTGAGAATTTATTTTTTGTCAGTTAATAATTTTTTTAAGTGAATCATTTCAAAAGATATGGTTAACATAAAATCTTCACTTGGTTAAAAACTTTATGGACAAAAACAATTATTATTTTTGCTATTTTAAATGCCCACTGTACTCTAAAAATACTTCTTAAAAAATTACGGGGCTCATAACTTATAAAAAAGTTATCGGTCAATGATCTTTAAAAAAAAAGCTCTTCCAATAGACTTAAAAACCAAAAAATGCCTAATTTGGTCATTTTTGGCTTTTTCAAGTGTGTATACGTATGGGCAATTCTATCATAATTTTTAATTTTATGTCCCTTGGGCATAACTTTTTAAAAAATTAACATTTCTTTACCTTTTTTTCTTATTACACTAAAAGACTGGCCCTTTTATAATTGCAAAACGTAATTTTAAAGCAAAGAAACTCCAAAAAAAATTTTGAACACAAAACAATGTAGAAAAGTCCTTACCATCGTGTGTCCCGAATGTCAAATTTTAAGTTTAGAGCTCAATCTAATACTTTTTTTAGCTAAAAATTACATTCATTTGGATTTTAAATTGAACTAATACTGTAGCTTAACGATTTCCTTCCATTGAATTTCGGTTTTTAACATTTATAATGCGTTTTTCTGGTCTCCTAACTTTGTCCCTGGGTTTTGGTACATTCACTGACCTCATTCCTAAAGTGGTGAAGAGAGGCACTGGATTGAGCTACAGTGATTCTTCAAACATGCAAACTGTATTGCAGAAAACTGACATTTCAGTTACTAGCCACATATTTTTGCTAAAATTCACCAATAAGCCCAAAATTTAAAAAAACTCACTGAAATTGGCTGCGAGGCTTTATTGCTTTCCTTACAGTCTCACAGATTTAAGGTTAATTTTTGCTTGATAATTGAAATTTTTTTCTTTAAATATGTTTAAGTGGAGTACAAGAAGTAAAAAAATCCATTTTTATTAAACTGGAGTTAGTTTCAACACAAGAAAGACCGGAAAACAGCGTGAATGTCCTTTCCTTCCGTTCCTGACCTTCCGATCCTTACCGTCGTAATGATCTAGGGATGGAAAACCGAAATCAGTTTTAAGACTAACCGGTTTTTTGCGATTTCGGTTTCATTGAATAACAGTTAGTTTCGTAAGGCCGGTTTCTTTAGAATCGGTGTTTTTAAAAAACTGCCGTCCCTTATTATAATTTTTTGTTTTTTACAAATGAGCTTTGCTGAACTTTTTTTCGTAATTCTAGAACCCTTATAAACCTTTTGATAAACATTTAAAGTGATTTTGAAAAAATAAATTTTACAAGTTTTTAATACCTGAAATTAAAAATTATGGTAGAACTGCCCGTATACCTTAATAGTTCAAACAAAAGTAAGTATTATTTATTTGTAATGCTCCAACATAAAAATTCTATTTTTTATAAAGCAGTACTATAGATACTAAAATATTAATGAATTTATAAAATCTTGGCTGTTAAAATATACAAATTACTCCTTATCTAATTTGCAAGTTGAATATCGCATTAAATGTAAGCAAGTAATATTAATTTGCTTGGTAAATATACAAAATATTTTACTTAAATAATTTTGATAATAAATGAAACAAGAACCAGCGAGTAAAAATATTTATTATTTTTTAAAAAGTTTATAAAAAAGACACATTCATTACAGAAAACTCAAAACTAAATGAACTGTTTCCGTAAATATTTTAAATACAAAATGTCTTCATTTTTTATATTAACAAATCATTACAAATGTGTAATCAAGTCAATAACATTGTGCTCCTCTTTTTATCGAAGTATGCAATATTTTTGTTAAAACTATAACAATTTCGCTACTGAGGATTTTTGTTGCTGCGTAACATATCATAGAAATACTATTATCGAATCCTTAGTTCATGCCTTAAGGTCTAATCAGAAGTGAAAGCGTTAACCCTTTCAGTCCCAATGACAATTTGGCATCATCATTTTAGATTTTTTTTTCTGATCGTCTATAGCCATCATTCTGATCGTCCAAAAAGCACATCATTCGATTCTTCAAACGTTTTTTTATAGGAAAATATTTTTATTAATCTCAATAGATGTCAGCTCTATTAATTCTTTAAATTATGATAAGAAACATGATGATGCGAAATGGCATCACTGGGACTCAAAAGGTTAAGAAACACTTATAATATATTACTATACGATGATAAAGTATGAAAGATGGCGAACTCCGTACATAATAAAAAAAATAAAAAATAATAAATTTAATTAAACATTTGATTAAGAATAATGAATAATGATGAGGATTCTATTAATAATTACACAACACCTCTTAGTAAAAGTATGGAAAACATTTGAATTACTCGTATAATAAATTTGGCAAATGCAGAATAGTTTTTCACCATATATAAAAATATAGGACGTTTTACAAGGTTTGGCAAATATGGATTGGGAAATAATGTTTATTGTACAAAAATCAATTATAAAAATACGTTAAATAAAATGACATAAAATTCGAGGTAGCTGAGAAATGTACAGCTAATTACAGTTGCAATGGAACCATCCTCAATGAAAGGCACTTCATTGATGAATTTTAAATATTCTCAAAAAGCAACTTTTCGTCTGTCTCGTGGTCGTTTTGCTATACTCAATGTTAACTCTTTCACTCATAGGCTTAATTTCTCGAGTATTGTAAGGGACTGTAGACCAGGCTAGCAAAGCTGTTGCTGCAGCTGTTTACTGTAAAGTGGACTACCCAGGGGTATTCATTTTGTATGAGAAATCGGAGGAATTACATTATAAATTGAAGAGCTTAGTGGAAGAACATGCTAAGTGACATTTTTGAAAAAAATCGAAATTTTTGTGTCAATGAACATATTACTAACTTCTTCATCGATAACAAGTTTCCCCTTTTTCCTAAACTTTAAGTTTGTTTATTTATACGCTTTACAAGTACCGTTTTCAACAGATCCGAGTGCAAACTAAAAACTTTAATCCTGATTTTCTCGTTTTTACGTTTTTCTCACGTTCTTACATTGAGCTCTTCAATTGAGTTGAGCATTTAAACTGATTCCACTAAAATCCTATGCCATTAAATGTCCTTGGGTATGTTGGATATGGAATTCCTCCTTCCCGTTGTCTTCCCCTTCCTTTTAGAGACGAAGTAGTTGTTGTCTAGGTACGAGTAGTACTGGTTCTCGATCTTAATTTCTGGAGTAAGTGTCTATGGACCAGGCTATCAAAGCTGTTGCTGCAGCTGTTTACTGCAAAGTGGACGACCCAGGGGTATTCATTTTGTATGAGAACTCGGAGGAATTACTTTATAAATTGAGTTGAGCATTTATTAAACTGATTCCACTAAAATCCTATGACATTAAATGTCCTTGGGTATGTTGGATATGGAATTCCTCCTTCCCGTTGTCTTCCCCTTCCTTTTAGAGATGAAGTAGTTGTTGTCTAGGTACGAGTAGTACTGGATTTCGATCTTAATTTCTGGAGAAAGTGTCTATGGACCAGGCTATCAAAGCTGTTGCTGCAGCTGGTTACTGCAAAGTGGACGACCCAGGGGTATTCATTTTGTATGAGAACTCGGAGGAATTACATTATAAATTGAAGAGCTTAGTGGAAGAACATGCTAAGTGACATTTTTGAAAAAAAATCGAAATTTTTGTGTCAATGAACATATCACTAACTTCTTTAACGATAACAAGTTTCCCCTTCTTCCTAAACTTTAAGTTTAGTATATTTTTTACGCTTTACAAGTACCGTTTTCAACAGATCCGAGTGCAAACTAAAAACTTCAAAGCTTATTTCCTCGTTTTCACGTTTTTGTCACTTAGCACGTTCTTCCACTAAGCTCTTCAATTGAGTTGAGCATTCAAACTGATTCCACTAAAGTCCTAGCCGTTAAATGTCCTTGGGTATGTTGGATATGGAATTCCTCCTTCCCGTTGCCTTCCCCTTCCTCTTGGAGATAAAGTAATTGTTGTCTTAGTACGAGTAGTACACTCTTAAAACAAACACTCCGAATTTAACTCAGTCTGAGTGGATTTCACTCCTCCAGACTGGAAAATGCACTTCTCCTTTTGGAGTGGATCCTTTGTGTATTGAACCTCCGACAGGATCACTCCAAACGAGTAATTTTAACTCAGTCTGAGTAAATATGCATGCCTTTAGGGTGTCGAAAATGCACTTCTCCAACTGGAGTGGATTTCACTCTTTTGTTTTAAGAGTGTACTAGTTCTCGATCTTAAGTGCTGGAGTAAGGGACTATAGACCAGGCTATCAAAGCTGTTGCTGCAGATGTTTACTGTAAAATGGACGACCCAGGGGTATTAATTTTGTATGAGAACTCGGAGGAATTACTTTATGAATTGAGTTGAGCATTTAAACTGATTCCACTAAAGTCCTATGCCATTAAATGTCCTTGGGTATGCTGGATATGGAATTCCTCCTTCCCGTTGTCTTCCCCTTCCTTTTAGAGATGAAGTAGTTGTTGTCTAGGTACGAGTAGTACTGATTCTCGATCTTAATTGCCGGAGTAAGGGACTATAGACCAGGCTATCAAAGCTGTTGCTGCAGATGTTTACTGTAAAATGGACGACCCAGAGGCATTCATTTTGTATGAGAACTCGGAGGAATTACATTATAAATTGAAGAGCTTAGTGGAAGAACATGCTAAGTGACATTTTTGAAAAAAAATCGAAATTTTTGGGTCAATGAACATATTACTAACTTCTTTATCGATAACAAGTTTCCCCTTTTTCCTAAACTTTAAGTTTAGTATATTTTTTACGCTTCACAAGTACCGTTTTTAACAGATCCGAGTGCAAACTAAAAACTTTAATCCTGATTTTCTCGTTTTTACGTTTTTCTCACGTTCTTACATTGAGCTCTTCAATTGAGTTGAGCATTTAAACTGATTCCACTAAAGTCCCATGCCATTAAATGTCCTTGGGTATGTTGGATATGGAATTCCTCCTTCCCGTTGTCTTCCCCTTCCTCTTGGAGATGAAGTAGTTGTTGTCTTAGTACGAGTAGTACACTCTTAAAACAAACACTCCGAATTTTAACTCAGTCTGAGTGGATTTCACTCCTCCAGACTGGAAAATGCACTTCTCCTTTTGGAGTGGATCCTTTGTGTGTTGAACCTCCGACAGGCAGGGCCGTCTTAAGCTATGCTGTGGCCCTTGGGCACACAAGAATTTGAGGCCTTTTTTAAAGTAAAAAAAGTGAACAATAATGACATTTTTTTTACCGAATATGACCATTTATTATATTTAATCAAATACACTACGACCTGTTGGTTTTTTGGTTACGATACCGGTTTCTTTCGGGATTTCTGTTGAGCAAAATCTTTTATTATATCCTCAAATACCATAAAAGTCGACATTATGTTATGCGGTGTCCTGACTACGACATCAACAACACATGCGCGCGCATGCATATACAATATGTAATTGTATATGCATAGAAATTTTCGGTCCTTCGGAGGCCCCCTGAGAATGGGGGCCCTAGGCACGGGCCCCGTGTGCCCTTATGGTAAAGACGGCATTGCCGACAGGATCACTCCAAACGAGTAATTTTAACTCAGTCTGAGTAAATATGCATGCCTTTAGGGTGTCGAAAATGCACTTCTCCAACTGGAGTGGATTTCACTCTTTTGTTTTAAGAGTGTACTAGTTCTCGATCTTAAGTGCTGGAGTAAGGGACTATAGACCAGGCTATCAAAGCTGTTGCTGCAGATGCTTACTGTAAAATGGACGACCCAGAGGTATTCATTTTGTATGAGAACTCGGAGGAATTACATTATAAATTAAAGAGCTTAGTGGAAGAACATGCTAAGTGACATTTTTGAAAAAAAAATCGAAATTTTTGTGTCAATGAACATATTACTAACTTCTTTATCGATAACAAGTTTCCCCTTTTTCCTAAACTTTAAGTTCAGTATATTTTTAACGCTTTACAAGTACCGTTTTTAAAGGATCCGAGAGCAAACTAAAAACTTTAATCCTGATTTTCTCGTTTTTACGTTTTTCTCGCGTTCTTCCACTAAGCTCTTCAATTGAGTTGAGCATTTAAACTGATTCCACTAAAGTCCAATGCCATTAAATGTCCTTCGGTATGTTGGATATGGAATTCCTCCTCCCCGTTGCCTTCCCCTTCCTTTTGGAGATGAAGTAGTTGTTATCTAGGTACGAGTAGTACTGGTTCTCGATCAGGTCTATGTCCTGGGCCCAGTACTCGTTGTGGAAGGGGTAGGGTCCTCCGAGCTCCTTGGGCAAGATCTCACGGGGGATGTACTCGTAGAGGGTGCTGAGGTCGTCGCTCTTGTGGAAGATGAACTGGAACAGAGAGAAAGTTAGTCAGATGGCATATAGTTTTATCCAACCCATAGTTAAGTCACAATTATTTTAAAGCATATATGAAGAGTACACGGGAAGAACCGCTTTATTTCGTAGAAGGCTTTCCTTAAGGTAGGCGAGTACACAAAATTCTAAAAATTTTACTATTACGTACTTTAATCTTTTCCAAATTTGGCATAGTGATTTCAAATATAATGAACAATGCTATTTAGAGATTTTTTTTAAAATTTAAATATAATTTATTTATTTTAAACCGTGTTTTTCAACTAAAAAAAGAGGTTTACGCTAACAAGCCTACCACATTGGATTTTCATCCTATAAACATTAATTATGTGTTAAATTCTTCGTTTTGAACTGATACATGCAATGACCCTCTAGAGTTACATACAAATTACAAGAAAAGAATTTATTAAGAAAAATGTTGTGAATTAACTAAAAAAAAAAGATTTTTTTCCGATTAACTCACACTTTGACATTAAAAAAAAAACTATGATATTTACACCAGATGTTAGAGGCTTACAGCGCATGTATATATTGTAATAGCATCTGTACAAAATTTCAGGTATATTAATGTAAAACTTTTTATGCTAGAAGTGTTAGCGCAACCCATTTTTTTTAGTTGAAAAACACCATTTAAAATAAATCAATTATATATAAATAAAAAAATTGCCTAAAAAGCTTTGTTTATTATATTTGAAATCACTAAAATCAAGTGGTTCTTCCCGTGTACTCTTCATATAGGCTGGAGTTGGTCCTATCCTTATGGGAATAAGAAGCGTCTCTCACGTTCTCAACACATGCTGATGAGTTTATTGCTAATTTGTTCGGTACGTTAGAGGATGTGATGAATACAATGCTTAAAGTTCAATATTCCAAAAATATTACGTGTTTTTACTTTGGTTTACTGACATTTTAAGGCATTTCCACATTAGTTTTATTTAAAAGTGGTTTTAAATTAATTCATAAATTTTAATTAAATTAATAATTACTTTTATTAAACGCTTAATTTTTAGACTTGTGACTTATAGTGCCTTATTTCTAACATGATAGTTGAAGAACCATTTCCAGTTATACTAGTAATTTATTATTTTTTTACAACGTAACTCTACTGGGTACCCCTCCCCCCTCTCAACTGAATACGCACATGTGTTCACGCATAATGTTTTCCAACTGGGCAATCATTGTGAAGGATTAATTTTATCAAAAAAGTTACCATGCATCATTCTATTAAAAAATATAAAAAGTATAAATGCAAATAGGATTATAAACTACACTCTTAAAACGAACGAGCGAATTTACCTCAGTCTGAGTGGATTTCACTCCTCCAGTCTGGAAAATGCACTTCTCCTTTTGGAGTGGATCCTTTGTGTGTTAAACCTCCGACAGGATCACTCCAAACGAGTGATTTTAACTCAGTCGGAGATAATATTCACTTCTTTCCAGTGTCGAAAATGCACTTCTCCAACTGGAGTGGAATTCACTCTTTTGTTTTAAGAGTGTACAGTTGGTGAATAGTTTATAAGTAGCAGATATAGCTGATAGTATTAAAAAATTAAACAAATAAGAAGTATTAAAGTCAGGAAAAGAATCTTAAAGTGAAAAAAGAGGAGGCCAACTTTTAGATATTGTCATAATTCAGCAAAAACTCCATTATTAAACCCTTTATGAATGACAACTCTGCGGCTATTTCTTATTGTAATAAAAAAAATTCATGTTAATGCCAAAATTTACATAATGCCTGCCATAGCTGTCTTGCCATTTAATAGACAAATGAGGAAGTTATTTTATTTTCGGGACAAAAGCTTGGGGCAAAATGCAGCCTTAGCCTTCACCCTTCATTTGTAAGTGACACCAAGGTTTAAAGAAAGCTTCGACTGTACTTTGACGCTTTTAACGAACATCTTCTCTAGAACCAGTGAATAAACGCTTAAGGCGCTGTGTTCGCCAATGAATAAATACCAGGATATAATGACCAGGACAACCAACCACATGTCAGATAGCTTCATACTAGTCAGTGTTGCCAAACCATCTAGTGGAATGATTTTCAATCCTTATTTTTTTATTTATTTATTTTTACCAATTGTTCATTCACTGGGACCTGTTCACTCACTGGTCAGTCTACCCTATAGGTGTTGATTTCACAGACATACATGCAAATGCAAAATATATCATCACATATTTTTTTCTGTTTCATAAAGACGATTTTTTAATACAATATTCAAAAGTAACTTAATGCCGCATACTGCACTCTTAAAACGAACGAGCGATTTTAGCTCAATCTGAGTTAATTTTCACTCTTCTAGTCTAGAAAATGCTCTTTTCCTAGAGGAGTGGATCCTTTGTGTGCTAAAGCTCCGACAGGATCACTCCAAACGAGTGATTTTAACTCAGTCTGAGTTAATATTCACTCATTTCCAGGGTCGAAAATGCACTTCTCCTACTGGAGTGGATTTCACTCTTTTGTTTTAAGAGTGAAGGTAATTATCTAAGGTTACCTAATATAGACTTTATGCACACAGCAAAAGTCTATCAAAAAGTACTTCCAGCATACCTATAGAGCAGTGGTTCCCAACCTTTTCTGTAACATCGCCCCCTTCTTTAAGTTGACTAACACATATCGCCGCCCCCCCCCCCCTTTAATTTTTATAATTTGTCGAATTATAATTTGATTTAAAGTCTAACTAATAAAGCCATTTTATAATTTCAAACACTTACTACCATATATAAAAACAACCAAAGCAGCTTTATCCGGTTACTCTTAAATAAAGTTTCTTTTTTTCTTTTTTTATTTAGATTTTTCAAAGAATGAAAGTAAAATAATTAACTAAGATCTTTAAACTAAATTCTGGAAAATTTAAGAGAGTTGACAATAAAAATTAAAAAAAAAATGAATGTTGAAAACTTTTTTTTCCACTTTTTTTTATATCAAGTATTATTTTTTCAAGCTCATACGCAATCTTTGAGGCAAATATCCGATAGATTTCTTAGTTTGGTGAGGAGCTGGATAACAAAACAAACCCTTTTTTAACAAAATATATTGACGTAACGATATGAGAAGTGGTTCAGCTTTTTACCACAGTTAAGGATCAGTGTAAATAAGCTTCACGCAGGCTAACTCATAACCTCTCTGCTTGAAATGAGTTTCGCCTCACTGTCATACTTCAGATCTACAAACTCCGTCTGCAAAGAGTTATCAAGGTTATCCACAACCCACAGATACAAAAGGGAATGGATGGAAAATAGAATCAGGAATTTCTAACTTGGTCAAATATTCAAATCTTGTAAGAATGTCAGTTTGAAGCTTGTCACGGAGATAAAAAAATTAGAATGGTTTTACTGTACTATAGTACAGTATATTTTAATTTTTCCCCTTTGAATACTCATCGCCCTCCTATCGCCCCCAAGTCATTTATTGCCCCCTTGATAACACAAATCGCCCACTTGGGGGCGATCGCCCCCAGGTTGGGAACCACTGCTATAGAGTAACGTTACACAACAAGAAAAGCCTACTTTCCCGAATAATTCCAGTGTTAAACTTATTTTACTACTACTTTACAAAATATTTCGTTTTTAAGTTCCAGTAGGGCTTCGCCTATACATTAAAAAGTTTGGTGCAAGATTGCATCGGAAACCTGGAACCATCCAACTGCTACCACTATTTGGACCTTGAATTTACCAACTTTGTGGTAAAACCATAACTTTAAAACTACGCCACAAAATCGTAAAGCAAATTTCCAAATAGTGGTGACAGCTAAAAGGTTCCAGGATTCCAGTGCAAGCTTGCTCCAATTTTTTTATAATTGAGTAAGACAGGCCATGTAACAGAAAATTTAAAACAGGAAGTGATCAAGTATGTCTCAGATGGATACAAAGTTATCTTTTGTATTTTTATTCTATAAAATAAAACTTAACAACTGAAAAGCTTAGTTGAAGAACGTGCTAAGTGACAAAAATGTAGAGACGAGAAAATGAGCGTTAAGTTCTTAGTTTGAAATTAGATCCGTTAATAACGGAACTTTTAAACGGTTCAAGATATACTGAACTTAAATTTTTTGAAAAAGGGTACACTTTTTGCACTTTAAGGAGGGAATAACATGTTCATTGTCACAAAATTTCAATTTCTTAAAAAATGTCACTTAGCATGTTCTTCCACTAAGCTCTTCAAATGTGAGACTAACATTTATGGGCTTATTCTCCTGATAAGCCGAAGGACATAAAAATGGATGGTCATAAAAATTAACAAATCGCGCTACGATATGCCTCTACTTGAAACGATTTGCTATAAAATGCAGATAGAATTACCAATTTATTCACCTTCTGCTATATTGTACCTGAGGGCTAATGTTTTTGTGGAAAACCAGCCAGATAGTTGCACAAGCAAGAAGAAAGAGAAAACGCCACTGACGGTTGAGGTTGAGGTATGAAAGGCGGTCAAGGTTGGAACGTACGCAGTGGGATAATTAAAAGATTGTTCTATCTTGTCTTCGGTTTATTAAAAAAAATCCTATTCTCAAAAGATCTTGTTCGTCAAGTAGAAAGAGTTAGCTTATTATTGTATGGGATTAGTTGCTTAGAATAGAAATGTATGTAAAAGTAGGCAGTTTCATACACTTATGTAATAATTGGTTTGATTGGTTGTATAAAGAATGAGGAAAAGATGTCGTTTTTAAAGCCGGGAGAGCATAGAACATTAGGTATATCAAGATGAGATGATTGCTATTCCAAGAAATATGTGGAAGTGTGAATCAAATATATTTTAATGGGCTTGTTTCACGTCTTGGGCGAAAATAGTTCCACAGGAATAATAATAAGTTCCGATTGATTACTAAAATTAAAGGGTGGAGCTTACCATGCCAAACCACCAATGATCGAAGCTGCCATTAGAAGTTAGGAATGAACGATAATAATCAAATAGTTTATATTAAAGCTGCAACATTTTTAAATATGGTGTGGAAAGCCATAATAAATATTAAGAATGTGAGATTTTGCCAAAGTTAATTTAATTTAACTATTTTTTCTCGCAATTTTACGTTAAATATTTTGAGGTTGAAAATTACGTGATATTTGACGATTCCCACGCCGACGTCCTACGGGAGATTTAGTGATATTCGGCTAGATAATATATATATATAGATAATATATATACAATACCTTAAACGCAGTAATACCTTAAACGTAATTTATGGGCGCACCCTAGATACATCAATACTTTTTTTAAACATCATTTGTAAATTTTGCGAGGGGGTTGAGGGGCAGAAATTTAACCATCGCTAAGATCTAGTAAATTAGAGGATTTTTTACAGTGATTTTTCTTTTGCTAGAGATTCGAAATAAGTTTGTCCACTATCTAAATAAGCTTCATCAGGATGAATCTTTGAATTAACAAATGTCCAACTTACGTAGAGCAATTTAATTTGAGAGAAAAATTATTTTTAGAAACTTAACAAACGTTTTTCTTCGATAAGAAAGATGGCAATGGTATTCTATTCTCAAATTTGTCGTTAATGGGTTAACGTGGAGAAACTGGATCCGGCAGATCTTTTGTCGTAAAAAGTAGCTGTTAGTAGGATTTTAAAAAATATAAGAAGAGGGTTAAAGAGATAGAAGATAATGAAACTGCGGACAGACTGGCCAAGGAGGGCAGAGACCTCAACACTAGCTGTAATGATGTTTCTCTTAAGGATGCGAATGCAGTGGCCAGATATAAGCTTAGAGAAAAATCCATTCAGACCAAACATCTTCTCTCTGAAATAACTGCGAACAGATCTACTCTTAAAACCATAACTAGGCTAAGAACAGGACACCACAGGGGTATGAAGATAGATAGAGATGGAAAGAAGATCTATAGAAGCTGTGAACATTGTCCTGATACACAGCTTACGCCTACTCACATCTATGAGTGTCCGGCTATGAGCGCCAGCCTGAGAAAGATTGGAGTACTGCCGACTTTGATAGATCCGTATGAAGACAACATCAAGCAAGTCGTAGAAGAAATTATCAAAATTCACGGACACATATAAAGTTCGACTCTCATGGACACGACAAAAAAAAAAAAAAAAAAAGAGGGTTAAAAAGATATGGACAAATAAGATCTACCAACTGTGGATCTAGTGCAACGTTAATTCAAATAACCTGTCAATTACCCTTATATTTAACTCGTAATAACCATTTAAAGGATTCCGGTATTCAAGAACTTTTTGTTTTCCAGTTCCAAAACCCGGCAATTTTTTACGTATGACACGGAAATTTAGAAAATAGTTAAAAATCCGTTATTGCCGTATTAAATCTGGAGACTTGGCAGGTGTGAATAAACAAAGAGAGAGGGAGATTAACTTACTCGTTTCCTTATTTTCTCACTAAGAAGGGGTTTGACAAGTTTCCAGCCAATTTTGTACATAGGTGGCACGTTGATGACGTGGAAAGCCTTCATAAAACATGGACAAGCCCGCTGAAAGAAAATTACCCGTGAAAAGTTATAAAAATAAAGTCACGCGTTAGGAAATTTTACATAAAAATGAAAAAAAAAATTGCTCATATCAATAACCCATTAATGATAGTTGGCAAGAATATTTACCACGCGAAAATGAGTTATCCGCTTAAGTCAACCTAAATGATCTGACTATAAGCACGGCCAACTTCAATAACAAGGCCAGAGAAGCTTTCCCAAACATGAGCGTAGACGGAAGTTTTGACGTAACTGTTCCGAGTGCCGAAGATCGAGAAACTAGTTAGGATGCATTCGGAGCCCTAAAAATGTGGTCAGCCGTGAACGAGTGGTTCCGAACAGGTCTCGAGACAGGTTTTGTTCATCGGAAAAACGTCACTCGGAACTATGACGTCAAAATTTCCGTCCCCGAGCTTGTTTGGGAAAGCTTCTTCGGCCTTAGTAGTTGAGTAGGCCATGCTATAAGACGAAGGGAGACAACAGTTAAGAATAACTTATGTGTAGGACAAATTAAGTTATTCGAAAAAACGAATTTAAAAACTTACAATCAACAAATGAATGCGTTCATGGTATTCACAAAGTCGTCATTAACGATTAAAACAAGCTTAAGGCGTTTTTTGAGGGTTATTTGTAAAGTTACAGTTGGAGTACAACAGTACACTTAAAACTCATTTGAACACGAACATCGTAATCGTAAAAGTAAAAAAACAGATGGCCTTTATCAAAGCAGTCCTTTACTCAAACTTAGTTTTGAAAAAAAAAAAAATTGCTTGAAAAATTTGAATCTTATTAATTCGCAAGTCACGACTTTTTCCGCCTCTTTCCGTATTGTCCAAGGAATTTTTACTTTCTATCATCCAATATGAAAGATAAGGCAATAAAAGTATTGGAATGGGATTGAAAACCCGAAATAGAGATTTTATGTTTTCTACACGTTTGGGTGGATGCTGATTTCGAAAAAGTGGTTTTTATAACATTGGTCCGTCTGTTTGTTTGAAACCATTCTACAGCTCAAAATAAAGGACCTCTACGGAGTTCAAATTTTGCACACGAGTCTCTTATATATCTTTCTAAAAAACATCGAGCACGCGTAAAGGGTAGCTGACTTATATGTTTTTTGGTTGTCAATGTATTGTTGAAAAACGAAAAGAATAATAATAAAAAAACGATATAATTTAGTGCATGAGTTCTCAGTGTCTGTTGGACGTCATAATATATTGTTTTGGGAAAATCGCGCATGTGCAAAGGATATTGCTTTTTATGGAAATTATCTTATAAGATACATAATTGTATTTTAAAAGTATATTCCTTTATTGAGTAGTACAGATTGAAAGTTGTGTATAGAGTTACACACCCTTACTTTTTTTTTACGGGAAATTGTAAAAATACGGAGAACTTTCAAACTTCTTCACTGACCTGTAGCGTGATGGTTCCGAAGATGAGCCATCGGGTCATGGCCAGCACTTGCTGTATCTTGAGGTCCTTGAGGTCCAGGACCACCACGAACCCGGACACCTGGTTGACGGGGTTGTGGGCCGCGGACTGCACTGCAACTACCCCGCCGAAAATGGCGTCACCGGCGGGGATAGTGTTCCAGTCCCATTTATCTGCAAGAAAAAATATAATTGTTACACTCTCAGAAATAACACTTTCATTTTTGACGATTCATGAATCCTCAAGCCTCATTTCGTTAATTTTGAGGATTGTTTCGTCAAGCTATCACTTGACTTTTGAGTAAACGCGAATCCTCACTTTTACGCGAATCCTCACTTTTACGATCGTGATTGGACGATTCTGTATCTTGATTTTGAGGAAACTGAATCTCATTGTTGTACTCACATGATAAAAAATGACGAAATATTTCTTTAGATTAGACGACATTCAAATCCTCATAAAAATGACGATTCAAATTTCCCCACTTTGAGAAAACGAAAACTCGGAGCATTTGCCATTAACGGAATCGTCAAAATTAAGGACAACTTCGTCGTTTTTGAGCATTCAGTGCATATAGGTGGCTCTCGCTACAAATTTTACTCTCGCATTATAATTAATCTGAAAACTCCGTGGACGTGAAAGAAGAATGAGATTTAATTTGGCCGAAAATACCCCAATTGGGTACTAAAAGGATGTGCTCAAATGATTCTAATGGTATTCACTTACTCGAGGACCCATTTTTAACAATGAAGATAGAAAACAAAGAAGTGCAAAATTAGACTTGAGTACAGCAGTTCAATTTTAACTTTTAATTGTTGAAGACTAGAAAAATACTCTTTTTGAGACACACGTATAGCTGCACTATCATGTATATCATCAGCTTCAGCGCATTGCAAAAATTCAAAACATCCCACTTCAAAGGTGGACGTCAAGATGGACAGTCTCTGGCCTTCTATTGATTTAGGTGGTATTGATTAGTGAACTTTGACGTGGCCTTTGTATTTCTTGGCATTTGAAACTTAGTAGAGTCGCTTAATATCGTCTTGTATAGTAACTTACTTGAGCCTCTTACTTTTCTTACTTGAGAAAAGTCTCTTACTTAGTCATGAAAACCAGTTATTTTACTGAACGAGGCAATTTAATGGCGATTCAGTGTGGTCTAAGCCACTGGTCTGAGCTTTCAGTAGGAAAATAACCTTATTAGCCACGGTTTACCATATCGTCAAGGTTGTCACTACTCTTTCTACATTATTCGGCACAATATTTAGAGAATCTAGTCGCAACTTATAAAATGGGCAGGACATGTAGTTCGAATGGAAGACACCAGGACTACAAAAAGATCTTCCTTGCTAAGCCCATAGATACTCGTGTTAGAGGCAGACCCAAACTCAGGTAGGTCGACTGCCTGGAGGAGGACCTCAAAGTCTTGAAAGTAAAGAACTGGAGGTCGTTGGCCAAGAACAGGTCGGCGTGGGAAGGACTCTTGAGGAAGGCCAAGGCCCATCCTGGGCTGTCGAGCCACTGAAGAAGAAGAAGTCGCAACTTACCAGCCCTGGCGTAGATGATAGCCCTTCCCTTGGCATCTCTGTACGGCATAAATCCGACCATGTTGCTCCCGATGATAGTCCGGATGACTTCGGGGTCTTTCCTGTCCAGTAAATGACGATAGGATTCTATGTAGCTTAGACCCGTCTTGAAAAAGTCGGACGATCGCTTGGGGTCGAATTTCCTGGACCTCAGGAATATCAGGAGGAAATCATCTGTGTCTGTGAACTTTAAATCTGGATCATCTAAGTAAAAGAAAAAAATAATAATTTGGATTCTAATAGGAATTACATACATTAATTGAACAGCTTAGTGGAGGAACATGGTGACATTTCGGGAAAAATTGAGATTTTTGTGTCAATGAACATACTATTCCATTCTTAAAAGATAACAAGTAAACCCTCTTTCGTAAACTGAAACTTTCGTAAATTTTTTGCCGTTTGCAAGTACTGTTTTTATGGATTTAAGTGCAAACTAAAAACTTTCAAGCTCATTTTCTCGTTTTCACCATTTTGTCACTTAAAACGTTCTTCCACTAAGCTCTTCAATTATCAAATGAATGATAAGTATCCGACTTTACTTTTATAAATTTCTCCTTGATAACTTCTTCTCTCCAATATGTTAACAGAAAATATATTTTAAATGTAAACTCTAACAAAGCTTTTCGTCCCTTTTAGTATTCCTTCTTTAATTGGCTTAGACTCTTCTCTTTAGTTTTACCAAAATTAAATTAATATTTCATGAGATTAAAATTGGTCAATCGTATTAGTATTTTGCGAATAAAAAAATATCTCTATAAAATAGAATATTGGATGGTTCTTTCACACTTTGTTTGAATAATATTGATTCCTTATAAAAAATCTCAGGAATCTCAAAATCAAGGAGTTTCTAAGGGCTGTTGCTAGGACCTTATTTTTGGAAAATTCCGAGGTGTGGTGCAGCTTATTATATATTAGATGATTTTTTTAAATAAAAATAATATAAATTTGTTAAAAAAAAACTCCATCATATTAAAAAAATCACCTCTCAGTATCTCTCTCATTTTCCTTAGTCCCTCTCTTCGCGTCTCCTCTGTCTCGTTGAGATTGAGCTTCGCGTGAGCAGCCAGCTCAGGTGTTATCTCTTTCATCATGTACGGCAGATAACCCTCAAGTGCCGGCAACTCAGGAAGTGGGGTGCCTTTGCATTTGTTGTCACTGCGTTCGGCATTCGAAGTTTTATTTGTGGAAGTCTTGTTTTTCCCCTTGTTGTGTTTGTTGTCATTGGACTGCATGGCGAGGTTGGATTTGCCGGAGTCTTTTCCCAGTGAGGACATTTCTGAAAGATAATTAAAAGATTTAGTTAATTTTGTTTGAAAATATTTTAAGCGTTAGTTATGATCAACAATGGCCCTCGTGTAGCTCTACTTAGTTTAATCTTCAAATACAGGGTAGTTATAAAATAACGCTCGCTATTCGGAGAGGTCTGTAGCTTGAATGAGTAATCCGAATGCAACAAACATCGTGACATTTACTAATCAAGAAGGGAGGGGGGGGGGGTGGAATAATGAAAAAGAAACTCGCCTCTTGACCAAGGTTCAAAATTACGATGCGTATTTGACTGTGTTGGCTATAATTGAACATAATTGGCTGCGCCTCGTAATTTAGAACCCTGTTAAAGAGACGAGTTTCTTTTTTATTTTCTTTTTTACTTATTAAAAGATTACCTTTTTTATGATTATCCATTCTCCCCCCCTCCCCCCTTCTTGATTAGTAAGTGTCTCGATGTTTGTTGCATTCGGATTATTCATTCAAGCTCCAGACTTTTCCGAATAGCGAGCGTTATTTTATAACCACCCTATATTCCAGTTTAAAACAAAAGTTTCAACCATCCATATACAAGAAAAAAAAATTGGAAGTGCAATATTCTTTTAATGAAATGTTTGATAACATTATTAAATTTCAAAATATTTGATATTTAGATTTTTAACAAATTAGTTAAATATAGTTAAAACCAAAAATTAATTATTTAAACCCATTTGTGTGTGAACATCATTAACACAGCATTAAAACGACAACGAATGTTTTTTAAATTCATTTTCCGTGACCACTTAATTTGTTCTACGTACATTGTTCAGTACTATTATCTTTATTAGTCTCATATTTTGTTTACTTAAGTGAACCTAAGCAGAAAGCTTATTTTTGCGTAGCAAATTTTCTCGCCATTAGTCTTTAATGCGAAGATGCTCTTAGAAAAATCAGATCCGATAATTGAAATATTCATTATAAGCTTTTTTAAGTTTAAAAAACTTCAAATTAAAAACAACTTTTAAATGAACATAAATAATCATATAATTTGAAAGTTAAATTATATTTACCGATTTCCTCTCGAAAAATTGTCATTTTGATTCACACGAAATCCAAAAATCGTTTGCAAATATCACTTTCAACAAACTTAATATTTAAAAGCTCTAAAATAGAAGGGAGTTGTTTGTTTTTCCAATAGATGCGCGTTTTAAAAACAAAAACAACAGAGTGTCAACTCTTTGCAAGCATACTAAGGAGAAGTTGAAAGAATTAATTATAAAAAAGGCCTCCTCCTTTGAGTTATTTTTAGAAGGAGAATTGAGCACTAGGGGGTAGAAAACGCAAAGGAGGTAAACGAAATTTACTACGGTATTGTTTTGAAGTTTAGAAAGTGAACGAATTAAATAAATAAATGAATGAATGAATGAGAGAGAATAAATAAATAAATAAATAAATAAATAAATAAATAAATAAATAAATAAATAAATAAATAAATAAATAAATAAATAAATAAATAAATAAATAAATAAATAAATAAATAGATAGATAGATAGATAGATAGATAGATAGATAGATAGATAGATAGATAGATAGATAGATAGATAGATAGATAGATAGATAGATAGATAGATAGATAGATAGATAGATAGATAGATAGATAGACAGATAGACAGACAGACAGACAGACAGACAGACAGACAGACAGACAGACAGACAGACAGACAGACAGACAGACAGACAGACAGACAGACAGACAGACAGACAGACAGACAGACAGACAGACAAACAAACAAACAAACAAACAAACAAACAAACAAACAAACAAACAAACAAACAAACAAACAAACAAACAAAAACAAATAAATAAATAAATAAATAAATAAATAAATAAATAAATAAATAAATAAATAAATAAATAAATAAATAAATAAATAAATAAATAAATAAATAAATAAATAAATAAATATCATTTATGGTAAGTCATTGTTACTGTCATGCAAAATGTTTTAAAAATTATATGTCCTGCCATTCGTATTATGTTGAATAATATGGCACTTATTGCCTTTGAAATATTTTGAGCATAATTTATTTTTTTTATCGAAAAGAATTTATAAAAAAATTTTGAAAGTAGGTATTTACGACTTGGAGACGTCCGTCTGCCCGAACGTACCCTCCTTCAGTTCTAACCGTTCAATTTTAAACAAATATTATTTTTGTTAAAAATTTGCAAATGTTTTTTTTTTAAAGTAATGCACTTAAAAACATGTTTGAAATATATATTTATCTTCAATTTTTAGAGCAACGATTGTTCCAAGTCTTCCTTATTTTCATAAGCCAATATGCGATTCTTTCGAACTAAATTTATCACATCCAATTAAACTTTTAGACTAAAATGTTTATTTTTCATTAAAAGTTTCTAAATTGATCAATATCTTCCTTTTCTTCATTTAACAACTCTTAATTCCTTTTGGGGCTGGGGAGCCCAGTTGTTTAGGTATTTGCCTAGGTTGTGGAAGGTCCCAGGTTCTGGTCCGAGCATCGCCAAAATAACTTATAAACAGCCCGTGCAGTCAAAAATATCCGACGAATAATACCCCGTGCGGAGGGACTGCACGTTGAATATCCTTCAAAGTCCAAACGCTGCGTATGATGTCGCCCTTCACGATTGCGTTGGGTGCTTACTCAGGTGTCGGCTCGTCACCTGACTGTGGTTCTAAAATATGACGCCCGTCGCCAATAGCTCTCGTGTAGCTCTAGTTGCTACGATCATTCAAACTATAACCTAAACCTCAATTCCTTTTTTAATGCAACTAAATATGGATCACCAATTTAATATTCACGAGAGAAAATCTAAATTTTGGGGTCATTACCACAATATCTGCTTTTTTCAATGATTGTCAATGAAATTTGTGGTAGTCCTTGGAAACAACTAGTCTTGAAATTAACGAGACGTCGCAAAAAAAAAAAAAAAAACTTGACCACTGACAGGACAGGCATTTCGCAAAATCATCTTGTCTTAGAAAAGTTGTAAATCACCCAAGTTATTTTTAAATAGCTGTTGGTCTATCTCTAATGTTGTATTTTTTTTTAAAACGAATTATGTGGGTTAGAAGAAAAAGCAATTGTATTTAGTAAAAAATTTTTGTTAGTGATTGTTAAATTTATTTTTCTTTAGAACGGAGTGAAATTTAGAAAATTTAATTACAATTTAATTAAAAAAATTCTAATAATTTGTATGATAATAATTAGTGTTGTTAAATATGTGCATTCAGCGATTGACCTAGCATTTGGACAAAATTAGACTAACTGAACTAAAACGTTGAGAATAGATTATTGGACTTCACCTTATTTACAAAAACATTTAAAAAAAACTATCTAAAACACAATTAAATACATTTGTGAGTTTTTTTTCCATCGAACATTAGTTTTTGATAATAGTGCAAAACACGTGAAAATTATCATGATGTTCTTTTCTTTGCCATTATACTTAACCTTCAATCTTTCTCTTCTTGGAAAGTTGGGTAATTAATATCATTGAAGAAACTGAACTGCGCAAGAAAATTTGTTTATGATATTTTACATATTAATTTAGGCTTATTTTTAATAATGGATGCTGTGGTTAGAAAAAAACACAATGCTATTTGAAATAATAAGGTTAAGTAAGGAATTGATAACTATTTCAGATTCCAAGGATTCAAAATTACATGTAGATTTATTTCATTTTAGGTCACTTCATTGCTTCATATTTAAATTAATTATGATTTAGTTGTTTTTGTAATAAAATCCGCGATATTCGTTTTAGGATTGATAAAAATATTCTGAAGAAAATTCTTAATGACGAAATTTGTATCAATTTTTTAAACAAGCGATAATTATTTTTAAATGGAATAATGGTTAAATTATTCTCCAATAATAATTTTTGCCGGATAGTCTGTAATGTCATTATGCTACAATTATATTTCAAAAATAATACTATAAAACCTCGATAGTATAGTAAGTTAGAAAACTTAAGCACGACAAGAGATAGTGCTTATTTCATTCTTAACTTATATTAATGATGTATAATAGTATAACCTAAACCATGCGTTTATATAAAAGGAGTATTGATGTTGAATTGGTATGGTATAGTAGGTACATATATATTCCAGCTTGTATGCTTGTTCAGAGAACCGCTTACAAGCTTTCGTCAAGTGGGGCAGACACACAGAAAGAGTTTTTACAAGCACAAGAGACACACAAAGAAAGGACAACACAAACACATAGACAAATAACAACATTTATTGACGGTCACAAACATCCATGCCTGACCGGGATTTGAACCCGACCCCAGCAGCTCCAAAAGCTTGCATCCTAACGATTGAGCCACCGGGGCGGCGATGTTGAATTATGTTAAGAAATTTGAAAAGTTTTGGAGAAGCTTTATAACAGGGAAGGTCTAACTTTGTAATCCAACTTCAAGAGTTTGAGACTGACTTTACCCTTTAATGTACGTTTTTTATTTCAGTTTTTGATCCTTAAAAGTAAATCTCGATCTTCGATGGTCTAGCTTTCAGGGGGAAAAAAATCTTTGGGCTGATATTTAATTATTTAACATTTTAAAACATTAACCATGCCATAAACGTAGCCTTAAGGAAGATGCATTTAATTTTGGAAAATTCTCGTTTCAGGTGACGTAATTCCTTCAAGATTTCATTCACGACCTCCTTCGATCGCTGCTCAAATTTGTGCTCTATTCTCACGTGACATTGATTCACCAAGTACATTATTTGCACAAATCAATAGAATATTTGTACCTTTAAATAAAAATAATTTTAATTCAAGAATTTTAATACATTATTTTATATAAATATTTTCTAGTTAGTGTTTTTTAGATAAATTTAGCACTAAAATAATCGGCGATTATACGATAGGTTCCTAAATTAGTATAAAAAGTAGTAAACATAAAGAAATTAGGCACTTTTTTGAATAGTTTAATGAGTGAAATAGTTTAGTTAAAACTTAAAACAGTAAAATAAAAGCACTTTTACACGTTTCTTTGCACTGTAGAGTAATGTCGCCTTTATGTGCTATGAATTCGCATGTGATGTATAAGTTATTGTATGGTACCGGCGAAAATATTTTCTTTACTTGCAGTCATTGGATAATGCCATTTTCTCGTTTTAAACGCTATTGAAAAAAGTTGTATATGCAACTCTATACCTTGTGAACACATCAATTTGCTGCAAAAATAAGAACTGCAACCCTGTGATGTTAAACGCAACCACGAAATGTGCTATAATTTTACAGATTTTTTTTTTTTACAGTGTACCGTCATTTAATTCAACAACAGAATACAACGAGATAATTAAATATGTTTAGTTTCATATCCACATATGGGAACTTAAAAAAATCAAAGAGTTACTCAAATTCAATGCCTAACCATACTTAACCCAATTTACAATTCAAATATTTTAGTTATCATTCTTTTTATATTAACGCGTAATAATTACTTTAAACTTAATAACTAAATGAAGGTTGCATAGATTTTGACTTTTCGAATCAAGGATGCATTAATTTTAAATTTTAGTAGATTGATTGGTATCGTATGCAGATTTATTGCAAATTTTAAATTCGATTTATGACCGAAAACACTTGCTGACGCCCGTGTTTAGCAATGTAAATAAGTGAACTCGAATTATCAGCATATTTAAAGTACTTAAACGTTAAATAGAAAATATTAGTATAATTATATTAATTAATTAAATAACGCCTTAACTATTATTTGGAGAGAGATATTCCTTTTAAAATACTTTGAATGTTTTTTAAATAAACGATCTAAACTTTTTTTGATTGATTGTCATTAAAAAATGAAGTTTCGTAAAATAATAAAGGTAGAGAGAATAGTTTGATTTGAAACCAAGAAGGTTTTTTCTCTCATATTATTTTTATCATGTGTTTGAATAAAGGGTGGCAATTTTATAAGAGGCCACAAAATGCGATCCGCTTTTTCGTTCCGGGGCCTCAAATAAGTCTTAGCGTTAAATTAGTCAAAACCTTAAAATTACATTGTAATTAAAATTCAGATAAAATCATAAATAAATTAATTTCTCAAGGTAGAATTTATTTAGTGTTTATCGCAGTTTGTAGGTTCATGAACAATTTATATACAAAAAATCCCATAATAAAACAACACGAAATCTGTTTTTAAAAGAAATTCCATAAATAAAAATCCAATTTGAAAAGTTCTCACTGAACTAAAATTGTATACTTTCCGATAAATTTAAAAATCATAAAAAATTCTTGCTGTTAGACAGACAGAATAACAAAATTTATAAAATCTATGTATCTAATGACGCATCTGTATTAAATAAATACATAATATATATTGTTTATAACGGAAGTTGAAAGTGAGGTACGGCCAACAGACAAATTTGCAAAAGTAAAACTAGGTGTGTTACTGAAAGTGTTGGGCTAAAAATAATTCAAATCGTACGGTCACAACGGAAGTTGTGGAATAGATCATCTTCGACAGAGTATGGAAAGCTAGATGGAAAAATATAGAAATGGACAAACAAAAAGGGGTATAAAAGATAGATTTCCCGAAGCATAACATGTTTGTGTCATTAGATGCTTATTTCTTGCTTATAACTTAAATCATAAACCAGTCGAAACAGTTTCAGCCCTAATAGAATTTGTATTAAAAAAAATCAAACTTTTTAATTCAACCCGTATTTTTTCCCCAACAAATTAACTATCAGATTTTCTTATTTCTGTTGGAGGGGGGAAGGAGGCTTCATTTGTGTTGGAACTTAAATCTTATTATAATTCTACAAAAACTTGAGACTATATTTAGTACGCCAGAGTATTAGTTGAATCTAACATTTATTTACAAAACTGATCAGACGATACATTACAAGTGTTGCCACATGGCTTTGTGCAATGAATGACAATGACGTAGTTATAATGATTGATGAGTTAACACCTGAGCTGGTAATTTGGGCATCAATTTCACTTACAATAACAACACTTTATTTTCTAAATTGAAATCCTACACATTTTGTACAACTCATACTTTTTGTTTCGGTTGAGGGAAACTTTTTAAATTTTTACTATTAAAAAAGTAAATAAAATAAAGTAATAGTAAATAAAAAAAAGTACAAGTAATTAAAGTAAAAAAAAATCCAACGGCTAATTTAAGAAGTTTAACTTTTAAAGATATTCCACTAAATCTTTACTTTGACTTTAAGATAATTCTGAGGGACAAGCTTGAAACTTGACCCCATTCTTACAGAATTCAAGAGTCCATTAAACTGTATACGAAGATCATTCATTTTATTAGCACACACTCCTCATTCTAATTCAATCCATACTTTATTTTAATTTACTCTATTCACCAAACTAAATACTTTTTAAACGCTTCCTCGAAGATTTTCGAAGGCTTTGAAAGTCGATATAAAGGTAATGGAATTCAGGAGTCCTTGACTCATACCTGCGATAGGGTAGATTTATAAGTGCGAGTTCTTGAAGTTATCCCGTTTTTTTCTTATCACGCATTTGCGAAGTATGAAGGACACATATTTTGAAAGTGACTATCGTCACGTAACCATCATACAGTTAAGGGGGGAATGGGCGCCTTGGACCGGGGGTCTCCAAACTCAAGTGCTCAGTCTTGTCAGTGCCATTGCTTATAATTGATATTATTAATCCAATCTGGAAAAATATTAATCTATTTTTAAATACTCTATTATATTATGAGTATTTAAAATATGATATTAATAATCCAATCTGGGAAAAACTATTTTCTTTGCCGCATTTCTCCGGCTGTATTGAATATTTTTTTACAAACGGTTTTTTAAAATAATAAATCGAGACAACTTACAGGTTTCTTTAATCACAATTTTCAAATTTGCTTAGAATACTTCTTGTAAAGTTATCATTGAAAATTAAAAAAAAAAAAAATATTCGAACAAATTTCAAAAAGTGGGATTGTCGGGACATGTACGTCAGCTACATTTATCATACATAAAAAATCTGTTTGTAAAATATTCATTACAGCCGGGAAAATATGGAAAAGAAAATATTTAGCGAGACGGAACCACCCGAGACTCCCCTTAATAAAATTTGAGGTTCAAGGTACTAAAAATAAATTTTGTGTGGTATGGAATTAACAATCCAGATTGATATTCTTAATGCGCAATGTTTCATAAATTTACCACTGAAAAAACTTTGCAAGACCACCAAAATCGTGCTTGTCCCTTGCGGTACGACATTTTTTCTATACAAATAAACGACCGTTGCTCACAAGCTGCTAAAACACAAAATAAAAGAATTAATAGCTGGCAAAACAGATGTTTACGGAAAATCATGGGAATTTTCTGGCCACAAACAATATCAAACATCGAGCTTTACAATAAGACCAAACAAGAACCGTTGGCAATTAATATTAAAAAAGAAAGTGGAAGAATGGATTGGTCACGTGCGACGAATAATACCAACTACTCAAATTCCAGCAGTAGCACTGACATGGGCCATCGACGGTAAAAGAAAAAGAGGACGGCCCAAACTAACATTTAGAAAAGTGGTGGAAGACGAAAGGAACCAAGCTGGATGGGCGAGCTGGTCAAAAGCAAGAGCTGCTGCATAAAATCGCAGGAGTTGGCGTAAAACGCTTAAGGCCTTATGTGCCACAGGACACGAAGAGGACTTTGTTAGTAAGCTAACAAGCTGCTTCGATATCGGTAATTTTAAGAAGCTTTAACTTTCCTGTTTATAATAATCATTTTAAACAAATCTTTTTTAAGTAATTTTCAAAACCAGTAATTTATTTTTAAATCATGAATTCTTAGTAATCAATAATCAGTAATTTTAAATTATTGCAATGCAGTCTTAGATATTAAAAACTTCTTCCACCAAGTAGTATCATTCGACATTTTAATATCTCTAAACCAAAAAAAAAAAAAAAAAAAACTTCCTTATAAAATGGTTGCAATTTTTTTAATAAAAATATCTGTTTCCGTCCTTGGCTTTAAAATGACATGGAGTGGACTAAAGTTGACCTGATGTGTGACTACTACGTTTCAATTTCAATTCATTTCTCCTTATGGCGTATTTGTACTGAAGGTCGTTGGAGTTTATTCTCAATGTCGAATAAATGATCATCGTCACGTAACCACCGATGAATACGGAAAAAATGAGTTTGTAGACCCTGAAGATCAACCTTTTACCATCCAAGCCTTTTCGTACTACGGAAAATTGGATATTGCATACAAAAAGCTTTGTCCATGTCCTTACATCAAATGCACAGATAAAAATGAAGAAGCTCAAAGATAAAAATGCTCAAATGCAGAACATAGCATCACATCTAACGTAAAAAACAAAGAGCCCTGTTGCATCAAAACAATTGGAGTAAATTGTGTTGGCTACGAAAAATAGTGCACAACCTTAAAAAACTTTGGTACATGTGAAAACTCCAACTTACAACTGAAATGTGGTGCACTTACTAGAGGATGGCTATGAAAACTGCTCATTTTATATTTTTTATACACTATAAAATTTTGGTGTAATGTTTACTCCATAAAAATTAGTGGAAAATAGCTTTATGTAAATAGTAACCCAAATTTTTTTTTAGAATGTAGCATAAAGTTTTTAAAGAATAAATTTGAAAAGCTGTTCACTAATGTGTTTCCAAATGTATGAAAAGCTGTTCACTAATGTGTCTCCAAATGTATGAAAAGCTGTTCATTAAAGTGTTTCCAAATGCCTTAAATCAATATTAACAGCTTAAAATTGGTGTAACGTCACTCCAAAAAACTGGTAGCAGCATGTGCTTTAAATAATTACGCTACACCACATAATGTGAACAAAAGATTAAGTTTAGGTACATTCAAGAATGAGATTAAAGTTTCCTCCTATTTTATATATTGAAGCTCCACCAGTTTTATTAAGCAATGTTATACTCCATTTTTACAGTGTTTTTTGAGACGACATAACAACGTTTCGAATATTTTTTTTTTGATATTACACGAAGGTGAAAAGAAGTGTTCGACAAATTTGTGACCTTTATTTAGTCACGTTACACTTACATAATGTGTACAAAAGGTTAAGTTTTAGGTACATTCAAGAGTGAGAGATTGAAGTTTCCTACTATTTTATATTTTGAAGCTCCACCAGTTTTATTAAGCAATGTTATTTCCCATTTTTACAGTGTTTTTTTAGACGACATAACAACGTTTCGATTTTTTTTTATATTACACGAAGGTGAAAAGAAGTGTGGTTCGTAAACCAGTTGTCAAAATAAAAGAAAGAATTTGAAGTTTACATTTGTCCTTACACCTTCAATTACATTTTTTTCATAAAACCAGACAACCTTGTTTTCTTTTGATTACTATAATTCATTTTCATTTCTAATTATGTTTTAAGTAGCAGAAACAGTGTTATGTTTTAAGTGACAACTGGTTACGCCGATCAAAATCACTTCCTTGTAAAAAATCCAGAGTTTTTGAATATGAATAGACTTCATCCATTCCTTGAGTTATTTGAAGTCAGTCAAAAAAATATTTGAATTAATATCCTTGATGTTTATAGGCAAGCTAAATATTTTTAAAAATAATATTTATATATTTATGACAGGGAAATATTTTATCGTGTCTTCTTTTTCCATTCCCATTTAATTTTGATAAAAAATTAATCAAGTTGTTTAAATTATATTGGAGGTTAAGGTAAATGTTAATGAAATATTTAAAAAAAATTATCCCTTTCAGTCTCAGTGATGCCATTTGGCATCATCATGTTTCTGATCATAATTTTAAAAAAGTAATAGGGCTGACATCTATTGAGATGAATAAATAATATTTTTTAAATCTAAACATGTTTGAAAAATCAAATTATGTGCTTTTTGATATCATAATGGCTATAGACGATCAGAAAAATTTTCTAAAATGATGATGCCAAATTGTCATTGGGACTGAAAGGGTTAAACAAAATATTTACTTGAAAATAGAGTATTGAGTCAAAAAGTTATATTGAGGTCTAAAAAGTAATTAATTATAAATTGTTAATAATTAATAATATATAATTGATAATATATAAATAATAAATAATATATAATTGCACTATATAACTAAAATACAGATCTAAAAATAGAAGAATAGAATAGAAGAAAAATAGATTTTTAACGTCAACAAATTAAAATTACTATCAATAAAATGAATTAAAACTAGTTATTGTTTAGTGCCTTTAACGCTAACGCTAAATTTCAGAGCATTTTAACAAAAAATTGAATAACAAATAGAAAAACAATTGTGTACCTAATACTTTGTCGTTTAGAAAAAGAAAAAAAATTCAATAAAAATATCTCGTTAATTTGAATAATTGCGAAATTCAATAAAAGAAGCATCCTAAATATTTTAGTTACGTAAAAAAAACTTATTTTATACGCTTGGTAATCTAACTACTAAATATTTTGATTAAGTAATTTAAGGGGAGATCATGGCCTATTTTATGTAGTATTAAAGAAGGAGATCAGAAAAATTACATCTAAATGATGAAAAACATACTAACAGCATTTTTGAAACTTAATCTAGTAATTTAGGGGCACTAACTTTCATTGAACAACGGGTTATAATGAGATAAATCAACCATTGGTGATCAACTTTTAAATAGTTTTTTTTACCCCCAACCTAACCCTATAGGCGGCAAATTTTGGTTCAGTTTATGGGCGGCACATTTGGAAATCCGCCACTGTAGATGGCCCGATCTATCGAATGAGAATAATTTTGTATCGATTGGTAAATTATTTCTTATGAAAATTAAAATTATAAAAATAAACACATGCGTCACGCCCCCTTTGAATTACTAATTGTTTGCTTGTATTATTTATATATTGCTTGTATTACATTATAAAATATGATTTTTTTTGTGTTGATATTTGGAAACTATTCACTGGCTCAATGAAAAAAAAATTCCTGACGATTTACATGAAATTCGGTTAACAAGAAATGTTTCGGTGGTCATTTCGGGATTGTGTTAACAGGATCGACTGTATTTGTTTTCCGCGTTTTTCTCAAAACTATAATTTTCAACACATAGGAACACTTTTCTCCAAATCTATTGAATATTTTAAAATAATTTTTTGTGTGTGTTATAAAACCATTTTAGATCTATTTAAGTCACCTATTTTTTTTGCCTAAAATCATTTTTAAATTTTATTTTTAAAACATTATATTCAACATTCATAAAAATTATGATTTTCAACGAAGAAAAGAGTAAAATAATAATTTAAAAAATTAATTTGTAAGACTAAATTAGGTGACTTAAATAGATCTAAAATGGTTTTATAACACACACAAAAAATTACTAAGAAATATTTAATAGATTTGGAGAAAAGTGTACCGAAAAAATACTTGTATTTTTGAAAATTCGTAATTGTATGTTTCAAAAGATGCTTTTTTTAAAAATAAATAAATAAATAAATTAAAAATAAGATTCTTAGGTGTAAATATAACAATAAAAGTACAATTTATAATTTGGTACTATTTCTTTTATTGTGCCATAATTTTTAAATGATTTACAGCCGTTAGAAATCAATGCTAAGAATTGCTCATTTTTGCTGTGGCTAACTATGATCCCCCTTAAGAAACTTTATAAGTATCCTAAATATTTAAGTTACATAAAAAAAACTTAATTTTTACGTTAGATAATTTTTAAAGATTGGTCAAAATATGAACGACTTGATTTTAACAATATTTTCGAACTTGATTTAATTAGATATATTGTTGTTTAATTTTGATGTTTACATATTCAAAGACAAGAAATATTGAGGAATTTTTTTTTCTGTGCAAATGTGAGGTTTGTACTTCATAAAAAGAATAGCCAACCTCTAAGAGTCCAGTCGGACATCCAAATAAAAATAATGCTTAGGGGGGAGTACTTATAATAACCAGCAGGTGGTGCTTACCTGATACGAGGAATAATTTGTTAGAGATGACTAGATGAGCTTAGAAACAAGAAGTTCTAAGAGAACTAAAATAGCCTACTTTTCTGTGGCTTAACTTACTGAAATTCTTATCGGGAAACAACTAGGTTCGTAACAGAAAGTGTCATCTTCAACCGTTTCTACATTAAATTTATACGCATTCGAATAAATTTCACTAAATACAGCATCCAGCTATAATTTAAACTTCTTAAAGCCAAAATCAACTACTTTCATTAATTTTCTATCTCAAATAAAATTAATATAACATATCGTCTGCTTGATTTATTTGCAATTATAAATAAATATTTAATTATTCGTAGAACAAAAAACATGAAACTACTCCACAATACACTTAAAAAAAGAAATGTAAATTTACAGTAATCAGGATTACACGCAAAATAAAATCCGGAAATGGATACTGACGGAATTACGTCAACTGAAACATGTCAATTATTTTTCAAGTAAGGAATTTAGTTTCTGAAGGTAATGGTATTTATCTAAATTAACAAAATAAAGGACAATTGGAAGATAGATTGCTGAACAGTTTACGTAGGGCAAACTGAGTTACCGAAAACACAATGCTTAAATACTTGAATTTAGTTAACGTTTTAATTCGGTCAGGAAGTTGTTAATGGAATTCACAAATCGCTAATGGGTAAAAGTTAGCTTCATTGAAAGCGAAACATGTGAAGTTTTGGGCATAATTGATAATTCTATAGGTATTGCATTAAAAAACCACATAACATTAATATTTTTTTAAGAATTGTAAAATGTTCTCTTACCTAACTTGTTAAATATTCCTTGGTTCACGAAAGAATAATGAAATATACCATCGCACAGGATTTTCGAATTACTTTTTCGACTACAAATCGTAAAATGTTCTCTAAAACGCAGTCTTTGTTAATGAAACCAACACTTTCGAATGTTCTGAAAGCGATCTTCCATGAATAATACCAACCTCAAGGGTTCAATTCGGACTGCACGTGATAGTGACCTAATGAGATAGAGCTGAGATATTTAACCTTGTGGACAGTTTAACTGTAACCGGTTCAACACTCGATCGTGACGTCACTGGAAGGTGAGCGGGAAACCTGTATGATTGCGGAGAAAGTTCTTGATGCATTATTAAAAAAAAAAAAACGGAAATAAAAGATATAAATCTTCCAGTACTTTAACTTGTTCTGAGAAACTATTCGGGGAAAACTGATTTTTTTTTCTGTCGTGTCTATGACGTTCTCGATATGTGAATGTTAAGTTAAATGACACCATGTGTTTTGATAACCGCGTCTACAACTTTTTGGATATTAATGTAGTAGAGATATGTCATAACTCAAATGTCTCTCAAATTGGCACTCATTGCCGGGCATTCAAAAATGTGGTTTGGTGTAAGCTGCGAATCTGGGCAGTGTCACAGTTTCTATACACCTTTATGCCCTATTTGTCTATTTTCATGCCTCTGTGATGATTGTTTCTTAGTCTAAAAATGTTTTTTTTTTGTGTGATGGATCTATCTGCATTTAAATTACAAGGAAGGTGCTTCGTTTGAATATAATTTTCTCTTAATTTAGATTTATCCTTTGCATTCTCATCTTGAAGGTAAACTTTATTATTATTATTATTGTTCAGATTTCTGGCTTCCTTGGCTAATTTATTAGCATTTTCATTGCCTGCAATGTCAACGTGTGCTGATATCCACTGAAGCGTACAAGTTTTGAAGATCGTGAAAGCTTGAGAGGACTTCTTGGACTCTTAAAACGAACGAGCGATTTTAACTCAGTCTGATTAATTTTCACTCCTCCAGTCTGGAAAATGCACTTCTATTTTTGGAGTGGATCCTTTGTGTGTTAAACCTCCGACAGGATCACTCCAAACGAGTGATTTTAACTCAGTCTGAGTTAATATTCATTCCTATCCAGTGTCGTAAATGCACTTCCTTCAACTGGAGTGGATTTCACTCTTTTGTTTTAAGAGTGTGGATGATGGAAGAGTCCCCTTTCAAGATTGCCTTTGAGTCACGGAAGACAATAACGCTTTTTGCTTCATTGGAAGTGGGAAGGGCTCTATACATTTAAAGTGCCTCCAGAGTAGCCCTTAGCTCGCAGGTGAAGTTAGAGGCAATATTTAAAGCACAAAATTTACCCTGGTGTGGTGTACCACCTACACTCTAAAAAAACAATGCTCAAAAACGACGAAATTTTCCTTAATTTTGACGATTCCATTACTGGCAAATGCTCCGAGTTTTTGTTTTTTTTCAAAGTAAGGAAATTTGAATCGTCCTTTTTATGAGGATTTGAATGTCGTCTAATCTAAAGAAATATTTCGTCATCTTTGAGCATGTGAATACAACAATGGGATTCAGTTTCCTCAAAATCAAGATATATAATCGTCAAATCGTGATCGTAAAAGTGAGGATTCGCGTTTACTCAAAAGTCACGTGATAGTTTGACGAAACAATCCTCAAAATTAACGAAATTAAGCTTGAGGATTCATGAATCGTCAAAAATGAAAGTTTTATTTCTGAGAGTGTAAGGTATTTAAAGACACGCCAGAGCCATCATGAGAATAAGACAGATGAATGACATTAATAAATAAAGATTTTATAAACGCATTAACATCAAGAACGCATTGCTTTTTAAAATATTTGTATCCCCTAACATATTCGTTTATATATCCAATAATAAGGCCATGCAAAAATATTTATTAAAATAATATAAGACTACCATTCAATTATTAATTATAATTATAATTCATACATAATTATAATACATATTATTAATTATAATACATACATTAATTATAATACATATTTGAAATCACTATACAACTCTAAATAAAATGTTTTACAGCTGATTCTATTTTTACAGTTGAAAGCGAAATTGTGAGAACTATAATTAAAAAATCTTAATAGCCCTTTAGAAATAAACATATTAGTCTAAAAATTTCATATGTTTTAAGGGGGTTCAGTATGTTGTATATCGGTAATGTTAAATTGGCCAATTGCAATGTACCTTTTCGCAATAACTACTGATCAGATCATCTTAAAATTTTCTGTGTGTGTTATACCAACCTTATATATTAATCTGAGGTTAAAAGTTTTTTGGTAAATAGCTGTTAGATTTTTTAAAAATAAAATAAGTTTTAAAGTACCCAAAAAATCATGAAATTTTTCATTTTTTTGCCCCATAATTCTTTTTCACTTTAGTTTTATTAAAATTTGTAACCTCAGATTAATCTATACTATGTATTACATCATACAAAAAAAGTTTACGAGAAAACATAGCCTAGTTTTTGAGAAAAAGGTACATCGTAGTTCAAAAAATCAAGTTCTGAGAAAAACTCGTTTAAAGTTTTTATTAAATTTCCTTACGAAGCCATGACATTAAAATGGCTTTTAATGTCAAAAATATTTTTCCAATCGTCTTGATACTTTGTGACATTATTAATAAAGGTTGTAAAAGTATTTTAAGAAAATAATTTTTGTTTTGATTTTTTCACCGATTTTGGGGTACTGAGCCCCCTTAAGGTTTAAAAAATACGCCATTTTTATAACCAAGGAAATTCGGAGTGAACAACCATTTGTTCAAAATAAGTTGAAATTCACATCAACATTAACCATCATTTTCCCATTTTTTCTAAAGGGTTAATAATTCGGCGAAGCGGTCAGTTTCTTCCGACTGGCGAGAAGTTACCCGTTAGCATTCGAATCACGCCGCTTTATTCTCAAGAACTTGAAGCAATGTTGCCAACTTTCAGGGTAATTCAGTGATTAATGATTTACAAAAATAAATGTGTCGGGAAGATTAATCTTTGATATCATTGAATTTTAGCATGAATATGGAAATAATCTGTGTGCCATTGCAATAGTGTTAGATAATGTGTGATTGAATAGCCGCATCAAAAAGTCAAGAACGAGGTAAAATGGTATTTTGCAAGCATGCATTGCATGTAGAATAATAAAATACGAAGAACTTGGGGAAATTCCATTTATTTAAATCGTCATTCGGATTTCACCAGGAGTATAAGTATATGCATTTTTATGTATTTTTTTTTCATTCGGAAATGAAAGAGGAAATTATATAGTTTTTTATTTAAAAGAATATATCTAACTGTAGAATGCAAAAGTTTTGAGCAAAATATTTAATTTTTCAACTTCATGCATTAAAAACAGCAAAGACACATTAAAAATTATTCAAGAACTTTTAGAAGTACTTTTACACAATTATTTGATTTACATTTAACTCTTCTTTTACCTACTTTTTTTTATTTCAACGAATTTTTTAAAAAAGAAAGAAGATATGGGCATCGTCGGGATTTCTGTTCGTTAGTCTATCCGTCCTTTACCTCTATCCAAATTTGGTTATATCCATCCAATTTAATTTTATTTTTCTAGAAAGGTATAAAATCAGAGATTTATCTTTAAGATTAAAACACCTGTGCATTGGTGAACACCTGTGTGTTGGCCGAAGAATAAATTTCAACTGAGCCTTGAATTTATTCGAAATTGGTATGGAAGGGTTAAGAACGTTCAATTAATGAACCCGTTTCAACCTTGACTATATAAAAAATTAATACTTTAGCTTAGCCATCAAAAATGCATGAGTCTAATTAATAAGTTAAAACTATAAAGTGCTTTAAGTAAATTAAATCAAACAGGCCTCCAAACCGAGGTTTTGCCCTTAAGAAAATTACATAGTACTTATCTTTTCCTGTACATTCAATAAGAGAAACGACTACGTGACTTAAAACACGTAGACAAATTAATATGTATAATATACACATAATATTCTTTTCGTCGTATTTTTTCGTAGATTTCAATATATGTATTTTTTAAACTCAGTTCTGGAAAAGTCATTTTTTGAGGAAAAGAGTCAAAGAACCAAACTCGTTACCAAAAGAATTTTTTTATTGCTGTCATTGTTCGATATTGAAAAATTAGTTTGCTTTATTTGGAAATAAATTTTTAAGTAATCACTAAAATAATTATAACACCAACGAATTGCACAGGGTAACAAAATAATCAGGACAGAACACTTCACAAGAAACACATTTATTTCCACCATTTCAAAAGTATTACTTTTACAGAAATTATAATTGGCATTTACGCTGTTATAACTAAAGGTGATAAATGAGGCATTTTTCACCCAGGGGTGAAAGGGAGGTCAGTTTGGCACCCCAACGTTTGAATTACTTTGGTTCGATAAATCTTAGGCTCGTAAACCGCTTAGGGGAGCCATACTAGCACCCCCTTGGTTGCCTAGTGCCACCTTCAGTTTAACAGTGTACGTATATTTAAAAAAAAAAAAAATCTAATTCAATTAATTTCTAATTTCTAGCCGCTATTAAACAAAAAATTAAATTTTCGTAAAAAATGTGTCAAAGAGTTATTTGCTCATAAATTTAAGTAATTTTTAAAATAACTGCAAGTTCCTTATAATTCCATGTATCTTTCTCATAATTAAAGACTTGTTGACGACGGTAACATCTTAATACTATGCCTTAAGATGGTATTTTTTTCAGTCTGCAATAGGGATTTTCAAAATGTTATATTTAGCTGAAAAATTTCTGGAATATTTCAAAAAGTCCTTCTCTAACGAAACAACTTTTAAAAGAGGATTTGCTGAGGCTGGAACTGTGATGGCGGTAAAGAATCAAAAATCGTTTAGGAACAGAAGCCCCAAGTGGAATTATTTTAAAGAATACTTCCTTAAATTTTCAAGCAACATGGAAAGGTGAACAAACATACTATGATCTTCTCAACAATAAGTAACGGTGAAATTTCTTTCACGCTTTCATTATTATTTCTTTAGGTGCATACATAAAAATGCGTGAAAATATGTTTTAAATTCTGCAGATTATTAACCAAAAGGTGACTCTGTAACTGTTATGGATGAAAGAGATGAACGATTGAAAAATGATCTGAAAATTCGTTTGCTCAAAGCTTTTTTAAAGGTTAATCCGAAATTCTAAAATATCATATTAATTTTTCAAAAAGCAAAGCATAAAGTAAAAAAGCTCCCATTATCCCTAATATAAAATTCCTCCGAATGGAAGCAATATTCCAAACAGTCATATTTATTATTTATTTCTTTCCGGGTATACAGCACGAACTTCTGTAATTCTGTCGAATAAGTTTTGGAATAAACAAGAACTTTTCTTTTAGCTGGAAGGGTTGCGAATTCTTGAGAGGTCATATTATTTTAAATTTTCAAAAAGCAAATCAAAAGTTAAAAAAGCTCCCATGGTCCCTAATATAAAATTCTTACTAATAAGAGCCAACAGTCTAACTAATAAGATTCCAAACAGTCATGTTAATTTCCTTCTGGATACACATCACGAACTTCAGCAATTCTGTCGAAGACGTTGTAGAATAACCAAGAGCTTTTTTTAATTGCAAACGTTGCGAATTCTTGAAAGGCTTCACCCACCAAAGATAATGAAACTGTCATATTATTTTTGTAAACTTTCAAAAAGCAAAGCATAAGTTAAAAAAGCTCCCATAGTCCCCAATATAAAATCCCTCCTAATAGGAGCAATATTCCAAACAGTCATGGTTATTTCTTTCTGAGTACCCAACGTGAACTTCAGCAATTCTGTCGAAGAAGGTTTAGAATAATCAAGAGCCTTCTGGACTGCAAGCGTTGCGAATTCTTGTGAGGCTTCATTTACTAAAGACGCTGAAACTGTTATGGCGATGAAATTGAGCAGGTTGTTCAGAAGCATGAGTACGACGTAAAAATTGTAGAACTCTACAGATCTTTCTTCAGGGTGCAAAACAGCAAACAGATAAGAATTGATGAAGGAAAAGAACATAATTGTGCTGCAGAATACAAGAAAAGATAAATTTTCTTCGACGAATTGTGCCCTCTTCTGAATCGAAAGGTAACTGCGGTATATTTGGTCATGGTTTACACCTAATCGTGACGTAGCTACTTTTGACAGTCTCGAAATAGACATTCTTAGTTGCCAACATATTACTGCATAGTACATAGTAAAAGCATACGTCGGTAAAACAAAATAAAAATATTTACTCATGCTCACAACCACGTTGGCAATGGTATTGTGCGATTCCGTTAGGAAGGTAAAGCCAAAGAATTTATCAGAAAGTGTGCTATTAGAATCAGTGAGCACTGAATGCGCTAATAAGCCAGTACTCGTTACGACTTGCAAAGCTCCATTCAGTACGACCCATACGTAAACAATCATATTTGAACAAAGCAACTTTTGTTTGTATTTTTCAACTTTAATGAATTTAGCAATAGTTATTAGAGAATCAAATTTTGAACAAAGAGCACATCTGCACTGCAAACTCGGGACACACATTCGGAACAGATTTAGCGCGCTTTCATGAAAATTGTGTTCCGATAGTGTTCCACGTGCGTTCCGTCGCATAGATCAAACTCTAAAAGCATTCCATAACCGTTGACAAAGTGTTCAGAATGTGTTCTGCTAAGGGATTTGTTGAATTTCACCTTTGGATCACATTGCGAACTTTTTTGGAACATATTATAGAACATATTGCAAACACTTTTGAATCGCATGGTAGAATACATTGTAGTTGAAAATTACAAGGATTGAAAATCTGTCTTGATAGAGTTTCAAACTAATTTTAGGATCTTAATTGATTTTAAACACTTCATATAGAACACTTGAACATTTGCACATTTGAGGTTGCAACACTTTTAATCACTTGACCGTGCTTTTATATTACAAAAAGTAGTTGGCTGTGTTAAAACTCCTAACAGAGGGTGGAAGTGGACAGCTACAGTCAACACTGGACAACAAGTTTGAACAAGTAAACTAAGACCCACAACAACAACGTGAATCTTTTTGAAAACATTTTGAAATTATTATATTTAAGTTTGTGCGCGACGTGGCTGCTTAAACTATCCAAACTGTGGAGGAAACATCTTACCAGGTGTGAATTGTAAGAAAGCGATTGTTATTGACTCTAAAACTTATGATTTTGCTATATATTTAAATGATCTGTATTTCGAATCTCGATCTGATTAGACATCTGAAAATAGTTATTTTGACTTGGGGGGGGGGGGGGGGGGCTTGGTATATTATTTGAAATTTGAATCAAGGAATAGATGGTTCCAAAATTTTATTAACGTTGTATTTGTTGTATGTCATTAGATATTATATTTTTTGTATGTATGGACGTACGGTCACGATTCTTTCTTATTAAAATTATTTTTTGCAATTTTTTTGTGTTTCTTTTACTTTTCCCAAAGGCAGTTTATGGATCATATCGTAATATTCTTATGTAATAAAAGGGTGCAAACTACGTAACGTATGCCATGCTAAAGTAAATTTGTCAAAACCATATTTTTTAAATTTTCAAATACAAAGACTTGTTTTTTTTTTCAAATGTAAAAACAAAAAGTATATTTTTACATTTAAGTACATTGAAAATCAGATATGCATATCTTCATTGTTTTAATTCTAACGTTAATATAAGACATTCATAATCCAACTAAATTTTGGTTGGCGACCCTAGTTTTTTTTTTCTAGTGAGATTAAGATCATTAGTATAAGATATGAGGCAAAGTGGCAGTGCTTTGTATTGCCGTGCCACAGGTCCGGTATTCGAATCCCGGATTGGGAGAGTTTCCCTCAACCTTTCATAATATAAGTGGGTCGATTAAATGAGGACCAAAATGCTTGGGAACTAAACACTGGGGGTCCTGCGTAGGTTGACCACCTACATATGCATAGCAGCTCAGAGCCCTATTTAGCGATAACTGAATTGGGCACGGAAGGATTTGGCCCAATAATGTGCTGTTGCTACGAGCAGTTTAGTTTTTTAGTATATGTTATATATGTACAGCTGTGGAAATAAAAAAGTACCCACTTGAGGTTATTTCATCCGTTAGTCACCCTATAGAATCGGACCTATTTGAGATTGTGAGCAATTAACATTCTGAGTTAATTGCACAATACAAAATTTGCATAAGGGACCGTCTTCAGATTAAAAATGTTACGATCTTTGAAATTTCCAATAGCAACACACAATTTTAATAATTTAGAAACGTTAAGCACTCCTGAAAACCCTTAAATCTACGTTTTTGTTACATTTGGATGAATATTTGACGAGTTATTCAATCGAATCACCTGTGGACATTTTGGGGACCATCTCTAAAATGACAAGCATGCATGCAAAGCCGTCTTTATTGATCAATTACACACGTAATCTTATACACAGTCCCCTAAAGGGTAATTAAAAAGTATTTTTGTGATTTACTCAGCAAGTTATGAATAATTTTTTTTAAAAAAATTGAGATTTCGCTTAAACTTCCTGTCTGAAATTTATTTCTTTAAAAATATTAAAAGGTTTCTATTCATATTTTTTTAAAAAAAATAATATAATAATTATTTAGAAATATAAAAAATGTTTTAAATACCCCAATATTGAATGTATTTTGTTTGGGTTATTTTAATTTCTTTTCAGTAAAAAATTCGTTTCATTATCTTAATTATTTATAGATTGGGATAGTTTTTTATGTGCAACTCATTTAACATTATGGGACCTAAACTTTGCACGTCTCTAACTCCTCTAATAATGCTTAAAAACTAACAAAATTTGGCATTTCGTATTAAAATATCTCAGAGATTTGAAATATGGATTCAAAAAGGGGTGTTGCGATTGAAAATTTTAAAGTTAGTAACATTTTTAATATGAAGATAGCCCCTTATGCAAATTTTGTGTCATGCATTATCTCAGAATGTTAAATGTTCACACTGTCAAAAAGGTCCGATTCTATAGGATGACTATCAGCTAAAATAATCACTAGTGGGTACTTTTTTATTTCCACAGCTGTAAATACTTACACTATACTTCATCCTACTAACTCCAATAGAAACAAGTAAATACGAAAGCATTATTGGACAGCATATTTTTGATCAGGTAGAGATGATTTTCTTCTAATGAGGAATGCACTGGCCTTTAACCGATATTCGAAAACATCCCTTAGAATAATCTAACCTTAATTCATCTTTAAATTTTCATGAAAATATTTATCTTTTTTATTAAAAACTATAATTTAAATATGTTATTCATTGAAATTTTTATAGATTTTTTTCTCAAGCACGTTTCAAGAAATGTTGAACATAGTTAAAAGTTAAACCTGAAATAGCTCAAAAAATAATAATCGGAAGAAATACACCGTTCAGCGGATAGACGGGAGGATGGAGGAAAATCAGTTTAGGTTTGAATTATCGTCTCACCATAGAGCTCTACGAGGGTTATTGGCGACGGGTGTCGTATTTTAGAACCACAGTCAAATGACGAGCCGACACCTGGAGGAAAATCAGGAGTCTCGCCTAATTAGGGAGAGGTAGGTAAAAGAGTTTAGGTATGATTTTTGCACACTTTTAGTAACACTTATATTGAGTAGCAGTTTGTTGTATGGCAAAAAAATGAACACATGCTTTAATTTTTTTTATGAAAAATGTTTTGAAGTCTTTAAGAAAAAATTCTTCTGTTTTATGCCCATAAGACAAGTCGACATGACCGTTGAACATGAAACAGAAGAACTAGGTTTTTTTAAAGACTACAAACATTTTGCCTGGAAAAATTTAAAGCAAGTGTTAAATTTTATGCCATACAACAAACTGCTACTCAATAAAAGTGTTACTGAAAGTGTGCCGTGAATCCTACGTGAAGTGTTTTAAAAGGAGTTCCGAAAGTGTTCTAAAAGCGTCCCGTAATGTGTTTTGAAAAAGCGTTCCCGAATGTGTTTTAAAATTGCGTTCCCGAATGTGTTTCTAAAAACGTTTCTGAATGTGTTTTGGAAAGTGTTTCCGAATGGGTTCCGAAAAGCGTTGCCAAATGCGTTTTAAAAGTGTTCTGAAGAAAATATTGTTCCATTAGGTGTTTCAAAATACGTTCCAAAATGCGTTCCGGATAGTGATCTAAAAAGGGAGACAAAATAAAGTGTTTGGAAAGGCACTTCAAAATATGTTTCAGAAAGTGTTCTGTAATGTGATCTAAACTAGGAGACAAATATAGTATTCTGCAATGTGTTCATAATGTGTTCAGAGATTTGCAGTGTGTAAATTATTTCAGCTGCTTTCCCAATAGAATAACTTACTGTTGCAACAGAAAAGTTTTTGCTCAGTACCAAAGATATCGAAATTGCAGAAAAACACAATGTTATAAATACATTAAACGTAAGTAACAATAACTTCACCTTACTTGCATCTTCTTTAATTGGTACAAAAAAAGGATTTATTAAGCATAAACGAAAAATTATAAAGATTACCTTGATTACACATTTCATTTTATTAATGTTTTTAAATTTCGTTTCTGTTGCCAATAGAATTCGTAGCAGAAAGTTTAAAAGTTTGCTTTTATTATTTCAAATCCAGATAATTTTGGACTTAATTTCAATATTTAACGAACATCAATGATAACGGTCTACCTTTAATTCGAGTTTACAGCGTTTGATAACGGTTCACCTTACTTCGTTAAACTCACCTTTTTACAAATGAGTTTCAAACCCCTATTATAACCATTATCACAATTACGTATTGATTTTTATAGGCAGCAGGGAGTTGTTATTGTTTAGGGAGGGGGGGGGGATAGGAATGGTAGCCGGGTCTCCAAACCGAAATATGTTAGGTTTGAATTATTGTTGCACTAGAGCTACACAGAGAATCGAACCTGGGATCTTTCGCATGCTAGGCGAGTGAATAACCGGCCTGGCCCCCCAGCCCACCGAAGTGTGTTAATCCAATGAAAAAAAATATTTTTCTAAACCTAATATCACCAGCTGTGATGAAAATGTTTACAAACGGTTTTTGTTTTATGATAAATGCAGCTGGCTTATGGGGCTCTACAATATCACATTTTGAAATTGGTTAAAATATGTTTGTTTTATTTTCAATAAATAATTTTACTCAATACAGTACACTCTTAAAACAAAAGTGTGACATCCACTCCTATAGGAGAAGTGCATTTCGACACTGGAAAGGAGTGAAAATTAACTCCCAAATCGCTTGTAATCCACCTAAATCGCTCATAGCGCCTTATCTTTCTAGTTTGTTGTTAAGATTATTAGAGGTTTAACAAAATAAAATAGTGAAATCCACTCCTATTGGAGAAGTGCATTTTCGACATCGAAAGGAGTGGAAATTAACTCAGGATGAGTTAAAATTGCTCGTTTGTTTTAAGAGTTTAGGGTAATGTGGCTAAGAAGCTTATTTTTTTTACCCCACTGGATTTAACACAGAGTACACACTTCTTTTAATAGACAAATTCCCCTAAAAATCAATTTTCTTTTGTCCTCATTAAATCGATGCTATATAATGTGTTGTGATTAGTTTAACCGCACAAAGTCAAAACAAATTCTGCTGCATATACAATTTCTCAGCAGTTAAAAATTTACCAACTCTAAAAAAAAAAAATCTCCTTGTGAGATTCCCAAAGGGAGAAGTTACTAAAAGGGAAAAGTCCCAAAGGAGAAAAGTTTGGAAACCCTTTGAATTACGCAAACTAACACAGAAAAAGTTACAAAGAACTATCATAATTTCAATTTAGTTACTAGTTTAGTGAGATTTAATACCATTTTTGTCATTTTAGCATATGGTATTGTGATAGTCCAATTGGAACAAAAATTTAAACATAAATGCGCCATAAAGTCTTGTGTCACGAAATGTTGTTTTCTTGAAAGGACACATAGTTACGAAAATACTTCATTGTCTGATGTTTTTAAAAAGCTAAAATGAAAGAATTATGAAAAGAAGAAATACAGAACAGATTTCATTAATTGAGGTAATTTGTTTTATCAATAAAATGACTTTTTTTATATGTTTCTATTAATTTCAATAAAATAATTTTGTTAAAAGCGAAACGTTCAACGATGACGTACGACTCTCAACAATAAGTAATGGTGAAATTTCTTTCACGCTTTCATTATTATGTCTTGATGTGCATACGTAAAAATGCTTGAAAATATGTTTTAAATTCTGCAGAGGAATAACCAACTGTTATGGATGAAAGAGATGAACGACTGAAAAATGTTCCGAAAACTTTATAGCACAAGTCTTTTTGAGAAAAGTTAATCCGAAGTTCTAAAATATCATTTTAAATTTTCGAAAAGCAAAGCATAAATTAAAAAAGCTCCCATGGTCCCTAATATGAAATTCCTCCTAATGGGAGCAATATTAAAAACAGCCATGTTTATTTCTTTTTGAGTACACACATCACGAGCTTCTGTAATTCTGTCGAAGAAGTTTTTAGATTAATCAATAACTTTTTTAAAATTGCAAACGTTGCTTATTCTTGAGGTTGAGAGGTCATATTATTTTAAATTTTCAAAAAGCAAAACATAAGTTAAAAAAGCTCCTATAATCCAGGGCATATTTTAAGGAAATTTGACTGTGTGGGCAACTTTAATTTCCACGGGGGGTGGGGGGGCGGGGGGGATTGTAAATGTGCAGTTTGTGTTAGTTGAATAATCGTCACAAAAAACTTGGGGTGTGAAAATTGGAATTACAGAAATTATTGCTAACGGTCGGTTTGTTCGATAGGAAAACAGTATAAGGAGCGTAATAAACTCTGTGACTTTTTTAACTATTTTAATTTCATATAATATAATACAACCATTCCTTTTCATTTTGATACAACCAAATTCAAATAACATTGTCTTTAAAAAAAAAAGGATTTCGTATAAAAACCTCTCTTTGTACAGTTCAGTTTCTGGTTTTCTTTCTCTTAGGTTTTAATTTACAGAAATTTAATGTCGGATGGCAGCGGGTTGAAATAGGCCATCCCGCAGACATTTAGAGCGATATTCAATCTTTTGTTTATTGTTACAAGTTTTGTTAAGGCACGATAGTCCGATTTGACCATATTATAACTGGAAACTAATTGCTCTACCTGCATTGAATGGGGAGTTGCCACGATAAGTGTTCCAAGCAACTTTTTTGAGTGGCCCTTTAGATACGAAGAACATTTTCTTCAGTCTTGTGGGAGTGTAGGAACCGATGTCTGAATTCGGTGGGAGAGAAAGAATTTGATCAATGAGTGACCAGCTTTCATATGTCGAAAAAGCAAATTCAGAAACTTCTTTCTGAGACAGGTCGAAAGGTAAATTTTCTCCGACGGAAGATTATTTCTGCCGCTGATCCTAAACCGCGTAAGGCTATGGCGGTTTTTTGTTTCCAAGAAAATTTAGTAAAAATCATACAAGTTGATAATTCTCTTTGCAACATAACAGCCCTGTTTGGTACATTGTTGGGTTACCCAGTTTTGTATTGGTACACAACGCAAAGTCCTGATTGTTATTTTAAGTGCCTTTCAATGGGTTCGTCATAACTTTCGTCATAATATTCGTCATTGACTTTATCATTAAGAAAATTTATTGGTGATAGGACAATTTCTTGTCTTATTGATTCAAAATTTTGTGACAAGTACCTTATTTTATGGTATTCTTCCTTTTCTTCTTGCAAGGTTTGAAACCACCGGGATAAGGCGCATTTATCATTAACTCCAGTTTAGTTATGGTAATATTCAAAACTGTGATGATGCCTGATAGAATAATATTTCTTTTGCGAAAATCTTCTTGGAGGCTTTGATATATGCGGCAAATGTCACTTATGACTAAAGTCAGTTGAAAATTTAAAGAACTCTCTTGCCACATGTTTAACATCCCTTTTGCAATATTCTTGTCTTTCTTGTCCTCTTCCGAATTGGATATGATGTTCTGCCACTGTTTTCGACAGTAAGGCAAGTACTTGATGACTACTTGAATTTCATTTGTGATATGTTCAGCAAAACGGACTTCAAAGTGGCGAGGAAAAGCTCTATACTATGGGAAAATAATCGCAATAGATTTTGTATGTTTGCCGATTTTCGGAAAAAGGTCAAAATACCGCTGAGATTTGCTCTTCATACACTCTTAAAACAAAAGAGTGAAATCCACTCCAGTTGGAGAAGTGCATTTTCGACACCCTAAAGGCATGCATATTTTCTCAGACTGAGTTAAAATCACTCGTTTGGAGTGATCCTGTCGGAGGTTTAACACACAAAGGATCCACTCCAAAAGGAGAAGTGCATTTTCCAGTCTGGAGGAGTGAAATCCACTCAGACTGAGGTAAATTGGGAGTGTTTGTTTTAAGAGTGTATATAGTGTGAGTTAAGGGACGGACGGCACTACATTTTCAAATGCTAAATATCTTCTGTGTTCACGTACCACAATGTTACTAATTTCTTATCTAGTTCATCTTTGAGCAACTGCCATAAACCTGCCTTGTGGCCAGTATTCGCCGATTCCATCCGTCGTGATAGCAACAAGCTTTGCGACATCAATACCAATCGTGCCTCCGTGACCGTGAGGTAGGAATACAAAGACATCTCCCCAAGTGTCTCATAGTAGAAAAGAAAGAGAAGCCCATGGTTGTTTCACTCTTTTGCTTGTGGGAAGGGTTTGGGGCCCTGCTTCCCAGTGGCTTTTTTTTTACAGAAAAATATAGAAACACATAACCGCTCGAAAAAATTCGGAAAATGTTTGTGGGCAATTTCATTTGACTGTGGGGGCAATTTCAATTGACTGTGGGGGCAATTTCATTTGACTGTGGGGGCAATTTATTTGACTGTGTGGGCAATTGCCCAAAAATATCCTCTTAAAATATGTCCTGCTATATAATCCCTAAATAATATAAAATTCCTCCTAACGGGAGCAATATTCCAAACAGTCATATTTCTTTCTTTCTGAGTACACAGAACGAACTTCCTTCTGTAATTCTGTCGAAGAAGTTTTAGAATTATCAGGAGCTTTTTTTTTAATTGCAAACGTTGCTAATTCTTGAGGTTGAGAGGTCATATTATTTTAAATTTTCAAAAAGCAAAGCATAAGTTAAAAAAAGCTCCCATGGTCCTTAATATAAAATTCCTTCTAATGGGAGCAATATTCCAAACAGTCATGTTTATTTCTTTTTGAGTACACACAGCACGAACTTCTGTAATTTTGTCGAAAAAGTTTTTAGAGTAATCCAGAGCTTTCTTTTAATTTCAAACGTTGCGAATTCTTGAAAGGCTTCACCCACCAAAGACAATGAAACTGTCATATTATTTTTGTAAACTTTCAAAAAGCAAAGCATAAGTTAAAAAAGCTCCCATAGTCCCTAATATAAAATCCCTCCTAATAGGAGCAATATTCCAAACAGTCATGGTTATTTCTTTTTGAGTACACAGCGTGAACTTCAGCAATTCTGTCGAAGAAGGTTTAGAATAATCAAGAGCCTTCTGGACTGCAAGCGTTGCGAATTCTTGTGAGGCTTCATTTACTAAAGATGCTGAAACTGTCATGGCGATGAAATTGAGCAGGTTGTTCAGAAGCATGAGTACGACGTAAAAATTGTAGAACTCTACAGATCTTTTTTCAGGGTGTAGAACAGCAAACAGATAAGAATGGACGAAGGAAAAGAACGTAATTGTGCTGCAGAATACAAGAAAAGAGAGATTTTGGTCGATGGACTGTGCTTTCTTCTGAATCGAAAGGTAACTGTGGTATATTTGGTCATGGTTTACACCTAATCGTGATGCAGCTACTTTTGACAGTTTCGAAATAGACATTCTTAGTTGCCAACATATTACTGCATAGTACATAGTAAAAGCATACGTCGGTAAAACAAAATAAAAATATTTACTCATGCTCACAACCACGTTGGCAATGGTATTGTGCGATTCCGTTAGGAAGGTAAAGCCAAAGAATTTACCAGAAAGTGTGCTATCAGATTTAGTGCGCACTAAATGCGCTAATAAGCCAGTACTCATTACGACTTGCAAAGCTCCAATCAGTACGACCCATACGTAAACAATCATTTTTGAACAAAGCAACTTTTGTTTGTATTTTTCAACTTTAATGAATTCAGCAATAGTCATTAGAGAATCAAATTTTGAACAAAGAGCACATCTGTAAATTATTTCAGCTGCTTTCCCAATAGAATAACTTACTGTTGCAACAGAAAAGTTTTTGCTCAGTACCAAAGATATCGAAATTGCAGAAAAACACAATGTTATAAATACATTAAACGTAAGTAACAATAACTTGACCTTACTTGCATCTTCTTTAATTGGTACAAAAAAAGGATGTATAAAGCATAAGCGAAAAATTATAAAGATTACCTTGATTACACATTTCATTTTATTATTGTTTTAAAATTTCGTTTCTATTGCCAATAGAATTCGAAGCAGAAAGTTTAAAAGTTTGCTTTTATAATTTCAAATCCAGATAATTTTGGATTTAATTTCAATATTTAACGAACATCAATGATAACGGTCTACCTTTAATTCGAGTTTACAGCGTTTGATAACGGTTCACCTTACTTCGTTAAACTAACCTTTTTATAAATAAGTTTCAAACTCCTATTATAACCATTATCACAATTACGTATCGATTTTTATAGGCAGCAGGAAAACCCTGTTTAGGAGAGGGGGGGGGGGGGGGATAGGAATGGTAGCCGGGTCTTCAAACCGAAGTATGTTAAGTTTGAATTATCGTTGCACTAAAGCTACAGAGGGCAATCGGCGACGGTCTTCGTATTTTAGAACCCATTTGTGCTCGATAGGCAAGTGACGAGCAGACACCTTAATCGGCGCCCAACGCAACCGTTAAGGCCAACAGCGTACGCAGCATTGGGACTTGAGCGTATTTAACGTGAATTCCCTCTACACGGGTCATTATTCGTCGGACATTTTTGGCTGCACGTGCTGCTCATAGGTCGGCGGTTAATTTGGCGATGACCGGAATCGAACTTGGGATCTTTCGCATGCTAGGCGAGTGCTTAACCGACTGGGCCCTGACGGTTTTTTGGAACCGACGGTTTTTGTTTTATGATAAATGCAGCTGGCTTACAAGGCTCTATGATATCACATTTTGAAATTGGTTAACTGGCTTACAGGGCTCTATAATATCGCATTTTGATGGTTAACTGGCCATCAGGGCTCTATAATATCACATTTTGAAATTGGTTAACTGGCTTACAGGGCTCTATCATATAACATTTTGAAATTGGTTAAAATTATTTTGTTTTATTTCAATAAATAATTTTAACGCAATACAGTAGGGTAATGTGGCTAAGAAGCTTATTTTTTTTTACCCCACTGTATTAACACAGAGTACAGACTTCGATTTGGAGACTCCATTCCAATTTAAAATCAATTTTCATTTATCTTCATTAAATCTATGTAATATAATGTGCTGTGAGGAGTTTAACCGCACAAAGTCAAAACAAAATCTGCTGCGTATACAATTTCTCAGCAGTTAAAAATTACCCCCCCCTCCCCATTCTAAAAAAATCTCTTTGTGAGATTCCCAAAGGGAAAAGTTTCGAAAAGGGAAGAGTCCCAAAAGGGAAAAATTTGGAAACCCTCTGAATTACGCAAACTAACACAGAAAAGGTTACAAAGAACTATCATAATTCTAATTTAATTACTATTTTAATAAGATTGAGTACCATTTTTTCATTTTAGCATATTGTATTGTGATAATCCAATTGGAACAAAAATTTAAACATAAATTCGCCATTAAGTCTTGTGTCACGAAATGTTGTTTTCTTGAAAAAAACACATAGTTACGAAATTACTTCTTTACCTGATGTTTTTAAAAGCTAAAATGAAAGAATTATGAAAAGAAGAATTCAACAGAACAGATTTCATTTATTGAGAGTAATTTGTTTTATCAATAAAAGGATTTTTTTTTAAATTTTTCTATTAATTTGAATGAAATAATTTTGTTATAAGCGAAATACACTAATGCAGCTTTCATTTATTAAAATGACTTTTCTTCAATAAACTAATATTTTTAGAATTTAGTTTTGGAAGATAAATTTCATCTCATAAGATGGATTTTATTGTTTATTATTTATTGTTTATTATTTATTTTTATTATTGTTATTGAATTATCATTATTTTAGTTTTTAAGTTTCTTAAATTAAAATTTGTACATGTGCGCATTCTCAAATTATAGAGACATGCTTAAACAATGCAGTCGATATCGCATTTGTTAAATAAACATATTAGGGTACATGGGACCGTGGCCATAGTTTAAAAAATTTTATTTATTTTTTAGTTTTGTAGTTTTGCCTTCAATATATAACTTACAAAGGCATTTTCAGAAACAAATAATAGTTGAACTTCATTTTTCCTTTTAGCTTCCACACAACGTTTATAACGTAAAAAGTGGAAGGTTTCATAATCGTGCAGTCCGTCCGTCTGTCTGCCTGTCATCCACTTTCACAGAACGAACCAAAAGTCTCACAAACAAGTGGGATACGTCATTTTGAAGCAAAATATCAGTTTATTCTGCACTCCAAACGTCATTAAAACAATTTAATTAGAAGTTTATTTAAAATTTAAATAACTAAACATTTAATCTACATTGAAATAACATGCAAATTCCATTTTTATTCAATATTTTCGCTGTTGTCATACACCAAACGTACGAGAAACTTTTTTTAAAATAAAAATAAAGTTATTGAAAAAATATTAATTTTCGTGTAATAATTCAATTTGGATTGTTGTAATAGCACAATAAAGTTATTTTGGAGGTTCATTATATATATAAATGAAGAAAGATGTATAAAAAAATTCAAAATTTGTATAAAAAATATGAAAAGTTTTTCTTTTATTTTTAATGCAGTATTTACTAATTTATGCTTCGAAATGAAAACTTGAGGCTTCAAAAAGATATTTATTTAAAAAATACATCATTATTCTTCGAACTTAAAAAAAAAAGCAAACGACAAAGATTAATTATCAAATCTTCAAAAGAAGATTAGAAGACAATTATTAATTTTGGCTTATAAAGATTGAATTTCTAAAAACAGTGTTTTTAGAAATGTTTTAGAATGTGGTTTTACAGGACTTTCTAAAAACAGTGTTTGGCGAATTTCTTTCTGAGGTGCTGTTAGTGTGTTTCCTGTTGAGCTTAAATATTGTGTGGAAGCGGTGTAAGTGACAGATTCTGTAACAAACAAACTTGTTATGCTTCAAAATGGCCTATCAGACTTGTTCGTGAGACTTTCGGTTCGTTCTGTGAAAGTGGTCGACAAACGGACGGACTGAACGATTACAAAACCTTCCACTCTTTACGTTATAAACGTAGTGTGGAAGCTAAAAGTGGAATGTTTTATAATCGTCCAGTCCGTCCGTCTGTCTGTCAGCCACTTTCACAGAGCGAACCGTAAGTCTCACAAACAAGTGGGATACGTCATTTTGAAGCAAAAATAAATTTAGCCCATATTGCAAATTTCAATTGAAAATTCAATTAAAAGTTTAATTAAAATTTAAATAACTAAAATTTTTATCTACATTGAAATCACATGCAAATTCCATTTTTATTCAATATTTTCACTGTTGCCATACATCAAACGTAAGAGAAACTATATTTAAACTAAAAATAAAACTCTTGGAAAAAATATTTATTTTTGTGATATATATCAATTTGGATTGTTGTAATAGCGCAATAAAGTTATTTTGATCATTCGTTACGTATCTAGGAAGTAAGATGCAATAAAATATTCGAAATTTGCATAAAGAAATATGCAAAGTTTCACTTTTATTTTTAAAGCAAGAATTGTACTAATTTATTTTTCGAAATGTAAACTTGTGGCTGCAAAAAATATATTTGTCAAACAATATACATCATTATTCTTCGAACTTCAAAACAATTAGCAAGCGATAAAGATTATCAAATCCGCAAAAGAAGATTAAAGAAAATGATTTATTTTGGCCTATAAAAGTTTGAATTAGAACTAGCTAAAGGCCCGGTTTGGCGAATTTCTTTCTGAGATATTGTTCGTGTGTTTCCTGTTGAGCGTTACTGTTGTACGGAAGCGGTGTAAGTGACAGATTCTGTAACAAACCAACTTATTTTCTTGTACAAATTTATGGATTTGAAACATAGACACCTGGGCCAAGCCTCCCTCTATAAGGAGTAGGCTCGGCCTTTACAAAAACGCATAATTTTGAAGTGATATAATATAAAACTATAATATTAAACATTTCACATTGTTTTAAGCATTAAATGACAAAAATTATATCATAATTCGACACTGTGAAATTGACCATAAGTAGTATTTTTTTATTTATGTTAAGTCTATTTTACTTTACAAAAACTTTATAATTTAAATAAAACATAAAAATAACAGTATTCATAAATAGGGTAAGGTGGGGTAAGTGGGCCATTGGAGCAAGTGGGCCGCACCCCCTGGCATTTCCCGATTTATGGACGTGAAAAAAATCTTTTACAATATATTTACGTATTTACCCCAATAGATGCAGGAAACAGTATGGCATCATTTTATTTTAAGTATGTAACAAGGTACAATCCTTTTTGTGAAAATTTTTTAAATTGCATCTTTTCGTAATTCACTCCATCATACTATTTTTTTTTATTTAATTCCAAACGGTTCATGATACATAACAAAATGTTATACATTTCGAAAGTGTATAAAACATAGTATCTTTTTGTAGCGTCATGTACTTGTGATGTTGATAAGGTTAAAAGAAAATTGGGATGGCCCATTTACCCCACGTTTGGGGTAAGTGGCACCACAATGGCGGGGTAAGTGGGCCAGGGGTGGGCCACTTGTCCCAACTCTTTAATATACTTAAAAAAAGTCATATTCACTGATTCACAGGGTTAGTCATATTCACTATTCATAGTCCTATTCATTGACATAGGCCAGTTTGAAATCTGTAGCACTAATATTTTTTTTCACTACATGCAAAAATAACAAGATGAAAATTAACGTATTTTTTCTTTTAATAAGCTAGCATGCCAGAAAAAGTTGCTATGGGGGAACTATTACAGATACATCATAACTTTTTTTTCCAAACATTAAAAAATCATGTAGATTATTCCACTTGCCCCACCATATCCCTACCAGTTATGTGTAAAAATATATTAGGGGGGTGACCCACTTACCCCACCTTGCGGGGCAAGTGGGCCACTCGGATGACCAAAAAGAAAAACATATTTTTTAAATTTATTATTTGCCAATTTGTGTAAAGTTTGCCATGGGTACAGTAATAACATATGAGAGAATGGACCACAAAAAAAATACGTTGTTAGGCCGATTATATCCAGTGGTATGAGGGTCTAAAGTCGAATTATGCCAAAAAAGAGGACCACTTACCCCACCTTACCCTACTACATACTTAAACTTAATTCAATTGATTTGTCTGAAAGTCTTACAAATTGTGTCTAAAATGTTTACTTTTTGGGATTAAAAACTTTTTTTTAATTTTCTCTTCACTGCTAAGAAGTCGCTCAATAAAACTAAAGCGGCTGTCTGCTGACAACAGTAGATGGTCAAGCCTTTCCCATGGCCAGGGGTCTCCAGGTTAAAAATTCCCCCCTTAATTACATCAGTTTAGTGATTAAGATTTTGTTAATGCACATAATTATTTAACGAAAATTGTCTGTAGTTATTTCAGAATCTTTGGCCGAAAATTTTGAATGTGAAAACTCACTTTTCATCATTTCTTTTTTCTAAATTCAGTGTATATTTCTCTAAAGCGATCAAAATAATTAACTATTACATGAAAAAGACCGTCTTTTTAAAATGCTCCAAAATATGTGCCAATGCAAAAGCTCAAGATAAAACTTTGGAAATGTCATTATCTTAGTCCTAGAATCTCCAAGAAATATTTTTCTGCAACTAATTTAATTTATGAAGAATCTTTATTGATTAGAGCGAAGAAACTCTGATTTTGATGAAGAAATTAGGTTTGTTTTGTTCAGAAACGAAAACACCATAAAGCAATTTCTTTTGGACAATCGTTATATTAATACCACTTTTTGGCACCTACACTCTTAAAACAAAGGTGGGATATCCACTCCTGTAGGGGAAAGGCATTTTCGACACTGGAGAGGAGTGAATATTAACTCAGACTGAATTAAAATCACTCGTTTGGAGTGATCTTGTCGCAGATTTAACATACAAAGGATCCACTCCTGCAGGAAAAGTGCATTTTCGACACTGGGGAAGTTAAAATTAACTCAGACTGAGTTAAAATCGCTCGTTTGCTTTGAAAGCGTACGCGACTTGTCTTTTAGACAGTCCAAACAATCAAAAACGGGTAAGGTATTTTGATTTATAGCAAAGTTTCTATGTCTGGCGATTAAGAATTGCTTTTGTTGGTTCAGATTTCTTTGAGGTTTAGAACAGTTTCTCGATCGGAGGCCATAGTTCGAACTTGATTCAGGGTCACTATTATTGCATAACTATATTTTAACTTATAGCGCACCGCCCTGGAAGGTACATAGTGAACTAAATTATGCATACTACGGATACAAATCGATTGATGATCAAGTCGACATACCAAGAAATGCATGTGCAATCGCTGACGGCTATCAGTAATCAACCAAAAAATGCTATCCCCAATATCCCGCGTGCAGTTTTATAGTGTGGACATTCTTCCAAAACACTAACGCAACAGCCTTTTCTTATCACCAAACAACATAGGGTATGGCAACCCTGCCTTAAATACAAACACAAAAATTGTCGACCAAGAACAGGCCAGAGGCCTATCAAAAGGATCGTCCAAAACAGAGGTAATTAATTAAATATATTTTGGTACCAGTTTTCTGGAGCTACCGAGATTCTTCCTAAAAACTTCCACTCTCTTCGACTACACAACGCATTCTTGTAAAGCATTCCACTCATTGACGACTCTATTGCGAATATAATGCCTCCCTTCTAAAGCATGATTTATTCGATTTCTGATCATGTCCTCTGGTTCGTTTATTTAAGGTAAAACCTAAGCAATCCATGTCCCCCTGTTTTACGAATTTGAATAATCGAATTAAATCACAACTTGTTTTCCTATCCAGGTTCTATACCGGTTTTCAAAGTGGATTCTTTCACAATCAAAATATTTGCCAAGAAGTGATAGGCGATCTACAGTTCTACTTCTAAAAACTTTCAACAAGCATAGCATAAGTAAACAATGCTCCCATGCACCCGACAATAAAGTTTCTCTTAATTGGGGCTATTTTCCAAACAGTCAGGTTAATTTCTCCCTGTGTGCACAGGGTAAACTTCTGAAATTCTATCGAAGACGTATTCGGATAATCGAGAGCTTTTTTCGCTGCAATTGCTGATACTTCTTTGGATGCTTCGGCTACTGAAGACGCTGAAACTGCCATAGTGATGAAAGAGACAAGGCTATTCAAAAACTTAGAAGATACTAAGTAAAACACGGGGGTTAACAAATTTGGATGAAGGACATCAGACACGAACTTTTGCATAGAAAAAAATAACCAAATTGTGGTGCACAAGACAAGAAAAGAGAGCTGTTCGTCAACAAACTGTGCCGTCTCCTGAATCGAGCTGTATATCCGGCATATCTGGTCACAGCTGGTAATAGAACCATATTTAATTCCTTTTGATACTCTCAAAATAGCCCATCGCAGTTGCAAACATATTGCCATATAGTACAGAGTAAAAACATACAAAGGTAACATAAAATATAAATACTTAAAAAGATTTAAAGCTACACCAGCAACTGCATTGAGATTTTCATATTGAAAAGTAAACCCAAAGAGTTTGTTAGAAAAATTTATACTAACACCATGTCGAGTTAGAGATGCACACATTAAGATTTGCAAAGTGCCATTCAGTAGCAACCAACAGTAAATACTAATTTTAGTACATATATCCTTTCTCCCGCATTTTCTTGGTTTAACAGCTTCAGCTACAGTTATTAAAGAATCTATTTTTAAACACAGAGCCCATCTGGAAACTATCTCAATTAATTTATCAGTAGAATACGAGAATGATTTTAAATTAACATGTCTATGTAGTAAAGAAGAAATTGTAATTAAAATGTAAGAGAAAAAGATAATAATATTTAACGCCGAAAGAAGTAGCTTGACTTTAACCGCTCCTTTACTTATTGTATAAAAAGGTAATATAAAACACATTTGAAAAAGTTTTAATGCTACATTTATTAAAAATTTCATTTTATAAATGGTTTCAAATTGCGAAATTCTTTCAATGTATACCTTTTAGTCCAGATTGGTTCTTTAAGCTATATTTATCAATACTATAATTTTTTTTGCACTTTTCAGATTCTTCGATTCAATAGTATATTTTCACATTTTTCTCTCTTGGTGGTAAACAGTTTTTTCAAAAAGTTAAGAATATTAAAGTTAAGGTTTTTTTCAAAATGTTAAGAATAGCTTCAATCATAAAAAATTTACTAAAAACTTAGTCCATCAAAACTAATTAAAATTCCTTAAGTCTACAGGTAAATGTTCGTAAAATATTAAATTTTTTTAGAAGAGTTAATTTAAAATAGAAGCAAGTTGTGAAGACAATCCTTGTTTTGGACACTTTAAAATCATATGCTATCCCCATTTATCCAGTTTCATTGCACGCGCCCAAAACGACTAAATTTTGGGAGCACCATAAGCATAAAGAGAGAAAGTAGTTTTCGCAAAAATTACTAATGAGTTGGTATCGTGTTTGGGTTGTTTTTAAATGAATGCATTATATTTATGATTAAAATAATATTCAACAAAGAAAGTTTCACTTTGATTGACATATCCAGATAGTTTTTTCTAGGAACTATTATTCATCTGGAAACAGAAACGGTTGAAAAGATAAGAAAAATTCTCAAAAGTATACAAATTGTCTCTTATTGATTCCCATTTAAATATATTATCAAAATTGTCTTTACAGTCAATAACATTCTATTATCGTTTAACTATTCTCAATTTATTTATCTCCGCTTAATTATTTTTAACTTACTCATCTCTTTTTACTAATTTTAGTTTAGTTATCTGTAAAATATGTTTTGCAGTTTGTTATACTTCCGACTTAGAGGCACATATCCTTTTTTCGTAAAGCGATTGGCTTGTGTAGCGTTTTATCACCACAACATTATTATGCTGAATTTTTATTCATTAATAGTGCAAATATATATTTTAGAGAATTTCACTTGGTACAATAAGTTAAAAGCCTTGTTTACAATGCCCGTATTCAGCATTGCACAAAGAAATATAATTTGTTTTCGTCAAAATGCCTATTCAATCTGGTATCGCGTTTGGATGTTTTTGTAAAGGAATGCTTAATATGAATCATTTCATTTATGAATAGAAGAATATAAGAATATTCCAACAAAACAGTTTCACTTATAATGCCATATTTAGATATGGTTTTTATTTCCCTTCCTTTTCAAAGATCATTCTTATGGAAACGTTATCGATTGAAAAGACTTACAAACTATTTTAAAAACTGTACAAATGTTTATTGATTCTCATTTTAATTTATTATAGAAACATGTCTTTAAAAAATGAATTACACTCGATTTCATTTTTAAGATTTCTTTAGAATTTATTTCCACACACTTTTGTTTTAATATAGTTTGTTATCTATGAAATGTGTTTTGAAGTTTATTTTACTCTAGAGGTGCATTTCTCAATTTTTATGATTAAATTGAACTGTTAGACAATTATGGGTTCATACACTTAGGAAACCACTAGAAAATGATTGTAAATTTTTTTGAAGTTTAACAAGAAAAATATTAAAACATAAATCTTTAAAAGTGCTATATTTGTCATTTATTTGCAGTCTTTCTATCCAATCTTAAAAATTTGAAATGTTTTTAAATTTCATTTTGTGTATGGTTTAAAATTGTAATGATGTCAAATGTGTAGTTCCAGCAAATATGGTAAGTGGCTATATTAAAGATGACTGTAACAAGAAAAAAGACAAATGAAATTAAATTAATATTTGTTCCTAAAACTGCCTTTGTAAATTACATATTGCAGGCAAAACAACAAAGCCACCCAAGTGATGAAAGTCATAAGAATTTCCCACATTTCTATTTACATCTAGTTTGGAAGTGATTTGTAAAAGCAGTTTTCGATTTGGTAGTTTAGATTAAATTGGAGATACCAAATGTTTGCAGCTCAAATTTTATCCAAGCAGGTTTTCATAGTGAAATATTTACACTTTTCTAGACTGTAGGAAACGGGAGTTAATTTATATTTAAGTATATTTTATGTTTTTCTTCCTAAAAATATTAACTACAAGAGTCAAACATTAATTACAGTCAATATTTAGATCAATAATAGAGTCAAATATTAATTACAACTTACAAACTATCTAATTTTAAATTATTTTCCTTACATAAACAAACCTATGGACTGTGTCTTCGTGACCTAGAATCTTAAAAAAACCGTTTTTCATAATGGGACTTTCTTTTTTTAAACTGGGCGGATGTTCAACCCTTTCATGTATTTTAACAAATCACTTGGTAGATTGTTTAGAATCATGGGCGAGGTGTAAATGCAGTTTGAAAGCTTGGAAAAATTCTTAACAAATGCCAAAATTCTTCGGGAAATAAATTGGATTTATGAAATTTTACTAATATTCCAACTTGTTTATATCGAAGGTGGAATTTGAGCATGCACAGGAAATGATGAATAAGATACCTGAAATGTGTGCATTTCATGTAAGGCACAATCCCATGAGTTATAATAACAAGAGAAAGATATTCCCGCTGTTGACGAAAATGGAAAAGGTGGCTGGATTCAACAATTTAGCCATTTCAAATTACAATTTTGCTGAGAAGACTAACACCATCTGCATTTCAACTCATAATATATATTTTTAATTTCCAAAAAAATAATTTAGCAAAATAGTGCCCATTACCCATTCAATTTATTTATTATAATATTAATTATTACCCATTCAATTCCCATAGTATTAATATTACCCATTCAATTATACCATTTCAATTAGAGGGATTATAGAACTCTGTAAGTCTACTACGTTTATAATATATAAACACAGTTTGTTAAAATATTCAATACAGCTAGAGAAAGGCGTCTTATAATAAGATGTTTTTCCAACATGGATAAACACAAAATATCATTGGTTTAAATTCTACATCAAGCTTACATATTGAATTGTCAAATAAACAATCAACATAACTTTTATGGAAAACTGATTTTAATATGCTCATCAAATCATTTTAATAGTTTATTTCAGATTGATATTTAATTCAATTTTTGAGAATGAAAAAAGTATCTTGAATACCTACACAATATTTTACATGAGGATGTTAATTAATAGTAATATTTTAATAACTCCTAGATTTTAAAAAAATGAGTGCCTATAATCAAAAAGTAAAACTCTAACCATGAGATTTGCTTGAATTTTTTAAGTGTTGTTTGTTTGAAAATACAAAGATAAATGCATTTTATCACAATTTGTGTTTTTTTCTGTGTATTTTGACACAAACTACCCAATTAACAAATGTTTGTTAACTTTTATTTTACCTCAAATATATTCAGGGTTCCTATGTGATTAGGCAGATTATTGAGGTTGATGCATATTGTGATGAACATATTTTATTTGATGATAGTTTTTTTTTTTTTAAATAAATTGAAACAAAAATGTAAGAAATTCAAAAAACATAGTCTAAAAAATGCTTATTAACTTTATGTATTTTTGAAAAGAAATATTGCACATAAATGCATAAGGATATTATTTTTAAAGCAAACTTAATAATAACGAGCCTCTAGCATAAATGTTTCAATTATTTCAGATTAATTTTGTAGCTCTTATAAATTGATATCCTAAGTTAATATAAATTTTCATTTAAATTTTTTAATTATTTTTTGTACCAATAATATTGCCAATACATGTGGAAAATGTGTTTGTTAAATCTATAATAATAAAAGAAAGAGTCTGTCTGTGTGTATGTCTGTGGATCGCAAAAGACCTACTCAGACTGCTCTAAAAAATTCGAAATTTTTAATATAGATTCCTTTTAATACCTACGTGTGCACCTGAGGCTTAGATTTTTCATATTTGATTGAAATTTTTAATTAATATAATTAGTTTAAAAAAAACGTCATCCACGTGGGATTGCGGGACCATAACAGGGTTTGAAAATACATGGTCCGGGCCGAAACGGGGCTTGACGCCATCCTCTATTAGGTTGATTGAGATATGCGCTCGCCCTAGGGCTGCTTCATTCTCTATTAGTTTCATTGAGATATGCGCTCGCCCTAGGGCTGCTTCATCCTCTATTAGTGTTTGCTCTTTTAGGTGCGCATGTGAAAACACGAATTTAATTTTGTTTTAATTTTGAATGTATTTTCATAAGGTAAGTATGCCTCTAAAAGGAAGCAATGCGAAGTTAACGGGTTCCCAGTAAGGCGGGACCATACTGCTAGTCTAATAATATAGTAGTACTATGGGTGTAGATTCATCTTGATTTGGGGTAGGGTAGGGTAGATACATATATAATCCAGCTTGTGTGCTTGCTCAGAGACCTACTTATAGGCCTCCTTTCATTTTAGCAAATGAAATAAAGCATAATCCAAACCGAGGTTTTATCCTTAAGAAAAATACATGATGTACTTATTTTTTCATGCTTTTCCTGTGCATTCAATAAGAGAAACGACTACGTGACTTAAAACACGTAGACAACTTTGTATGTATTACATACATATAGTATTCTAGTCGTCGTATTTTTTCGTATATTTAAATATATATGTTTTTAAACTCAGATTTGGAAGTGTCGTTCTTTGAGGAAAAGAGCTAAAGAAAGATGATATTCCGTACACAACAAAACTCGTTGCCAAAATAATTTTTTTATTGCTGTCATTATTTTATATTGGAAAATTAATTTGCTTTACTTTGGGAATAAATTTTTAAGCAATCACCAAAGTAATTATACACCAACGAATTGCACAGGGTAACAAAATAACCAGGACAGAACATCACAAGAAACACATTTATTTCCAACCTTTCAAAAGTACCACTACTGCTCCTTTTACAGAAATTATAATTGTCATTTACACTGTTAAAGCTAAAGGTGATAAATGGGGCATTTTCACCCCTGGGTGAGAGGGCGGTCAGTTTGGCACCCCAACGTTTGAATCACCTTGGGTCGACGAATTCAGAGCTTGTAAATCGCTAAGGAGTGCCATTCTGACAACCATTGGTTGCCTAGTGTCACCTTCAGTTTAACAGTGTACGTACATTTTCCCAAAAAATATGTTTCTAATTCAATTAATTTCTAATTTCTAACCTCTATTAAACAAGAAATTAATTGTTCTTCAAAAATGTGCCAATGAGTTACTTGCTCATATATTCAAGTAATTTTTAAAATTCTGGCAAGTTCATAATAATTCCATGTATCTTCCTCATAATTAATGTCTTTTTGATGACGGTAACATCTTAAGGGGTCATAGGAGTCTTAAAAATGTGCAAAGAAGGTACTACAAAACATAGTTTGATCTTTCATGTAATTTTTTAACTACTCAATATATAAGTATAATTTTTTTATATGTAGTTCTACAAGATTTATTTATTATAAAACAAATTTTAATATTCATGAAACTTTAGCCAAAACTAAAATAAATTATATTAAACATAAAGCTATTTGAACACATTGGGATTAAGCTTGCGCGGTAAATTTTGAGGTTATAATTGAAAAAATGACCAATAAAATGACTTTATATTAAACAAATATGTACAGCTGGGGAAAAAAATGCTCCACCCCACGTTTCTCGGCTGCTATTGGACAAGGAACTTTGTGAAAGGTGTCATTTTTCAGGAAATAGCGTAAGAAACTGAGAACTGGCAGCAAAAAGTGTATAAGGGGTCGTCTGCATATTAAAATGTGTACCAACTTTGAAAATTCCAATGGCAACACCCAACTTTTTTTGCATAAAATTGTTCAGCACCTTCAAAATACCCCATGTATAAAAAAGAATTATTTACTTTGCATTATTTGCTAAGCTATGAGCATTCAAAGTTGAACGCCCATAATGTTAAAAAAGTTTCATAAACTTTTATTCATACCTCCACAAATAAAAGGAATTAAATAAAGTTTTTTTTTTTCATTACATACTTCTTAATCTTCCAAAAAGATCACACAAGTTTTTTCATCATTTTTTAGTTTTAATAATTTTTTATTTAAATTTAAATAATAAAAAATAAAACCTGAATAGGAACCCCAATTTTTTTTTTACATAAATCGTTAAAGTAGATCAAGTAGAACCAGAATCCCAAATTTTTTAATTCAAAAACAATTATTTGCCGAGTTATTGTAAAAAAACTGAAAAAGACGAATTTAAGGGATCGTGTAAAAAAATTGCTTGGCGAATTCGATCTTAACTTGCATTATCGTTTGGTGGTTGAAATGCATTTGTTGATAAATGTTTATTCAAATTATTGATGTCTGAAAAAAATCTAAAAATCTTTTCTTATTTCAAGTGCATGCAATGTATTTTGTTTGTCGAATTAACTTTAAATTATATCGATTACTATGCTTTTAAATATGTGTTATTTCCAATGCAATGTCAAGAAGTGAGTTTAATATTAAAAATAAATATGCTAAAATATTATTGGAATTCGGTTTTCAGTATATTTTATTGTTCCCACATTGCTTATTTAAAATTATTAGTGCCCACTTTCCTTGATTAAAAATCATTGCCAAATCATTCTGAATAATTTTATATTGCTTTCCTTAAATATCGTGTTAAGGTTGTAACCTTCGTTTTGTTATACTTGGTTTATATTACCGATAAAGGACGACACATTTTAAACAAAACTTTTTGCATCAATATGAATGAAACAAAAATGTGCATAAAAATGTGAAACATTAATGCAATAATCATGTTTGTCAATGTGATTATAAATAATCGCGTTTGAAAATTTGTTCGTTATAAATAACCATATATGCGACTTAAATTAAAATTAAAACTTTTTATCTTCTAGTCTTTATTTTATCTCTGAATTTTAAAATCCAAAATAAAAAAAACATTAAAAAATCACATTTTAGTGGAGAAGGTTAAATTCTAGCATCCGTTGGCAAGATTATGTTAACCCAGTTAGTTTGTTGTTTTGAAAAGACGCAACCCAAATATTACTGTTTTCACTTTAGAGATTTCCCCCTAAACGAGTTCAAAATTAACGCTTTAATTATCTCAGCAAATAATGCAAACTAGATAATACATTTTTATACATGGGGTATTTTGAAGGTGCTGAACATTTTTATGTAAAAAAAATTAGGTGTTGTCATTTGAATTTCCAAAGTTGGTACTTATTTTAATATGTAGACGACCCCTTATGCAATTTTTGTTGCCAGTTCTAAATGCCACGATATTTCCTGAAAAATGACACCTTTCATAAAGTTCCTTGACCAATAGCAGCCGAGAAACGAAGGGTGGAGCGTTTTTTATCCAGCTATACAAACAAAGACTTATACCTCAATTCTCAGCTCAATTTTAATTAGAAATCCTTTTAGGAACTTTTTTTCTAAGAAAATTAATAAAATTTTTAAAATTTTGATTTAAAAATGTTTTTTAAATAATTTCTGATTAAAATTGAGCTGAGAATTTAGGTATAAGTCTTTGTTTGTACATATTTGTACAATATAAAGTTATTTTTGGGGTCATTTTTTAAATTTTGACCTCAAAATTTGCCGCGCAAACCTAATCCCAATGTGTACAAATAGCTTTATGTTTAATATCATTTATTTTAGTTTTGGCTAAAGTTTTATAAATTTTAAAATTTGTTTTATATTAAATAAATCCTGTAGAATTACATATAAAAAATTATACTTATATATTGAGTAGTTAAAAAATTACATGAAAGATCAATGTATACTTTTTAGTAACTTCTTTGCACATTTTTAAGACTCCTATGACCCTTTAACACTATGACTTAAGAAAATCTTTTTTTCAGTCTGCACTTGGGAATTTCAAAATGTTATATAGCTGAAATAAGTCCTGGAATATTTCAAAAAGTCCTTTTTTATAAACCCAACTTTTAAAAGAGGATTTGCTGAGGCTGAAACTGTGATGGCGGTAAAGACTCAAAAATCGTTCAGGAACAGAAGTCTCACGTGGAATTATTTTAAAGAATACTTCCTTAAATTTTCAAGCAAAATGGAAAAGTGAACAAACATACTGTGATCTTCTCAACAATAAGTAACGGTGGAATTTCTTTCACGCTTTCATTATTATGTCCTTATGTGCATGTTTAAAAAGCGTGCAAAAGTATGAAAATATTTCAAATATATCTAAAAAAAATCCAGTGCGTTCAGAAAACAAGTTAACGTTGCTCTTGTACAACATATGCTGCAAGATATACAAATTTATGTTTTAAATTCTGCAGAGGATTAACCAACTGGTGACTCTGTAATTGTTAGAGATGAAAGATTGAAAAATTTTCTGAAAATTCGATAGCACAAAGCGTTTTGAGAAAATGTAATCTGAAATTCTAAAATATCATTTTAAATTTTCAAAGAGCAGAGCATAAGGTAAAAAGTTCCCATGGTCCCTAATATGAAATTTTTCCTAATGGAAGCAATATTCCAAACATTTTTTTTCTTTCCCAGTATACAGCACGAACTTCTGTAATTCTGTCGAAGAAGTTTTGTAGTAAACAAGAACTTTTCTTTTAACTGGAAGCGTTGCGAATTCTTGAGAGGTCATATTATTTAAAATTTTCAATAGAAAAGCATAAGTTTAAAAATCTCCCATGGTAATTATTATAAAATTCTTCCAAAAAGACCAATATTCCAAACAGTCATGTTAATTTCAATCTGGGTACACAGCACGAACTTCAGCAATTCTGTCGAAGAAGTTTTAGAATAAATAAGAGCTTTTTTTAAAATTGCAAACGTTGCGAATTCTTGAAAGGCTTCACCCACCAAAGACAATGAAACTGTCATATTATTTTTGTAAACTTTCAAAAAGCAAGGCATAGGGTCATATGGGGGAATTATGGATCAAAAAATCACAACATCCTATTTTTTTCTAAAGTATGAAAGATAGAAAGATTTAATTTTGCATGGAGTAAGCTTAAATAATTTAGAATTCATTTAAATAATCACTTTACCTAAAACTTAATTATTATTAGTTTTATTTTAATTATTGAGTGATCAGGAATTACCCCGGGTTTGGGCAATTATGGATCACACATGGGGTAATTATGGATCACCCCTTTTTTTTATAGTAATGCATATTAAAAGTAAATTAATATTCCAAATTATATCTTTTTTTAGCTCAGAAAGATTATTTTAGCACATAAAAGTAATGAAAGCGAAACTTGGCATATTTTTTTTAATGCCAAGTTAGAATTCTCTATGCATCTTTCTTCATACATGTATAATGAACCATCAAAAGAACTCTATTTTGACAAAAAAAAAAATTCAATGACTCTATTATAGCAATCCAAACTGAATTATATCGCGCAAATAAATATTCTTTCAAAAGTTTTCATTTTAAATAAAGTTTCTCATAAGTTTTAAGCAATGGCAACAGTGAAAATATTGAATAAAAATAGAATTTCCATGCTATTTCAATGTAGATTAAAATTTTTGTTATTTAAATTTTAAATAAACTTCTAATTTGAATTTTTTAATGAAATTTGGAATATGCAGCATAATCTGATTTTATGCTTCAAAATGACATATACCACTTAGCTAAAAACACATAAAAAATTAAAAAATATCACTGATCCAGAATTACCCCAGTGATCCAGAATTACCCCAGTAAACTGGGGGATAAATAGATATACCTTTAAAATCATTAAAAAAAATTATTATGAAATTTTTTTTATCGGATTGAAAAGCTTAGACCTTTTCCTATTGAAAAATAGCACCAACAAAATAGTTAGTTCAAATATGTTTCTCCAGTATGGATCTTAAAAAAAAATCATGTTTTTCAAAGACAATCTTTTTTGAAGATGTTTTTATAGTAGTGTAAAAAGTATTTTTTTCTATTTTTTGCTGCAGAGTTACATTGTTTTTGAACTTGATATAAGAAAATAGAATGTATAAGGATGACTTGGCATAATTTATTTTTTTTCTAAAAACCATTTTTAATCCTTAAAACTTAGTGATCATTATTTACCCCGGAAAGAGAGTGATCCATAATTCCCCCATGTGACCCTAAGTTAAAAAAGCTCCCATAGTCCCTAATATAAAATCCCTCCTAATAGGGGCAATATTCCAAACAGTCATGGTTATTTCTTTCTGAGTACACAGCGTGAACTTCAGCAATTCTGTCGAAGAAGTTTTAGAATAATCAAGAGCCTTTTGAACTAAATTTTCAAAAAGCAAAGCATAAGTTTAAAAAAGCTCCCATGGTCCCTAATATGAAATTCCTCCTAATGGGAGCAGTATTCCAAACAGTCATGTTTATTTCTTTTTGAGTACACGCAGCACGAACTTCTGTAATTCTGTCGAAAAAGTTTTTTGAATTACCAAGCTTTTTTTAATTGCAAACGCTGCGAATTCTTGAAAGGCTTCACCCACCAAAGACATTGAAACTGTCATATTATTTTTGTAAACTTTCAAAAAGCAAAGCATAAGTTAAAAAAGCTCCCATAGTCCCTAATATAAAATCCCTCCTAATAGGAGCAATATTCCAAACAGTCATGGTTATTTCTTTCTGAGAACACAGCGTGAACTTCAGCAATTCTGTCGAAGAAGTTTTAGAATAATCAAGAGCCTTTTGAACTGCAAGCGTTGCGAATTCTTGTGAGGCTTCATTTACTAAAGATGCTGAAACGGTCATGGCGATGAAATTGAGCAGATTGTTCAGAAGCATGAGTACGACGTAAAAATTGTAGAACTCTACAGATCTTTTTTCAGGGTGTAGAACAGCAAACAGATAAGAATGGACGAAGGAAAAGAACGTAATTGTGCTGCAGAATACAAGAAAAGAGAGATTTTGGTCGACGAATTGTGCCTTCTTCTGAATCGAAAGGTAACTGCGGTATATTTGGTCGTGGTTTACACCTAATCGTGATGCAGCTACTTTTGACAGTTTCGAAATAGACATTCTTAGTTGCCAACATATTACTGCATAGTACATAGTAAAAGCATACGTCGGTAAAACAAAATAAAAATATTTACTCATGCTCACAACCACGTTGGCAATGGTATTGCGCGATTCCGTTAGGAAGGTAAAGCCAAAGAATTTATGCGAAAGTGTGCTATCAGATTCTATGCGCACTAAATGCGCTAATAAGCCAGTACTCATTACGACTTGCAAAGCTCCATTCAGTACGACCCAAACGTAAACAACCATTTTTGAACCAATAAACTTTTGTTTGTATTTTTCAACTTTAATGAATTTAGCAATAGTTATTAGAGAATCAAATTTTGAACAAAGAGCACATCTGTAACTTATTTCAGCTGCTTTCGCTATAGAATAAGTTATTGTTGCAACAGATAAGTTTTTGCTCAGTACCAAAGATATCGAAATTGCAGAAAAATACAATGTTATAAATACATTAAACGTAAGTAACAGTAACTTGACCTTACTTGCGTCTTCTTTAATTGGTACATAAAAAGGATGTATAAAGCATAAGCGAAAAATGATAAAGATTACCTTGATTACACATTTCATTTTATTAATGTTTTAAAATTTCATTTCTATCGTTAATAGAATTCGAAGCTTAAGTTTAAAAAAAAAATTGATTTTTATTATTTCAAATCCAGATAATTTTGGACGTACCTTCAATATTTTAAGAACATCAATGATAACGGTTTACCTTTTATTCGAGTTTACAGCGTTTGATAACGGTTCACCTAGCTTCGTTAAACTAACCTTTTTACACACAAATGAGTTTCTAACTCCTATTCCAACCATTATCACAACCACGTATCGATTTTTATAGGCACCAGGAAAACCCTGTTTAAGGGTGAATAGGAATTGTAGCCGGGTCTCCAAACCGAAGCGTGTTCAGACAAATGAAGAGTACGAGGAAAAAACAGCTTGATTTCGTAGAAGGCTTTCCTCAATAGGCTTCTTTGGCGATGATAGCGAGAAATCGCCTAAACTAGTGTAAAGAAACCGGTTACTCGCTTTGTTTTTCTTCTGCGGCAACCCTGATTCACTCCAGAGATCAGTGAACACGAGTCAGACGTTTGTACCGCTAATAAAGAACCGAAAGAAAAACCGGTTTAATGTCACCAATGTCCGCCAAGCAGACACAATTACGGGAAGACTCCTAATAATTCAAGCGGTTCTTCCCGTGTAATCTTCAAAAGGAAAATAACAATTTTCTAAGTCTAATTTCACCGGCTGTGTTGAAAATTTTTACAAACGGTTTTTGTTTTATGATTAATGCAGTTGGCTTACAGGGCTCTTTAATATCACATTTTGAAATTGTTTTAATATTTTAGTTTTACTTTTAATAAATAATTTATACTAAACTATGTAATATAATGTGCCGTGAGGAGTTTAACCGCACAAAGTGAAAACAAATTCTGCTGCATCAACAATTTCTCAGCAGTTAAAAATTTACCAACGTAAAAAGAAACAGTAGACTTTGAAAGTAATGGGTAATATAATCGATTCCGTCTGCCTATTTCTAGCCTCCTTTAGGAGCTTTAACACAGCCAATAATGCCTCATAATTTAGAACCCTGGTCAAGTGACGAGGTCGACACCTGAGCGGGCACCCAATGGAACCTCGAGCGACATTGTACGCTGACGCCGTCGGGACTTTGGACTCCACAGATTTAACGAGCACGTCTGTCCCAGTGTACTCGGGCCCATCCGTCACGAGTTGGATTTTTCTACTCTTTCGCTGTACAGATATCTAATTTACAAGATGACTGGCAGTAAGTGGGATTCGAACCCCCGCACTCCTGAGAAGGCTGAATCCAGAGGCGAATGCCTTACCACTCGGCCACGGACAGGCCTTTTTGAAAGTTTTGCCTACTCTATCAGCAGTTGAAAGTTTGCCAAGTAACTCTAAAAAAATCTTCTTGTGGCGCCAAAAGGGAAAAGTTTGGAAACCCTCTGAATTACGCACACTAATATAGAAAAAGTTACAAAGAACTATCATAATTTCAATTTAATTACTAGTTTAATGAGTTTGAATACCATTTTTTCAATTTAGCATATTGTATTGTGATAGTCCAATTAGAACAAAAATGTAAACATGTGTGCGCCATAAAGTCTTGTGTCACGAAATGTTGTTTTTTTTTTAAAGGACACATAGTTACGAAATTACTTCATTGCCTGATGTTTGTAAAAACTAAAATGAAAGAAATATGAAAAGAAGAATTCAGCAGAACAGATATCATTTATTGAGGTAATTTGCTTTATCAATAAAATGATTTTTTTAACATGTTTCTATTTATTTGAATGAAATAATTTTGTTAAAAGCGAAATACACTAAATTCTTTCATTTATTAAAATGACTTTTCATCAATAAACATTTTTAAAATTTAATTTTGTAAGATGAATTTCAGCACTTAAGATGGATTTTATTGTCATCATAATTCATTAAAAATTTTTAGATTTTAAGTTTCTTAAATTAAAATTTGAACATGTACACATTCTCAAATTATAGAGACATGCATAAATAATGCAGTAGAAATCGCATTTGACAAGTAAACATATTAGGGTACATGGGGAGCCTTGGCCATACTTTCAATTTTTTTTTTTAAATATTTTTGCACTTAACAATTCATATGATAGTACAGGAAATTTTATTAGCAACAAGTATATGATGGTGTAATATAAAAATCTTTTAGCTTCTTATATCGTAAAAAGTGGAAGGTTTTATAATCGTTCAGTCCGTCCGCCTGTCACCCACTTTCACAGAACGAACCGTAAGTCTCACAAACAAGTAGGATGCGTCATTTTGAAGCAAAAAAAAAATTTAGCCTACATTCCAAATTTCATTAAAAATTTGAATTATTAGTTTATATTAGTTTATTTAAAATTTAAATAACTAAAAATTTAATATACATTGAAATAACATGCAAATTCCATTTTTATTCAATATTTTCACTGTTGCCATTACATCAAACGTACGAGAAACTTTATTTAAAATAAAATAAAACTCTTTAAAAAATACTTATTTTTGTGAAATAATTCAATTTGGATTGTTGTAATAGCACAATAAAGTTATTTGGATTTTTCTTTATATTTTTGGGAAGAAAGATGCATAAAATAAAAAATATGCAAGGTTTCAATTTTATTTTTAAAGCAAAAATTTTCTAATTTATTTTTCAAAATGTAAACTTGTGGCTGCAAAACATACATATTTATCAAACAGTTACATCATTATTCTTCGAACTTCAAAACAATTGGCAAACGATAAAGATTATCAAATCTGCAAAAGAAGAGAAAATTATTAATTTTGGCTTATAAAAGTTTGAATTAGAATTAGCTAGAGGTCCTGTTTGGCGAATTTCTTTCTGAGATGTTGTTATGGTCCGACCACGATAACTTGGCAACCAAAATATTTTGATTGTGGACCAGTAATTTTCGAAAAAAGTTAAGGAAGATTTTGGTTTTGGGCAAGAGTTACTATGTTTGGCGATTCATTGCTTTTATGGGCTCATATTTCTTTAAGGTTTAGAAACAGACTATCAATCGAAGGGTAGATCGAACTTGCATCGGGATTACTCTTATATTTCCCATTAATATTTAAGTAATAGCGTCCCTCGGTGTAATTCCTAGTCACAGTCATATTTTTAAGTTTTAAAACCCTTCATTAAAATGAAAAAAAAAAAAAAAATCATAGAAGTATACTGGGAAATATACTCAGTGGTACTTATAACTTAACTACGAGCTTTTTTTTAGCAATGGTTAATTAAAATTCTGTAAAATAATCATAGATTTAGTTATTTCACGATTCAAAATATCAAAGAAATACACGTGTAATCGTTAACCGCTATCAGCAATCAACAACAATCCTCTGTAGCCGATAACCAGAGACATAACATAGAGTGGACTGCGCATTGGCAAACCTAAAGTGTCCTAAACATCTAACTTACACAGTCACATGACTGTGTCGCGTTTGGCTCGCATCTATGGCGAGTTTTTCCACAACGACCTGAACACAGAGGCCCACAATCTAATGTTATGATAAAGAAGCTTGGAAAGGAGCAAGGATGAATCGCTAGTATTTTAAGATCCTCTTAATAGATATCAGATTATTTCTTTGATTTTGTGAGTCTATTTAAGATTACTTGAACAATTGAATGTGGACTCTTCATTAAAAATTAATTTAAAAGAACATTAGTAGGTTTATGTAGAGTGTTGCTGTAATATAAGTTGGTAATTGACATGGTGAACATTTCTGCTGTCTCTATAACTTTCGTTCTAACGGTCCGATTTTAAAAAAAATCAATTTTTTTTAAAATATTGCTTCTTCCTTTATTTTACCTGGAATAAATCAACTTTCTAAAACACATCAATATATTCCTAATTCAGCAAATGTTCTACTTTTTAAATATAAATAACTCAAACACGATTGCAAAAACAGGTTTCGTTTTGACCAAATTGTAAAAAAATATTCTACTTCTAAGCTGTCTAATGTTCAGACCATTAATTTAATTGACTTGGCCCAAAATATTTATTATAATTAGAGTTCTAACAACGTTGATTTAATCATGGATATGATTCTTCAGTATAAAAGAGCTTTTAGAATAAATTCCCTCGATAGAAATTATAGTTTATGAAGAACACACAATTACTAAAAGTATGCAGAACTAAATAAATTTTACCTGTGAAGTGTGACGAATCCTTTTTTATACCCCTCTTTACAATTAGGAATTCACAAGCATTTGGCATCGCATCTTGCGCAAAACGTTACTTAATTAAGAGTACAACATTCACGATTCATGCTCAGAGACTAAAAGAATGTAATTAAATATTTATTATAAAAGCCAAAAGAGAAAAATACCAACAATGCTCAAAAAATCGTCTGCAAAAACATTAAAAAAATTCAAGCTGCCGTGATTGGTAGAAACCCACGTGACTTGGGTATTGATGGTAGTCTCCACTTCGGTTTGCTAGCTGATATTCAGGTCTGGCGACAATTTGGAATAGTTCGTAACGAAATGGTAGCGTTAAGTTGCCATATGTAGCAACCTTTCCCCTCTTGGCGATTTATGATGTTTAGGACATAATGCTAATCTGCAAGGGATGGCGGTTTTCCAGAAAAAACCGGTTTTCCATTTTCCATCGGTTTATCCCTAAAAAACCGGTTTTCGGTTCCAAAGGGCCTCATACAAAAAAAAAACCGGTTTTCAGTCAAAACCGGGACCACCGGTTTTTTGAAAACCGGTTTTGGTTTTCCATCCCTAAGCTGCTTTACTATTAATGCGCAGTCCACTCTATGTTATGTCTCTGCCGATAACTGATGTGCAGTTCTAGTGAGATACACTATTTACAATCGTTATTACTATTTAGCAACAAACCCTATTCTCGCCAAACGCCTTGAGCCAGCAACCCTTCCTCCTTCGGCTTAAAACCTCAATTCAAAGTGAAATCTTCCACAATCAAATATTTTGATTGCCAAGTTATCGTGGTCGGACTATAGTGTGTTTCCTGTTGAGCGTTATTGTTGGTTGGAAGCGGTGTTAGTGACAGATTCTGTAACAAATTAATTTGTTTTCTTATACAAATTTATGGTTTTTAAAACAAAGACACCTGGGCCAAGCCTCCCTTTATAAGGAGTAGACTTGGCCTTTAGAAAAATGCATAATTTTAAAAAACATAATACTAAACATTTCACATTATTTTAAGCATTAAATGACAAAAAATTATATTATAATTCGACACTGTAAAATCATTTAAAAATTATATTTCATCATAATTCAGACTGCTATGGTGAATTAGAGTAATGCATTTTTGGAGAATAACCTGTATTTAAAATTCTAAAATTGTCCACAAGTAGTATTTTTTATTAATGTTAAATATATTTTATTCAGCTTGTACACACATTAAATTGCACAAGATAACTGCCTTTACTTTGATTTTTTTTAAAATTTGACGGCAGAAATTGGAAAAAGCCAAAATCAAAGCGCAATTTCAAAGATACTCGTTCAGTGATCATCCCCCCTCCCCTCTACAAAGGAAAAAATCGGATAATAGCTTTATTAATCTACCATTCTATTATACTTGAAGTAATAATTAAGTATTTGGAGTAAAAGTTTGATATTTGGTCAATATTGATAATCAGTACATTACCATCACAAAGTTACTTAATCATACCTTATTATATAAATTATTTATTTCATAACTAGTTAACTTAAGAGGCCCTGGACCAGTATCCAACCCTCTTTTACATAGAGTGGACCAAGCCTCAACACCTAGCTTTTTCATAAAGAATCTCACATTGTGATATGAAGCCTACTTCATTGCAAAATCTTCTTAACTTAAATGAAACCTAAAGATAACATTACTCATAAATACCACATACTTAAACTTAATTCAAATGGTTTGTCTGAAAAAGTCTTTCAAATTGTGTCTAAAATGTTTACTTTTTGGGATGAAAAACATTTTTTTCTTCTCTTGCCTGCTAAAGAAGTTGCTCAATGAAACAAAGGTGGCTGTCTGTTGACAACAGTAGCATTGAGTACCATTTATTGAGAAAATGCTAAAATATTTTTAAACGTTAAAATTTAAAGGTGGTTAAACCTTGCTTATGGCCAAGGGTCCCCAGGTTCCCTTAATTACATCAATTTAGTGATTATGTTATTGCACAAAAATTAACTAACTAAAATTTTCTTCAGATACTTAAGAACCTATGGCGGAAAATCATGAATGTGAAACTTACTTTTCAGTAAATTACTTTTTTCCAAATTCAATGTATATTTCTCTTAAGTGATCACAAATAATTATATGAAAAGGCTGTCTTTTTGAAATGCTCCAAAATATCTGCTAATGCAAAACCTCAAGATAAAATTTTGGAAATATTATTTTAGACCTAGTGTTTCCAAGAAATATTTTTCTACAACTTATTTAACTTATTGAGAATCTTTATTGATAAAGACGAAGAAACTCTGATGTTGATGAAGAAATTAAGTTTGTATAGTTCAGAAACGGAAACACCGCAAATCCATTTTTTTGAACAATCGGTATAGTCCTACTACCACTTCGTGGCACCTACAACCTGTCTTTTAGACAGTCAAAACTATCGAAAAAGGGTAAGGTATTTTGATTTATAGCAAAGATTCTATATCTGGCGATTAAAAATTGCTTTTGTAGGTTCAGATTTCTTTGAGGTTTAGAACAGTTTCTCAATCGGAGGTCATAGTTCGAACTTGAATCTTGTTCACTATCATTGCATAACTATATTTTAACTTCTAGCGAACCCACTTGGGTGATACATAATGAATTAAATAATGCATACTACAGATATAAATCGATTGATGATCAAGTCGACATACCACGAAAAGCGTGTGCAATCGCTGACGGCTATCAGTAATCCATTAAAACCTTTAGCACAAAAACCTCGCGTGTAGCCACCCCGGTGGCGCAATCGTTAGGACACGAGCCTTTGGAGTTGCTGGGAACGGGTTCGAATCCCGGCCAGGCATGGATGTTGTTAACCGTCAATAATTGTTGTTATTTGTCTATGTGTTTGTGATGTCCCTTCATTGTGTGTCTCTTGTGCTCGTAAAAACTCTTTCTGTGTCTGTCTCACTTGACGAAAGCTTAAAAGGGTTCTCTGAACAAGCACACAAGCTGGAATATATATGTACAGCTGGGGGGGAAAAAACGTTCCACCCCTCGTTTCTCTGCTGCTATTGGTCAAGAAATTTTGTGAATGGCTTCATTTTTCAGGAAATAGCGTAAGGAATTGAGAACTGGCAACAAAAATTGTATAAGAGGTCATCTACATATTAAAATGAGTACTAACTTTGAAAATTCCTATGGCAACACCAAATTTTTTTTACATAAAAATGTTCAGCACCCTCAAAATACCCCATGTGTAAAAAAGTATTATTTATTTTGCATTATATGCTAAAATATTAAAGCACTAATTTTGAACTCGTTTAGGGGGAAATCTCCACAGTGAAAACAGTAATATTTGGATTGGTGTTTTTTTCAAAAAGACAAGCTAGCAAGGTTAACATAATCTCGCCAACGGATGCTAGAATTTAACCTTCTTCACAAATATTATGATTTTTTTTAAAGTTTTTTATTTTAATTTTGGATTTAAAAATTCAGAAATAAAATAAAGACTAGAAGATGAAAAGTTTTAATTTTTAAATTAAGTCGCATATACGATTATTTATAACGATTAGATTTTCAAATGCGATTAGTTGCAATCACATTGGCAAACATGATTATGGATGTTTTAAATTTTTTATGCAAATTTTTGTTTCATTAATATTGCTGCAAAACGTTTGTTTAAAATTTGTCGCCCTTTATCGGTAATATAAACCACGTATTACAAAACGAGAGTTACAAACTTAACACGATATTTTAGGAAAGCAAAATAAAATTATTCAGAATGATTTGGCAATGATTTTTAATCAAGGTAAGTGGGCATAAGCAATGTGGTAACAATAAAATGTACTGAAAACCGAATTCCATTATTATTTTAGGGTATTTAATTTATGTTAATTAGACAAAAAACACCTTGTATGCACTTAAAATAAGAAAAGATTTTTAGATATTTGACAGACACCAATAATTTGAATAAACATTTATCATCAAACGCTTTTTTCAACCACCAAACGATAATGCAAGTTGGGATCGATTTCGCCAAGAGATTTGTTTTTGGAAGATTAAGAAGTATATAATTGAAAAAAAATCTTTGTTTAATTCCTTTTATTTGTGGAGGTATGAATAAAAGTTTATGAAACTTTTTTAACATTATGGGCTTTCAACTTTCAATGCTTATAGCTCAGCAAATAATGCAAAATAAATAATTCTTTTTTAAACATGGGGTATTTTTAAGGTGCTGAAAATTTTTATGTAAAAAAATTGGGTGTTGCTATTGGAATTCTCAAAGTTGGTACTCATTTTTATATGTAGACGACCCCTTATACAATTTTTGTTGCCAGTTCTCAATTCCTTACGCTATTTCTTGAAAAATGACACCTTTTACAAAGTTCCTTGATCAATAGCAGCCGAGAAACGAGGGGTGGAACGTTTTTTTTCCCAGCTGTACCATACTATACCATAATATCCCGTGTGTAGTTTTATACTGTGAACATTCTTATTCTTCCAAAACACTAACGCAACAGCCTTTTTTTCTCACCAAAGGTTGGTTTTCAAAATGGATTCTTTCATAATCAAAATATTTGCCAAGAAGTGATAGGCGAACTATAGTTCTACTTCTAGAAACTTTCAACAAGCATAGCATAAGTAAACAATGCTCCTATGCACCCGACAATGAAGTTTCTCTTAATTGGTGCGATTTTCCAAACAGTCAAGTTAATTTCTCCCTGTGTGCACAGGGTAAACTTCTGAAATTCTATCGAAGACGTTTTCGGATTGCCGAGAGCTTTTTTCGCTGCAATTGCTGATACTTCCTTGGAGGCTTCGGCTACTGAAGACGCTGAAACTGCCATGGTGATGAAAGAGACGAGGCTATTCAAAAATTTAGAAGATACTAAGTAAAATTCGGGGGTTAATGAATTTGGATGAAGGACATCAGACATGAACTTTTGCATGGAGAAAAATAACCAAATTGTGTTGCACAAGACAAGAAAAGAGAGCTGTTCGTCAACAAACTGGGCTGTCTCCTGAATCGAGCAGTAAATCCGGCATATCTGGTCACAGCTGGTAATTGAACAAGATTTAATTTCTTTCGATAATCTCGAAATAGTATATCGCAGTTGCAAACATATTGCCATATAGTACTGAGTAAAAACATACAAAGGTAGCATAAAATATAGATACTTAAAAACCTGCAAAGCTACCCCAGCAACTGCATTGAGGTGTTCATATTGAAAAGTGAACCCAAAAAGTCTGTCTGATAAATTTATACTAACACCATGCCGAGCTAGAGATGCACACATTAAGATTTGCAAAGTACCATTCAGTAGCAACCAACTGTAAATGCTAATTTTTGTACATAATCCTCTTTTCAGGTATTTTTTTGGTTTAAGAGTTTCTACAACAGTTATTAAAGAATCTATTTTTAAACATAGAGCACACCTGGAAACTATTTCTATTAATTTATCTATAGAATAAGCGAATGAGTTTACATCAAAATGTCGATGTAGTAAAGAAGATATTGTTATTAAAATGTAAGAGACAACGATAATAATATTTATCGCCGAAAGAAGTAGCTTGACTTTAACCGCTCCTTTATTGATAGTATGAAAAGGAAATATAAAACACATTTGAAAAAGTTTTAGTGCCACATTTATCAAAAATTTCATTTTATTGATAGTTTGAAATTGCGAAATACCTTCAATGTATACCTTTTGGTCCGGATTGGTTCTTTTAGCTAAATATATCGATGCTATAACACTTTACGCACTTTTCACATTCTTAAAATTCAATAGTATATTTTCACACTTTTCTGTTTTGTTATGTAACAGTTTGTTTTTCAAAGTTAAGAATAGTTTCAATTCTAAAAATTTACCAAAAAATTCAAATCATCATCAAAACTTATTTCAATTCGTTATGTATACAGATAAATATTCGTAAAATATTTACAAATTTTGGAAAAATAAATTTAAAATCGAAGCAAGTTCTGAAGACAATTCTTGATTTGGGAACGTTGAAATCATATGCTATACTCATTTATCAATTTTCATTGTACAGTTGTTGGAGTCCCAAAACGACTTAATTGTTCGAGCATTGTATGCATAAAGAAAAAAGTCGTTTTCGTCAAAATGACCAATGAAGTTGGTATCGTGCTTGGGCTGTTTTTAATGAATAAATTATATTTATGATTGACATTATATTTTTTTAAAAAAAAAAGAAAGTTTCACTTTATTTGGCATATTTAGATAGTTAAAAAAAATTATTATTCACCTTGAAGCAGAAAAGGTTGAAAAGATCAGAAGACGTTTCAAAACTATACACTTACTCGCTTATTGATTCCCATTTTAATATATTATTGGAAAGTGTCTTTGAAAATCAATTACGATCGATTATCTTTTGACTATTTTCAATTTAATTATCTCCTTTTAATTCTTTTGAATTTATTCATCTCTTTTTAATATGGCTTTAGAAAGGGTAGATCTTGTACAACTAATCCTTTAAAGTTTTATGACACTGTTACTGAAGAGATTGATAAAGGCAATATGGTTGATATTATTTACATCGATTTCCAAAAGACTTTTGACAAAGTTCCTCATGAAGCTTTGCTATATAAGATGCGAATATTTGGAATAGAAACAACCGTTATCCGTTGGATTAAAAATTGGTTGACCTAAAGAAAACAAAGGGTTCACATTAATGGTAAGTACTCTGATTGGAATGAAGTAGTAAGTGGAGTGCCTCAGGGCTCTGTACTAGGGCCAATTTTATTCATTATGTTTATTGATGATATCAGCTGGGGGTTGAATAGCAAGTTAAGTATTTTTGCAGATGACTTAAAAGTGACGAGTACAGTTAATTCTGTTGAGCAAATTGAGCAATTGCAAAGTGATCTAACGAAAATTACTGAGTGGGCTGCAAGGTGGGGCATGTCGTTCAGTGTGAATAAATGCCAAACCTTGCATTTGGGCAAGAACAATGTTCATTATTCTTATGTTTTACAGGGAGAAAGTATTCAAGACAGTGAGTTTGTTAAAGATTTAGGAGTTTTTGTGAGCAATGATTTTAAAATGAGTAAACAATGTGTTGAAGCAAGTAAGAAGGCCAATCGAATGTTAGGATATGTTAGAAAAAGTATCACTTCTAAATCTAAAGAGATTATTTTGCCATTGTATAGGGGATTGACTCCTCATCTGGAGTATGCTGTTCAGTTTTGGTCCCCCTTTCTCAGAAAAGATATTGAAATGCTTGAAAAGGTTCAACATAGGGCTACAAAAATGATTAAGGGTTTATCGGGTATTGATTATGGTAATAGATTAAGATCGTTAAACATGTATTCCCTGGAAAATAGGAGATCAAGGGGTGATTTAATTTAGTTGTTCAAGTTCATTAAACAGGGAGACATGGAGGGCTTAGGTTTTACATTAAATAGCCGGACCAGAGGGCATGGTCAGAAATTGAATAAATCATGCTTTAGAAGGGACGTTAGAAAACATTATTTTTACAATAGAGTCGTCAATGAGTGGAATGCTTTACCAGAATATGTTGTGTATTCGAAGAGAGTGGAAGATTTTAAGAAGAATCTCGATAACTATTGGAAACTGGTAAGGAATTAGATATATTTTGGACCAACCTTGCTGGGCCTCTGGCCTGTTGTTGGTCGACAATTTTTGTATTTGTATTTGTAATAATTTTAATTTAGTTATATGTAAAATGTGTTTTGAAGTTTATTATACTTCAGACATAGAAGTACAGACCTCAATTTTTATTATTATTAATTTGTTGTAAAGCGATTGATTTGTGTAGCGTTTTATCAACACAACATTATTATGTTGCATTTTTATTCATTGCCGTGCAAATGTAAATTTTATAGAATTTCTTATTTATTCAGACTTTCTTACAATTTTACTTTCAGACTTATTTACAATGCTCGTATTCAGCATTGCATAATGAAAAACATTTATGAATTAGAAAATGATGATAAGGCTTACTTTCTTTAGATTGGACGAGCTAAATTATAGTTTTTCGAATTATATATGAAAAATATAAAAACTTGTGACGACTATATGCTTGCAACCATAAAGTTATATTTAGGTAATAAATGATTACATCAAGTGTGTATCAGAAAAAACAATACCTGAGGGTAAAAAGAAACAGTCAACTTTGAATGTTTTGCCTACTCTATCAGCAGTTAAAAGTTTGCAAAGTAACTCTAAAAAAACTATTTGAGGCCCCAAAGGGAAAAGTTTGGAAACCCTCTGAATTACGCACAGTAACACAGAAAAAGTTACAAAGAAAATCATAATTTCAATTTAATTACTATTTTACTGAGATTGAATACCATTTGTTCATTCAAGCATCTTGTATTGTGAAAATCAAATTGGAACAAAAATTAAAACATAAATGCGCTATGAAGTATTTGGTCACGAAAACATGTTTTCTTAAAAGTACACATAGTTACGAAATTACTTCGAATCTTCTTACTTACGAACCTACTTCAATTCTTGAAGTAATTTTGTTTTATCGATATAATATTTTTTTTTTTGTAAAAAGTTTTTGACCAATTTGTGTGAATGAAATCAATTTGTTAAAACGAAATTCACTAAAGTAGCTTTCATTTATTAAAATAACATTTCATCGATAAACTTAATTTTTTTTTAAAAATTAAATGTTGGAAGATGAATTTCAGCACTTAAGATGGATTTTATTGCTATTATAATTGATTGAAAATTTTAGTTTTTAAGTTTCTTAACTTAAAATTTGAAAATGTACGCATTCTCAAACTATAGAGACTTGCTTAAACAATGCAGTACACATCGCCATTTGTCAAATAAAAATATTAGAACCTGGGTTGGGGTATCATTCTCCATTGTTTCAGAATTTTATTCAAAAAAATATTTTTGCACTAAACAATTCATATGATAGGAAATTTTATTGGCAACACGGATACAATGGTATAATATAAATATCTTTTTTATAACAACGTGCAAAAAAGTTCTCTTTTTTATATGATATTCATTCATAAATCGTTGCAAAAATGACACCTTTTTGGGTCTGGATTGGTTCTTTTAGCTAAATATATCAATGCTATACCTTTTTTTCTTACTTTTCACATTCTTAAGATTCAATAGTATATTTTCACACTTTTATGTCTTGTTATATAACAGTTTGTTCTTCAAAGTTAAGAATCGATTCGATTCTAAAAATTTACCAAAAAATTCAAATCATCATCAAAACTAATTTCAATTCGTTATGTATACAGATAAATATTCGTAAAATATTTACAAATTTTTTGAAAAATTAATTTAAAATCGAAGCAAGATTTGAAGACAATTCTTGATTTGGGAACATTGAAATCAAATGCTATACTCATTTATTATCATTTTCATTGTATACGTGCTGGAGTTCCAAAACGACTTAATTGTTCGAGCATTGTATGCATAAAGAAAAAAGTAGTTTTCGTCAAAATGACTAATGAAGTTGTTGGTATCGTGCTTAGGCTTTTTTTAATGAATGCGTTATATTTATGACTGACAAAATATTTAACAGAGAAAGTTTCACTTTATTTGGCATATTTAGATAGTTAAAAAAAACTATTATTCACCTGGAGCAGAAACGGTTGAAAAGATCAGAAGACTTTTCAAAACTATACACTTACTTTACTCTCTTATTGATTCCCATTTTAATATATTATCAGAAAGTGCCTTTGAAAATCAATTACGATCGATTATCTTTTGACTATTTTCAATTTAATTATCTACTTTTAATTATTTTTAATTTATTCATCTCTTTTTAATAATTTTTAATTTAGTTATATGTAAAATGTGTTTCGCAGTTTGTTATACTTCAGACATAGAAGTACGCACCTCATTTTTTATTGTTATTAATTTGTTGTAAAGCGATTGATTTGTGTAGCGCTTTATCAACACAACATTATTATGTTGCATTTTTATTCATTGCCGTGCAAATGTAAATTTTATAAAATTTCTTATTTTTCAGACTTTCTTACAATCTTACTTTCAGACTTATTTACAATGCTCCTATTCAGCATTGCATAAAGAAAAAAAAATGAATTAAATGATGATGATAAGGCGTTCGTTCTTCAGATTGGAAGAACTAAATTATAGTTTTTCAAATTACATATGAAAAATACAAAATCGTGTGACCTATGCTCCTTTATGCAATGCTCCTATTCAGCATTGCATAAAGAAAAAAAAATGAATTAAATGATGATGATAAGGCGTTCGTTCTTCAGATTGGAAGAACTAAATTATAGTTTTTCAAATTACATATGAAAAATACAAAATCGTGTGACGACCATATGTTCGCAACCATAAAGTTATATTAAAGTAATAAAAGATTACATCAAGTGTGTATCAGAAAAGACAATACCAAAGGGTAAAAAGAAACAATCGACTTTGAAAGTTTTGCCAACTCTATCAGCAGTTAAAAGTTTACCAAGTAACTCTAAAAAACTATTTGTGGCCCCCAAAGGGAAAAGTTTGGAAACCCCTACGCACCCAAATTACGCACAGTAACACAGAAAAGGCTACAAAGAACTATCATAATTTCAATTTAATTGCTAGTTTAATGAGATTGAATACCAATTGTTCGTTTAAGCATCTTGTATTGTGATAATCCAATTGGAACAAAAATTAAAACATAATTGCGTCATGAAGTATTTGGTCACGAAAACTTGTTTTCTTAAAAGTACACATAGTTATGAAATTACTTCATTGCCTGATGTTTTTAAAAGCTAAAATGAAAGAATTATGTTAAAAGAAGAATTCAACAACACAGATTTCAATTATTGAAGTAATTTTGTTTTATCGATAAAATAATTTTTAAAAATTTTTTTTTGACCAATTTGTGTGAATGAAATAAATTTGTTAAAACGAAATTCACTAAAGTAGCTTTCATCTATTAAAATAACTTTTCATCAATAAACTTAAATTTTTTTTAATTAAATTTTGGAAGATGAATTTCAGCACTTAAGGTGGATTTTATTGCTATTATAATTGATTGAAAATTTTAGTTTTTAAGTTTCTTAACTTAAAATTTGGAAATTTACGCATTCTCAAACTATAGAGACTTGCTTAAACAATGCAGTAGACATCGCATTTGTAAGAGAAAAATATTAGAACCAGGGTTGGGTATCATTCTCCATTGTTTCAGAATTTTATTCAAAAAATATTTTTGCACTGAACAATTCATATGATAGGAAATTTTATTGGCAACACGGATACAATGGTATAACATAAATATCTTTTTTATAACAACGTGCAAAAAAGTTCACTTTTTTATATGATATTCATTCATAAATCGTTGCAAAAATGACACTTTATGTGCTTACGTCACAGACAGTGCCAAAAGTAAGTACTTTCGGCAATAGTGCGGTAAAGTAAATAAGAGTATCCGATTGGTAGAAGAACAAATTGATGTCATGAATATCTCCATGGAAACTAAATGATGTCATGAAACTCACTTATTTCTATTGGTTCATTACTTTTGCATTTTCCAATAACTCCATGGAAACTACAAGTACTACAAAAAATTATTAAAGGAATTTAAATACGACAAAAGTAAGGACACAAATTTCCTGCTTTTGCACGTTATTATAAAAAATATTGCAAACAAGCATATGCCAAATAATACCTTATTAAGCTCTTGTCATTATTTTACTCGATCTACGGTCTCGTGAAATAAAAGCCACTCGATTAATAAAGTATTCTTTTCGGCACTAGTTGCTTAAAACACTATTTTCTTATACAAAACCTCAAGATAAAACTTTAAAAATTTTATTATTTTAGTTTTAAATATCTCCAAGAAATATTTTCCTGCGACCAATTTAACTTATTGAGAATCTTCATTGACGAAAGACGAAGAAACTCTGATGTTGATGAAGAAATTAAGTTTGTTTAGTTCAAAAACGAACACCTGGCACCTACGACCTGTCTTTTAGACAGTCCAAACTATCGAAAAGTGTAAGGTATTTTAATTTATGGCAAAGTTTCTATATCTGGCGATTAAGAGGTCATAGTTCGGACTTGTATCGGGTTCACTATTATTGCATATAACTACATTTTAATTTAAAGCTTCTCTCTGGGTGGTACGCAATGAATTAAATTATGCATACTATAGATACAAATAGATTGATGATCAGGTCGACATACCAAGTAGTGCATGTGCAATTGCTGACGGCTATCAGTAATCAACTAAAAAATGCTATCACTAATAACTCGCGTGTAATTTTAGTGTGAATATTCTTCCACAAAACTAGCGCAACAGCCTTTTCTTCTCGCCAATTATCATAGGGTTGGATACCCGGCCTTCTGATACTATACTGGTTTTCAAAAGGGATTTTATTCTTTCACAATCAAAATATCTGCCAAGAAGTGATAGGCCAACTATAGTTCTACTTCCAGAAACTCTCAACAAGCATAGCATAAGTAAACAATGCTCCCATGCACCCGACAATAAAGTTTCTCTTAATTGGGGCGATTTTCCACAAAGTCAAGTTAATTTCTCCCTGTGTGAACAGCAGAAACTTCTGAAATTCTATCGAAGACGTTTTCGGATAATCGAGAGTTTTTTTCGCTGCAGTTGCTGCTACCTCTTTGGAGGCTTCGGCTACTGAAGACGCTGAAACCGACATAGAGATGAAAGAGACGAGGCTATTCAAAAACTTAGAAGATACTAAGTAAAACACGGTTTGTCTTGAATGTGAGTAGGGATGAAGAACATCAGATATGAACTTTTGCATGGAAAAAAAGAACCAAATTGTGCTGCAGAAGACCAGAAAAGAGAGCTGTTCGTCAACAAACTGGGCTGTCTCCTGAACCGAGCAGTAAATCCGGCATATTTGGTCACAACTGGTATTTGGGACAGATTTAATAGCTTTTGATACCTTCAAAATAGTCCATCGTAGTTGCAAACATATCGCCATATAGTACAGAGTAAAAACATACAAAGGTACCATGAAATATAAATACTTAAAAACATCTATAACTACACCAGCAACTGCATTGAGGTTTTCAGATTGAAAACTGAACCCAAAGAGTTTGTTAGAAAAATGTATACTAACACCATGTCGAGTTATAGATGCACACATTAAGATTTGCAAAGTAACAGTCAGTAGCAACCAACAGTGAAAACCAATTTTTGTACATAACCCCTTTTTCCCGTATTTTCTTGGTTTAACAGCTTCAGCTACAGTTATTAAAGAATCTATTTTTAAACATAGAGCACATCTGGAAACTGTTTCTATTAATTTCTCAATAAAATATGAGAATGTTTTTACATCAAAATGTCTAGGTCGTAAAGAAGAAATTGATATTAAAATGTACGAGACAACGATAATAATATTTATCGCCGAAATAAGTAGCTTGATCTTAACTGCCCCTTTATAAAAAGGTAATATAAAACACATTTGAAAAAGTTTTAGTGCAACATTTATTAAATATACCATTTTATAAATAGTTTGAAATTACGAAATACGTGCAACGTATACCTTTTGGTCCGGATCGGTTCTTTTTAGCTAAATCTATCAATGCTATAACACTTTTCACATTCTTCTCAGATTCAATAGTATATTTTCACACTTTTCTGTTTTGTTGTAATAACAGTTTGTTTTTCAAAGTTAAGAATAATTTCAATTCTAACAAATTTACCAAAAATCAGTTCATCAAAACTAATTTAAATTCGATAAGTTTACAGATAAATATTCGTAAAATATTTAAAATTTTTAAAAGAGTTAATTTAAAATCGAAGCATGGTTTGAAGACAATCCATGATTCGGGGCACTTTAAAATCATATGCTATTCTCATTTATCAATTTTCATTGTACACTCTTTGGAGTCCCAAAACGAATTAATTGTTCGAGCATTGTATGCATAAAGGAATTAAGTAATTTTCGTCATAATGACTAGTGAAGTTGGAATCGTGTTTTTGCGGTTTTTAAATGAGTGCATTATGTTTATGATAGAAATATTCAATAAAGAAAGTTTCACGTTAATTGGCATGTTTAGATAGTATTTAAAAAAAAAACTATTATTCATATGGAAGCAGAAACAGTTGAAAAGATTAGAAAACTTTTTCAAAACTATTCAAATGCTCTTATTGATTCCTGTTTTAATATATATCAAAACGCGTCCTTAAAAATCAATTACATTCGATTTTCATTTAACTATTTTCACAATTTATTTATCTCCTTTGAATTATTTTTCATTTCCTTTTAACTATTTTAATTTAGTTATCTATAAAATATGTTTTGAAGTTTATTATACTTCAGAGTCAGAGGAGCATAACTCATTAAAAAAAAAGCAGTTGATTTAAGCAGCATTTCATCCAAACAACATTATTTAGTTTAATTTTATTCATTGCAGTGCAGATGTAAATTTTAGAGAATTTCTCTAGGTACAAAAAGTTAATAGACTTATTTACAATGCCCGTATTCAGCAATTGCATAAAGAAATATAAGTTGTAATCGTCAAAATGGATTAATGAAATTGGTACCACGTTAGGAAGCGTTTTTAAAGGATTGGTTTGTGAATGAAAGAATTGCTTATATTTAAAAAACAGTTTCTCTTTTAATGATATATTTAGATACTTTTTTTTATTTATCGTCTTTTGCGAAAGATTATTCATCTGGAAGCGGTAACAATTGAAAAGGCTTACAAACTATTTTATAAACTATACAAATGTTTCTTGATTCCCATTTTAATTCATAAGAGAACCATGTCTTTAAAAAATGAATTACATTCGATTTCCTATTAACTATTTCTTTAGAATTTATTACCACACACTTTTTTTTAATATAGTTATCTATGAAATGTGTTTTGAAGTTTATTATACTTTAGAGGTGCATATCTCTATTTTTATGATTAAATTGAACTGTTTAATAATTATGAGGGTTTATACACTAGGAAACTGCTAGAAATTGATTGTATCCTTTTTGAAGTTTTACAAGTAAGCTTTAAAAACATTAAAAAAATATTAAAATGTTATTTGACTATTACAGTTTTTCTACCTAAACTTAAATATTAAAACACATTTATATACCATTCTGTATATAAATTAATATATTGATGATGACATATGCACAGTTCCAGCAAATATGGTATGTGGCTACATTGAAGATGTCTGTAACAAGAAAATGTACAAATGAAGTTCAACTATTATTTGTTTCTGAAAATGCCTTTGTAAGTTAGATATTGAAGGCAAAACTACAAATCCACAAATGTGATGAAAGTGATAAGAATGTCCCACATTTCTATTTACATCTAGTTGAGAAGTAATTTGTAAAACCAGTTTTCGATTCGGATGGTCAGATTAAATTTGAGATGCCAAATGTTTGCAGCTCAAATTTTATCCAAGCAGGTTTGCATAGTGAAATAGTTACACTTTTCTAGACTGTAGGTTAGGTTAGGTTTTGAAATATCGTCGCACTAGAGCTACACGAGGGCTATTGGCGACGTGCGTCGTATTTTAGAACCACAGTCAGGTGACGGGCCAACACCTGAACAGGCACCCAACGCAACCGTTAAGGGCGACATCGTACGCAGCGTTAGGACTTTGAAGGATATTTAACGTGCACTCCCTTACACGGGGAATTATTCGACTTACATTTTTGGCTGCCGTTTATAGGTCGGCAGCTATTTTGACGATGCTCGGACCCGAACCTGGGACCTTCCGCATGCTAGCGAGTGCTTAACCGACTGGGCTCCTCAGCCAATCTAGACTGTAGGAAATGGGACGCAATTTATATAAGTATATTTGATTTTTTTTTCTTCCCAAAAATATTAATTACAAGATGTTATACTAACAAATATTTAATTTTAAATTTAACTTATATATACAAACTTATGGACTGTCCTAAAATCTTAAAAATCTTGTGTTTGATAATGGGACTTTTTTTTAAGCTGTGTGGATGTTCGACCCTCCCATGTATTTCAACAAATCACTTGGTAGATTGTTTAGAATCATGGGCGAGTTGAAATGCAGGTTGAAAGCTTGGAAAAATTCCTAACAAATGAAAAAATTCCTCGGGATTAAATTGGATTTATGTAGGATTACTACTATTCCACCTCGTTTATATCGAATATAGTTGACCTCGTTTATATCGAATAGTTTGTTAACATTTACTTTACCTCAAATATATTCAGGGTTCTTTTGTGATTAGAAGTAGCATTGAGGTTGATGCATATTGTGATAAGTACATAATTTGATTATAGGATTTTATTTTAAAATAAATTGAAAAAAATGTAAGAAATTCAAAATACATAGTCAAAAATGCTTATTAACTATGTGTTTTCTGAAAAGAAATATTGACAAAAATGTGAGCTATTATTTTAAAAGCAAACTTACATATAAAAAGCCTCTAACATAAAATGTAAAAATTTTTCAATATAATTTTGGAGATCTTATTGATATCCTATATAAATATAAATTTTCGCTTGCATTTTTAAATTATTTTTTGTACCAATAATAATTTCAAATACATGCAGAGAATGTGTTCATTAAATCTGTAGGCAGCCATATAGTATTACGATGGGTGCAGATTGTCTTTAGAAAATTACCCTTTCCCTCTAGCGACATGCCAAAATTGAGGAGGTAGCATCCTCTCGGAGCATCAGTCAGACTTCCACCCTCTCACAGGTAATCAAAGCCTTGTGCCAACTAAAGTTACTGCACCCCTCCTTTCTTTCAGGCTAATCCCTTGAAGTACACAACAACCAATAATATTCATTGTTGGCTTGTTCAAAGTACAAATAAAGCCAAACAATTGCACATAGCATTACTACAATGTAAAAAGATCCCTGTTAAGAATAACCAAAAAAGTTTATCTACAGTATTATATTTCTACTGTGACAATTTCATTTTAGATAGATTAATTAGATAATGTAACTAGTGCCGAAATAAAATTATATACAAAATCAACACAGCAGTTTTACATGGATGTTTTAAGATGACAGAAGTAATTTTTCTATAATTTACAATAAAAATATTACTTTTCTGAAATTTGAAATTAACTGCCGAAACTGAAATTTGAAATGAACTGTCGACACAAAAGTCTTTAGACCACTATCAAAAAAGCAGTTAACATAGAACAGAATCAAGCAGAACTCGAAAGTCTTCATTCTAAGGCTCGAAGACATCAAGGAGAGCCAACATCTAGTTAGCCTTGGTGGAGGTGGTAGCTAGAGAACTATGCTCTTCCTAAAGACCGCAAGGTCTCCAAAGACGTCTGCAATGGCGTCTTTTACTGTGCGCAGTGCATCCAATAAAGAGGTGCTCATAGCATCCTCTATATTCTGGAGTCAGGGCTTGTCTAGAGTCCCTTCTGCAGGGAATCCGGGGTCTGTACAAATTCAGGCATTGAAGCCAAAGCTTTGAATTTGTTGGAGATGAGGATGATGGTCATGGCTGGTAGCTCCTAAACTGTCTTCATTAGTAAGGAGGGTGCACGACTGGCACAGGCACAACCTCATCATTACTTTGCGAAGTGTGTTAAATCCCCAGACTTCAAAATTCAGGCATTGAAAAGTCAGGCCATTGAATTTGTTGGAGATGAGGATGGTGGTCATGGCTGGCAGCTCCTCATCTGTCTTCATTAGTAAGGAGGGTGCACGACTGGCACAGGCACAACCTCATCATTACTTTGCGAAGTGTGTCAAATCCTCAGACTTAAGAATTCAGGCATTGAAGCCAAGGCTTTGAATTTGTTGGAGACGAGGATGGTGGTCACAGCTGGCAGCTCCTCATCTGTCTTCATTAGTAAGGAGGGTGCACGACTTGCACAGGCACAACCTCATCATTACTTTGTGAAGTGTGTCAAATCCTCAGAAATCAAAATTCAGGCCTTGAATTTGTTTGAGATGAGGATAGTGGTCACAGCTGGCAGCTCCTAATCCGTCTTCATTAGTGGGGAGGAGTGGGGGAGGGTGCACAACTGGCACAGGCACAACCTCATCATCACTTTGTGAAGTGTGTCAAATCCTCAGACTTCAAAATTCAGGCATTGAAAAGCCAGGGCTTTGAATTTGTTGGAGATGAGGATGGTGGTCATTGCTGGCAGCTCCTCAACTGTCTCCATTTGTGTGTGTGGGGAAACGTGTCCGACTGGCACAGGTGCTCGAACTTGAGCTTCACTTTTTGAAGTGCGTCAAATCCTCCGACTTAGGCCATTCGGAAAAGGATGTAGTTCAGCTGTTGGCTGTTGGGTATCAGTTGACTCCATGGTCTTTGATGTTCCGTTGAAAATTTGAGTGATGTATGTTGATATTACTCGTTTTAAGATAATTTTGTAAAATTCAGTTGATGCCTTCACTCATAATATCAAAAACTGGTTCTTAAATGTTTCAACAAAATAATACAGTATGAATGAATTTGTTGTTTGCAGAACACCCACAAATAAGGTTTTTTAATTGTTCAATATTTATGAGAACATGTATTTGTGGCACCTATTCTTAGTTGAAATGCTTCTTGAAGAATTAATGTGCATAGGCTTTTCCACCAGTGTGCATTAAAATATATATTCGATTCAACTTTAGAGAGCTAAAATAACATTGCACTAGAGCTACATTGCCTATTGGCGAAGGCAAGGTAAACTATAACCACAGAGATGCAACAAGCGGGCATCCGAATAGGCAACAAATACAATTCCTAAGGGTGACATTGTATAAAGCATTAGGACTTGGTAGCATATTCAATGTGTAATCCTTCTGCACAGGGCATTATTTGTCAGTAATTTTGGTTGCACAGGCAGTATATAGGTTCTGGGACATTTCAAGCATAAGTCAAGCAGCTTACTGAACTTTTGAGGGAAAATATTTTCTTACAGAACTCACATTCCCCGGAAATTGCAACAAAACTCACCTATGTGCTATTTGGGAGAATTACTTGATAAATAGAACTTGAATCTGATGTTCGTCAGAACATATACAAGGTGATTCTTTTTGAGATCATGATTTGAAGAAAACTGCCAGTTCCAAACTCAAATACATCATGTTTTTATCAAGTGTGGGATGGAAGTGCCTTTTAAGCATTTAAGAAAAATGTTGCACTTCTCGGACATACAAGGTTTTTCTCCATCAGTGTGTAATAGGAAAAAACTTTTTGATATATATATATTTTTTTGGAAATATGTAGCTGAACCCTCATATGTGAGGAAATTTACCAGCGTGTATAAGGAGATGCCTTTCAAGATTACTCTTTTGAGAAAACTGTTTGTGGCAGAATTCACATGCATGAGGTTTCTCACCAGTGTGAATAAGAAGGTGTTTTTTGAGGACATATTTATGAGAAAATTGTTTATTGCAAAGCTCACAAGCATGAGGTTTTTCACCAGTATGTACAAGGAGGTGTGTTTTGAGATTATACATTTGAGAAAACTGTTTGTGGCAAAATTCACATTCATGATGTTTTTCACCAGTGTGAATAAGAAGGTGTTTTTTTAGGACACTTTTATTAGAAAACTGTTTAGTGCAAAGCCCACAAGCATAAGGTTTTTCAAAAGTGTGTATGAGGAGGTGCTGCTTAAGGTGACACTGTTGAGCAAACTGTTTGCCGCAAAGTTCACATGCATGAGGTCTTTCACCAGAATGCACAAGGAGGTGTTGTTTGAGATTACCCTTTTGAGTAAACTGTTTGTGGCAGAATTCACATGCATGAGGTTTTTCACCAGTGTGTATAAGAAGGTGGTATTCGAGGGCACTTTTTTGAGAAAATTGTTTGCTGCAAAGTTCACAGGCATGAGGTTTTTCACCAGAATGCACAAGGAGGTGTTTTTTGAGATTACTCTTTTGAGAAAACTGTTTGTGGCAGAATTCACATGCATGATGTTTTTCACCAGTGTGTATACGAAGGTGGTTTTTGAGGATACTTTTTTGAGAAAATTGTTTACTGCAAAGCTCACACGCATGAGGTTTTTCACCAGTATGTACAAGGAGGTGTTTTTTGAGTTTTCTTTTGTCTAAAAACTGTTTCTTGCAAAATTTACATGCATGAGGTTTTTCACCAGTGTGAATGAGAAGGTGCAGTCTGAGAGTACCCTTACAGGCAAACTGTTTGTCGCAGAATTCACATGCATGAGGTTTTTCACCAGTGTGTATAAGGAGGTGTTTCTTGAGGTCACTTTTACGAGAAAACTGTTTAGGGCAAATCTCACAAGCATGAGGTTTTTCAAAAGTGTGTAGAAGAAGGTGGTTTTGGAGTTCCCTTTTTTGAGAAAATTGTTTGCTGCAAAGTTCGCAGGCATAAGGTTTTTCACCAGAATGCACAAGGAGGTGTTGTTTGAGATTACCCTTTTGAGAAAACTTTTTGTGGCAGAATTCACATGCATGAGGTTTTTTACCAGTGTGTATAAGAAGGTGGTTTTTGCGGGCACTTTTATGAGAAAATCGCGTACAGCAAAGCTCACAAGCATGAGGTTTTTCCCCTGAGTGTATGAGTAGGTGCTGCTTGAGATTACCCTTTTTTGAAAAATGTTTGTTGCAGAATTCACATGCATGAGGTTTTTTACCAGTGTGTATAAGAAGGTGGTTTTTGAGGGCACTTTTATGAGAAAATCGCGTACAGCAAAGCTCACAAGCATGAGGTTTTTCCCCTGAGTGTATGAGCAGGTGCTGCTTGAGATTACCCTTTTTTGAAAAATGTTTGTTGCAGAATTCACATACATGAGGTTTTTCCTCAGTGTGTACCAGAAGATGCCCTTTGAGTTGAGGTTTTAAATTTAATTGTTTCTGGTTATTGACTGAATAAGGGTTTTTATCGGTGGGCATGATATTTTGCTTTTTTTGGATTATTCATTTCTAGAGAAATATTCAATTTTTTTCTACAATTAATGAGGAAGCACTTGTTTATCAAAGTAACTGTTTTCAGAATATTGTTGATTGGAGCACATGTGTATGGGGCATTTTTCAGTTCATTTTTTTAGATCCTTTTTTGTTTTTATGTAAGACTGCCAAATGCAACAATTTTACTAGTTTTTCATGCATTCATCATAAGAAGTATTGCAGGTAAGATGTATTTTTCTGCAGAAATAAGTTCGTAAATTAGTTTTTATAACTTGATCGTGATTTTCAAATTTTCATAAGGATATAAAATAGTCTTGATAAGCAACCTATAATCTTTTACCAATAATGAAAAATAAATGCAAAACCAATCAGTAATTTGTACATCTACTATAGATTATACATAGAGAATTTTGCGATGGATAGTTAAGATAAGCCTTTCATTAGCAAGTAAATCCAAAACGAACAAATTTAAAAAAAAAAAAGTATATTCAGATGAGTGAGAAAAATGTGGTTATTAATACTGTTGATGTGAGTAAAATAAAGGTTTTCATTAAACTGGAATTGTTTTATTAAATTCCGATAACTGTGTGGTCAACCGTGTCTTCACTCTCAGAAAGCACGAAGATCAAATACGAACTTTGGATGTAAACAACAGATTCTTATAATATTTTCACTGATAAACTAGGGATTTTCAAATTGCAATAAATAATATTGCCTAATTGGCAGATGTATAGTGCATCATCTGAATCACTTGCAAAATGAGTAATCGGACATCCTCATGTGTCAATGTCCGTTGCCCTTGCCGATAAAATATTAATGCTTATGTCACAATTGTAAAAACCAATTAAAATTAAGTCTTTGAAAACATACCATAGTATTGAATAAAGTAACAGTCTATGTTTTTAAATTCGATTTCACGTTATAAAAACATCACCAACAAAACAAAACACAAATCTAAGATAAGAACGTTCCCATCATGACTGGACTAATTCTAATTTTGTATTTAGAGTTTTAACACAGCTACAATATGTTTGTTAACTTTGAAAGGAAGCCGAGTAAACTAAGTAAGGCAAAACAAACCCCTCAATCAGTGTTAGTTCATACTAAAACGCATCATTTTAATTCTTAAATTACGTTAAATAAAAATTAAAAATTCATATTGGGGTTGATTTCCTTCGTGAACGACTGTAGTCTAGGGATCTTGCTTTCATTTTTTCCTTACCTGGAACTACTTTTGTTTGGGTGTTCGAAAAAGTGTTTTCTAAAAATATTTTGCCTATTATATTTAAGAAATGCCAAATTCTTGCTGTGTCGTTGGTTTTTCAAATCATTATTTAAAGAAAGTTTGCATAAAAAGAAAGTTTCTTTTCATCTGATCGGTCATTTTGAGAGTGAAACCGAAGTTACCAATGAAATCTCAGTACAAATTTGAAACAAGAGCTTTATAAAATCAGGAAACATTCAAATTTTTTTACTCAGGTCGTGCCTTGCTCCAGTGTTACCAACGAATTTCATAACTCCTATTAAAACCATTATCAAAATTTCATATCGACTTTTACAGACAGCATTAAACCCCCTCTTTTAACGGAAAACGGAACGGTAGCCGGGTCCCCAAAGCAAAGTGTGTGAATCAAATGGACAAAAGATAACTTCAAAGTCTAATTGCTCCAGCTGTATTGAATATTTTTATTTTCGTTTTTTTCTTATATGATAACGATGAAGTTGGTTTGCAGGGCCATTATTCCATTGAAAATGGTTCAAATATTTTTTACAAAACTATTTATTAAAGATTAAAAATATGGATATTCATTCGAACCCAACCAGTACTTCCAGCTTGTAAGCCCAGCCACATTTATCAAATAAAAAATGATTGCAAAAATATTCAATGCAGGGGAAGTAATTTTGTTTTAAGGGATTCATTTTTTTTTTCATTGGATTCACATAGAGTAGATTTTTAGACTTTCTTTTTAAACTTGGGGACCGCTCGCAGGGTTCGTTTTTATGGTGAAGAGTCAACTTTGGACCAGCCTTCATTTTGGACCATTTCAGGTTTGACGAGGATATCAATATTTATCCTACTCTTCTGGGAGTTACAGGAAGTGATAGTTCATAACAAATTCGCCATGTAATGTAAAAATGCTACCTTTTTGGGATGCAATCCAGCTTTTGTCAATCGCCCCATGAGGGTTACACCTTTTTTTATTGATGTTTTTTTTTTGCCGTGATCAGAATGGTTCTTCAAATATTTATGAATTATATTTATTGATAGTTTAATCAATATAATGAATTCTCTTACAGATTTACTACAATATTATGTGTCATTTTGTACCCTTAGCGGCTTCAGACAGTCCCGCAAGCTTACCTATTTCGCAAAATGGAAGTAAAACAGATAAATTTCAAGAAAGTAGGCCCTAATCTTATTTATAAACAACAATAAGCTCACCTGATGTTCAAATGAATAACTAGATAAAATATTTGGTACCAGGGTTCAAAATAAATTTGAGTTCATAAATCAATTTCCACCATTTGACATGCTTAATAACTAAAAATTTATATATTTTTTTAATTTAATATCATTATTTTTAAATTTATGTGGGAAAATCCTTTATTATGCTCTGAATATACAACACACAAAATTCGAATTGTTAGCACTTAATACAAAGCGATATCTGTTGAAAAGATTGTTAGTTCATAAATCAATTTCCACCACTGTATTGCATTCCCACGTAAAACATTCAACAGGAGTTTTATAGATAACTGATTTTAATGTGTTTATCAAATCACATTTTTAATGGTTTATTTCAGAAGGATACTTAATTTTATTTTCAAGAATGGAAAAGTATCTTACATATACAATGTTTCACATGAGGATATTAATAATATTTATTTTTAAAGCATAACACTTCAAAAAAAAATGAAGTGTCTTTAATAAAAGAACAAAACTGTTACCATTACAACTGCTTCAATTTTAAGTATTGTTTTGTTGGAAATATAAGAATATATGTATTTTATCACTATTTGTGGTTTTCTGTGTCTTTTAACACTAACTACCCAATTTACAATTATAGTGTTGGTTGACAAGCAATTATTTTACCTTAAATATGTTCAAGGTTCTTATATGACTAGAAGTAGCATTGGGGTTGATGCATAGTGTAAAACAAAGCTGATTTGATTATAAGATTTTATTTAAAAATAAACTGAAAAAAAAATGTAAGAAATTCCAATTATGCAGTATTAAAAATGTTTACTAACCATGTGTATTTCATTATATATAAATACACAGAGCTATTATTTTAAAAGCAAACTTATTATAACAAGCCTCTTACATCAAACTGTCCAATTTTTTGGAATAATTTTGGAGATATTTTTGATACACTATTAAACATACATTTTCGTTTACATTTTAAAATTATTTTTTGTAACAATAATATTCAGAATACAAGAGAATAACACACTGGTTAAATCTGAGGGCAGTCATAACATAGCACTATGGGTGCAGATTGTCTAGAGAAAATTGACCTTCCCCTCCAGTGACATCCCTAGATTGAAGAGAAGTCAGACTTCCACCCTCTCACGAGTAATCAAAGCCTTGTAACAACAGAAGCTACTGCACCATTCCTTCCTTTCGGGCAAGTCCCGGGAGGTACACTACAACAACATACAATAATATTCCTAGTTGGCTTGTTAAAAATATATTTTATAAAATCTATTTATATATTAAAAAAAATATTTATATATTTAAAAATATATTTATATATTTAAATATATAATTTAAATAGCAATAATGCAAGTATTTAATGCTAAACAATCACAAATAAGGTTTTTTAAAAGCTAATATAAGAACAATAAGAATATAAGAACAATAAGAATACATATGTTCGACTCAACTTAAGAGAGTTAAAATGACATTGCTCTAATGGTGCACTGGCTATTGGCAATGGGCGTCGTAAATTAGAACCACAGAGAAGTGACGAGCTAACACCTGTATAGGCAACCAATGCAACTTCTAAGGGTAACATTGCACGCAGCATTGGGACTGGGAGCATATTCAATGTATAATAACTCTGCACATAGCATTGTTTTTCAGTTATTTTGGCTGGACAGGCAGTTTGTAGGTCCTGGAATATTTTACACAGAAGGCAACCAGCTTTTCAAAAGGGCTTTCCAGCCCCTGCAATTTTTTTGAGAAAATGTTTTCTTACAGAACTCGCATTCCCCAGAAAATTATAACTAAACTCACCTAGGTGCTATTTGAGTGAGTTCTTTGTAATAGAACTTGTATCAGTTGTTCTTCAGTATGTAAATGAGGGGATTCTTTTTGAGAACATGATTTGAAGAAAATTGTCGGTTACGGAACTCATTTACATCAAGTTTTTATCAAGTGTGGAATAGGAAGAGCATTTTGAGATTTAATTTTTGGAAACTATCTTCGGAAACTATTTGTTGCTCAACCCTCATGTGTGAGGTTTTTCACCATATAGTAAGTACACTGTTCAAAACAATTAGGGGAGCACTTTTTAATTCCAACTTTAACTTCACTCCCAACTTTTTAATTTTTGTCCTATAAATCTAAAATTTGTTAAATGGTTCACTATGCATTCGAAATGAAATAGTAAAAACAGGAGAAAAAAATCTTAAGTTTTTAATACTTAAATTTAAAGGGGGGAAATGGAATAATAACTTTTTAATAAATTATAACAATAATTTTTTCAAAACTTTTTTTTGTTAAAAATAGTTGAAATATATTTTTAAACATCTAAAAAATGCAAGCATGAAAAATTTAGGGTCAATTTATTTTCTAAAACTGCTTTAAAGTGAAATTTATTTTACCATATTTTTCATATTTTTATTAAAATAAAAAAATATTAAATTCTTCAAAATACGTTATTCTTCCATCTAACGATACATAAGTGGCGAATTTAACTTAGTCAGAAAAAAATCACAAGCTGATGATTCCCAAAGGAATTATTGAGAGCGAAAGGGTTAAAAACATGTGCTCCCCTAATTGTTTTGAGCAGTGTAGTAAGTGTAGAAGTAGGTGTCTTTTGAGGTTGCTTTTGTCTAAAAACTGTTTATTACAAAGCACACAAACATGGGTTTTTCCCCCCTGAGTGTATGAGTAGGTGCTGCTTGAGGTGACACTTTTTAGCAAACTGTTTGTTGCAGAATTCACATGCATGGGGTCTTTCCCCAGTGGGTATCAGGAGGTGTTTTTTGAGATCACTTTTATGAAAGAATGCTTGCAAAGCACACATGCATGAGGTTTTTCAACAGTGTGTACGCGGAGCTGCTGTTTAAGGTTGCTTTTGTCTGAAAGCTGTTTGTTTTAAAGCTCACATGCATGGTGTTTTTAATCTGTGTGTGTGATGAGATGCTTATTGAGAGCACCCTTATGAGAAAACAGTTTGTGGCAAAAGTCACATGCATGAGGTCTTTCACCAATGTGTATAAGTAGGTGTCTTTTGAGGTCACTTTTACGAGAAAACAGTTTATTGCAAATCTCACATACATGGTGTTTTTCCCCAGTGTGTATGTTGAGGTGCGTATTGAGAGAATCTTTACGAGAAAACTGTTTGTGGCAGAATTCACATGCATGGGGTTTTTCACCAGTGTGTATTAGGCGGTGTTTTTTGATGTCACTTCTATGAGAAAACAGTTTATTGCAAATCTCACATGCATGGGGTTTTTCCCCTGTGTGTATGAGGAGGTGCTGCTTGAGTTGACTTTTTTGAGCAAACTGTTTGTTGCAGAATTTACATGCATAGGGTTTTTCACCAGTGTGAATAAAGAGGTGTGTTTTGAGGTAACCTTTTTGAGAAAAGCGCATATTGCAAATCTTACATTCATGGGGTTTTTCCCCTGTGTGTAACAGGAGGTGCTGCTTGAGGTTAGACTTTTGAGTAAACTCTTTGTTGCAGAATTCACATGCATGAGGTTTTTCTCCAGAGTGTTGCAGGAGGTGCTGCTTGAGGTTACACTGTTGAGCAAACCGTTTGTTGCAGAATTCACATGCATGAGGTTTTTCTCCTGAGTGTAGCAGGAGGTGCTGCTTAAGGTTACCCTTATGAGCAAACTGTTTGTTGCAGAATTCACAGGCATGAGGTTTTTCTCCAGAGTGTAACAGGAGGTGCTGCATGAGGTGACTCTTTTGAGAAAACTGTTTGTGGCAGAATTCACAGGCATGAGGTTTTTCACCAGTATGTACAAGGAGGTGCAGTTTGAGGTTACCAGTGTCTGTAAACTGTTTATTGCAAATCTCACATGTATGGTTTTTTTTCCGAGTGTGTACTAGAATTTGATGTTTGAGTTGAGGGTTTAGATGGAAACGTTTCTGATATTGGCCTGTATAAGGGTTTTCTTCAGTGGACATGATATTTTGATTTTTTGGGATTTATTATTTGTGAGAAACTTTCAGCCCTGAACAATCTGGGAAGTTTTTTCAATTAACGAGGAAGCACTTGTTTATCGAAGTAACTGTGAATATTGTTGTATTTATCAGTTAATTATTTTTCAGATATTTTTTCACTTTATTGCAAGGCTACCTAATTCTACAGTTTTACTTGTTTTTCATACATTCATAAGAAGTATTACAGGTAAGACATATTTGTTTCCCCTGAAATAAGTTCTTAAACTAGATTTTATAACCTGGTCATGATTTTCAAATTTTCATAAGGATATAAAATAGTCTTGATGAACAACCTATAATCTTTTACCAATAATGCAAAGTAAGTCCAAAATCAATCAGTAATTTGAACATCTAGACTATAGATCACACATAGAGAATTTTGCGATCAATTTAAAGATAAGCCCTTCATTAGCAAGTAGATAAAAAACGAATAAAAAAATTAAAAAGTTGAGTGAGAAAAATAAAGTTATTAATACTTTTTATGTGAGTAAATTCACGGTTTTCAATAACCTGGGATTGTTCTATTGAAATTCTGATAACTGTGTGGTCAACCGTGTCTTCACACTCAAAAAGCAAGAAGATCAAATGCGAACTTTGGATAGAAACAACGGATTCTTATTATATATTCACTGATAAACTAGAGATTTATATTGCCTTTTTAGGCAGATGTAAAGTGCATCATCTGTATCACTTGTTTAATGAGGAATGCAACATCCTCATGTGCCAATGTCCGTAGCCCTTGCCGATAAAATATTAATGCTTACGTAACAATAGTAAAAACTATTGAATTCTAGTCTTTGAAAACATTCCATAGTATCGAATGAAGTAACTATCTACGTTTTTAAAATATTTCAATTTCACGTTATAAAAAAGCATCACCAACAAAACACCAAAACTAACATCGAACATCTCGATGACATCGAACGATATGTTTGTAAACCATAACGCTCGGACTTATTTCTAATTTTCATTTAGAGATTTAACACAGCTTCATTGTTTTTTGTAACTTTGAAATGACGAACATAAGTAAATTTATGCGGACCGTTCAGTTCATTCTGAAACGCATTAAATAAATTAAAACAAGACCCGTAGTTTTCTTTTTATTCTTTTATAAATGGAATTACTTATTGTTCGGAGCGCACTTATGGGGTTGTTTCTCGGAGAATCTGACAACAGCTTTCGTTCATGTTTTCCTACTTTAGAATTTTTGTAAACTTTAGAATTTCTTTTGTTTTGGTTAAATTGACTGGTTGTTTGGTTGCAAGAGATAATCAGGTTTGTGTGCCATAGATTTAGAAAGTAGCAGATATGCCCGTTGATTGCGCAATCCCGTACAACGCAATACAATCCGCGCGATTGTGTGATAAAGCCACATTTCGCCGTTTTTGCAATGCATCACGGGGTACTGGTTCCAAAAAACTGCTTTTGCCGAAGACTTGCATGCCATAAAAACTGCATTTTTACTATGCTTCTTTTATGAATATATACCTCATGCCTGACAGAAATTATCAATACATATCCAGCTATAAACTTATGCTAGTAAATCTGGTAAAAAGTTTTAATTAGTTAATACTAAATATATATTTTTCATTAGTCGAATTATCTCATGGTGACATCTGGTAACTAATCATAAAGTAACTGTAACAGTATTGTTTCTTTAAGAACCTCCCCAATCTCTGAATAAACCTTTAATTCTTTGATATAACGCAACTTAAAAAAATAATTCCACAATAGATAGAACATTGATTTCACCATCATCATCATTGCTGACTTTTGATAATTAACCAAGAAATAAGTGTTAACTTGAATTACAATTTAGTGCAGCAGAGCAGTAGAATTCCATTAAATTAAACCTTACACTAGATGGAATATTATGTTTGAAATGGACTTGGTAGAAAATAACATATTACATCAAAGTAATGGTAAGTAAAATGCAAAGTTTCAAGCCTTTTTTATAAATCTGTACAAGGGAAGCTAAAGTTTAAGAAAATATATAAAATTTTATTTAAATTATCCTGCTTGATAATTATGAGGGTTCATACACTTTGAAAACTGATAGAAATTGATGGTAATATTTTTTGAAGTTTAACAAGTTTCCAGCAAATATGGTATGGGGCTACATTGAAGATCTCTATTTCAAGAAAAAGTACATATCAAGTTCAACTTATATTTGTTTCTTAAAAAAGCCTTTGTAATTTACATATTGCAGACAAAACCACACATGTAAGGAGAGTGTTAAGAATGTCCCACATTTCTATTTATTTTCATTGGGAAGTAATTTGTAACACCAGTTTGGCTTGGTAGTCCAAGTAAAATTTGGGATGATAAATTTTTGCAGCTCAAATTTATCCAAGCAGGTTTGTACAGTGAAATAGTTATACATTTCTAGACTGTAGAAAATGAAATATATATATATATGTCTCTTCGACCTTTTTTCCTTCCTAAAAAATTATTTAAAAGAGCTGTTATTAACAGACTATTTAATTTTAAAGGCTTTTACTTCGACTCTCCCATGTATTGTAACCAATCAACTGTCATATTGATAAGAATCATATGGGTGGTTTGAAATGCAGATTAACAGCTTGGAAAATTCCTAACAAATGCCGAAAGTAATTGGGATTAAATTGGATGTAGGGTAGGGTTACTACTATTAATCCTTGTTTAAATCAAAGGTGGAATTTGAACGTGCACAGAAAATGATAAAATAAGATACATAAAATGGGTACACGTGACGTAAAGAAAAATTCCATGCATTATAATAACAAAAGTAAGATATTCCCGTTCATGGAGAGGTTGCTGGATTTGGCAACTTAGCCCCAACAAATTACAATTTTGTGGTGAAGACTATTTACAGCCTAACACCACTGCATTTCAACTGATATTTAATTTTCAAAAAATAATTTAACAATAAAATATTTGAACCAATTTTAAAAAGTGGGAAGTAAGTTAGCTACATTGATCCTATGAAAACGCAATTTGTAAAAAATAATCAATACAGCTAGAGAAAGGTGTCTTAGACAATTACGTATTTTCCCCATTGGATTTAACACAAAGGCAATTGCGTTGGGATTCTACATCAAGCCTATATATTGCATTCTCACATGAAACATTCAACAGGAGTTTTATAGGAAACTGTTTTATTGTGTTTATCAAATCACATTTTTAATGATTTATTTCAAGGAGATAATTTTATTTTCAAGAATGGAAAAGTATCTTATAAATACAATGTGTTACATGAGGATGTTAATAGTATTTAACTTTTAAGTATAACCCTTAGATAAAAAAAATGAAGTGTCTTTAATAAAAGAAAAAGAACTGTTATGATTACATATGCTTGGATTTAAAATTGGAGTGTCTTTAATAAAAGGACAAAACTGTTACTATTACATCTTCCTAAATTTTTAACCTTGTTTTGTTGGAAATATAAAAATAAATGTATTTTATCACAATAATTTGTGGTTTTCTGTGTATTTTAGCCTTAACTATGCAATTTACAAATATTGTGCTGGATGACAAATAATTATTTTACCTCAAATATATTCAGAGTTTTCATGTGATTAGAAATAGCCTTGAGGTTGATGCATTTTGCAGCATAGCTGATTTGATGATGAGATTTATTCAAAAATAAATAAGAAAAAAATGTAAGGAATTCAAAATACATAGTATAAAAAATGCTTATTAACTATGTGTATTTCTGAAAAGAAATATTGTATATATACACAAACTATTATTTTTTAAACAAATTTAATTATAACGAGCCTCTTACATCAAACGTTCTAATTTTTTGGGAAAAATTTTGGAGTTGATATACTATTAAACATAAATTTTTGTTTACATTTTAAAATTATTTTTTGTATCAATAATATTCCGAATATATGAGGAGAATTCCTGGTTAAACCTGAGGGCGGTCATAAAATAGCACTATTGGTGCAGATTGTCTGGAGAAAATTGCCCTTTTCCAGTGACATGCATACATAGAGCAGAAGTCAGACTTCCACCCTCTCACGAGTAATCAAAGCCTTGTAACAACAGAAGCTACTGCACCATTCCACCACCTTCCTTTCGGGCAAATCCCTGGAGGTACATAACAACAACATTCAATAATATTCATTGTTGGCTTGTTAAAAATACAAAAAAGTAAAATATTGCATATACTAGTACTACAATGTAAAAATATCCCTGCACTGATTAGTTTATAAAGATCATACATATATAGTGTTAGATTCATATCGCGTAAAGTTTTTTTTAGATAGAAGTTAGATTATTTAAATAGCACCCAAATAAAATTATATACAAAATCAACACAGCAGTTTTACATAGATGTTTTAAGATAACAGAAGTAATTTTTTCACAATTTACAATAAAAGTACTATTACTCTTTTTAAAGACAATTTTAGTTTCAGCTTTCACTCATATCAAATACTGGTTCTAAACTTAAAGTTTTCAACAAAATCATACAGTATGTAAGAACGTGTAGCAAAACCATCACAAATAAGGGTTTTAAAAAGTTAATATGAGAATATGTGCCTTTGAGACCTTTTCTTAATAAAAATGCTTCTTTGTTATTGTACAATTGGGTAGTTGACTGTATTGCTAAAATACCTTCCAATATTAAATTATATTGTTAACCCAAAAATAATAAACATACATATTTTTTTCAAAATAAATCTTTAAATAATTATTAAAAATAAAAATCATTTTAAAATGGATTTTTTTCATAGGTAAATCACGATCACAATGTAATGCTTGTAATAGAACATGTATCCCTTTTTCTTCCGTATGTATACAGGATTCTCTTTGAGTTCATCATTTGACAAAAAATACCAGTTATGGAACTCGCAACAAGTTTTTATACAATGTGGAATAGGTAACACTTTTAAGATTTAACATTAAAGAAAATTGTTGCATGTCTTGGACACATAAGGTTTTTCTCCAGTGTGTGATAGAAAGAGCTTTTCGAGAATTATTTTTTGGACAATTGTTGCTCAACGCCTCAACTCTCAAGTGTGAGGTTTTTCACCACCATGTATAAGGAGGTATTTGAGATTACCCTTATGAGAAAACTGTTTGTGGAAATATTCACATCCATGAGGTTTTTCATCCACCAGTATGTACAAGGAAGAGTTTTTTGAGGTTGCGTTTGTCTAAAAACTGTTTATAGCAAAGCTCATTTGCACAGGTTGTGTTTATGAGGAGGTGATGCTTGAGGTGACACTTTTGAGCAAACTGTTTGTTGTCGAATTCACAATTCACATGCATGGGGGCTTTCACCAGTACGTACCAGAAGGTGCTGTTTGAGGTTACTTTTGTCTAAAAACATTGCAAAGCTCACATGCATTGTTTTTTCCCCTGTGTGTATCAAGATTTGTTTTTGAGGTCACTTTTATCAGAAAATTGTGATTTGCAAATCACACACACAGATTTTCACCAATGTGTACGAGGATGTGCTTTTTCAGGTGACACTTATGAGAAAACTCTTTGTTGCAGGATCGCATATGAGGTTTTTCACCAGTATGTAGAAGGAGTTGCTGTTTGAGGTTACTTTTGTCGAAAAACTGTCTATTACAAAGCTCACCACTGGTGTTTTTCACCAGTGTGCATGAGGAGGTGATTATTGAGAAAATCTTTACGAGAAAAATGTTTCAGAATTCAGATGCATGGTGTTTTTCACCAGTGTGTATGAGGAGGTGCCTTCTGAGAGTACCTTTACGAGAAAACTGTTTGTTGCAGAATTCACATGCATAGGGTTTTTCACCAGTGTGTATAAGGAGGTGATTTTTGAGGGCACTTTTATGACAAAACTGAGCATTGCAAATCTCACATGCATGGGGTTTTTCCCCTGTGTGTATGAGGAGGTGTTGCGTGAGGTGACCCTTATGAGCAAACTGTTTGCTGCAGAATTCACATGTATGGGGTTTTTCGCCAATGTGTATGAGAAGGTGCTTCATGAGAGTACCCTTATGAGAAAACTGTTTGCTGCAGAATTCACATGCATGAGGTTTTTCACCAGAATGTACAAGGAGGTGCTGTTTGAGGTTACTTTTGTCTAAAAACCGTTTACTGCAAATATCACATGCATGGGGTTTTCCCCCTGTGTGCATGAGGAGGTGCTGCTTGAGGTGACACTTTTGAGCAAACTGCTTGTCGCATAGTTCACATGCATGAGGTTTTTCACCCGTGTGCAAACGAAGGTGGTTTTTGAGGTCACTTTTACGAGCAAACTTTTGATTGCAATGCTCACAAGCATGAGGTTTTTCACCAGAGTGTACGAGTAGGTGCTGTCCAAGAGCATCCTTACGAGCAAACTGCTTGTGGCAGAATTCACATTCATTGGGATTTTGACCAGTGTGTATCAGGAGGTGTCTTTTGAGGTCACTATTACGAGTAAACTGTTTGTTGCAAAGCTCACATGCATGAGGTTTTTTCTGAGTGTGTACGAGGAGGTGCTGTCCGAGAGTATCCTTACAAGCAAACTGTTTGTTGCAAAGCTCACATGCATGAGGTTTTTTCTGAGTGTGTACGAGGAGGTGCTGTCCGAGAGTATCCTTACAAGCAAACTGTTTGTTGCAAAGCTCACATGCATGAGGTTTTTTCTGAGTGTGTACGAGGAGGTGCTGTCCGAGAGTATCCTTACAAGCAAACTGTTTGTTGCAAAGCTCACATGCATGAGGTTTTTTCTGAGTGTGTACGAGGAGGTGCTGTCCGAGAGTATCCTTACAAGCAAACTGTTTGTTGCAAAGCTCACATGCATGAGGTTTTTTCTGAGTGTGTACGAGGAGGTGCTGTCCGAGAGTATCCTTACAAGCAAACTGTTTGTTGCAAAGCTCACATGCATGAGGTTTTTTCTGAGTGTGTACGAGGAGGTGCTGTCCGAGAGTATCCTTACAAGCAAACTGTTTGTTGCAAAGCTCACATGCATGAGGTTTTTCCTGAGTGTGTACCACAAGATGCCCATTGAGTTCAGACTTCAGATGGAATTGTTTCTGGCAATCGACTGTATAAGGGTTTTCTTCGGTCGGTACAATATTTTGCTTTTGGGGATTATTCATTTGTGAGAAATTTTAAGCCCTGAACTAGCTGGGAAGTTTTTTCTACAATTAATGAAGAAGCATTTGTTTACATAAGTAACTGTTTTTAGATTAGTGTTTGTTATATCGCATGTGCAAGGTATTGTGTGTATTTTTCAGTTCCTTAATTTTCATATATTTTTTTTACTTTATTGTAAGAATGGCTAATTTAAAAAGTTTCACTTGTTTCTCAAGCATTTATGAAAAATATTGCAGGTAAGACATATTTTTTTGGCCAGAAATAAATTCCTGAAATGATTTGTATTTAACTAGATTAAGATTATGATTTTAAAATGTTCATAAGGATATGAAATTATCCTGATGAGTTACATAATTTTTTGCCAATGTTGAAGAAGAATGTATTACCAATTATTTTTTTGTTTTTTTTTGAACATCTAGACTATGGATCATACAGAGAGAATTTTATGATGCAGGATAAGCCCTTTAAAACACAAGTGGATCTAATACGAATTGGAAAAACCTATTGGTAAAGTCGTAAACATACCATAGAATTGAGTGAGATAACTGTCGTTGACCAAGAAGTGTAAGACCAATTGGCTTTTTTTTTGTTTGAACAACTAGACTATGGATCATACAAAGAGAATTTAATGATGCATAAAAGTTTTGGTGGGATAAGCCCTTTAAAAACAAGTGGATCTATCTAATACGAATAGAAAAAGTTTTTAAAGCATTTTCATGTGAGTGAGAAAAGAAGTGGTTATTAGCACTGCTTGCGTGAAAAAAAAAACGGTTTTCATTAAACTGTCATTGCCTTATTGAAATTCATCTAACTTTGTGGTCAACTGTGTCTTCACACTCAAAAAGAACGAAAATCAGATATGAACTTTGTATATAAACAACAGGCAAAAGTCCACTTTCCTTTCCGATAAAATATGAATGCCTATGAAACAATTGGAAAAACCTATTGGTATTAAGTCTTTGTAAACATACCACAGAATTGAGTGAAGTAACTGTCGATTTGTTTAAAAAATATTTCACGTTTCACGATATAAAAAGCATCACCAACAAAAGGAAAAGAAACTAGGTAGGTTGGTTGGTTGCTATACATATATTTTCAGGCTTGTGTGCTTGCTCAGAAGAAACTAGAAAGAAGGCGCTTGCGATGTCACATCCAGATTCCAGTTTCCAGTTTGTGATTGTGACAAGACGTCACAGAACTAAGGGAATGGCAAAACTTGTGGCGCCATCTATCAGCTTAATGGCAAAAAAATCTTATCATTTACATTTCATCTAGGCGGGATTGGGCTCACTCACTGGTCAGGCAAAGCTAGCCGTCGCACTTTGCGGTAAAAATGGGTGTTTTTGGACAAAAATCGGTGTGTCAACCGATATTATCCAAATCATTTACATTTTTTTTAGGGTATGTTTAAAACATTATGGAGAACATATTGAATAAAATTAAAAGTCCTATTCAAATTATTTTTGAATTTATGATCAAAAACTAAAAAATGAATTTGTGAATTTTTAATAAAAATTAACTATTTTATCTAAATTTATTGCAATCATTTATTTTTTTATAGGTTACTTTTCAGACATCATGTTAAACATATTTAGTGAAAATAAATGTCATATTTAAATTATTTTTGAATTAAGAACAAAAACTCAAACAAATTGTATTTGTGAATTTTTAAGAAAAATTAACTGTTTTCTGTAAATTTATTGCAATCACTTATTATTTTATAGGTCACGTTTCAGACATCATTTAAAATATATTTAGTGAAAATAAAAGTCATATTCAACTTATTTTTGAATTTATAATCAAAAACTAAAAAAAAAAAAGAGTTTGTGAATTTTTATTAAAAATTAGTTATTTTCCTCTAATTTATTAGAGTCATTTATTATAAAGGTCATGTTTCCGACATCATGTAAAATATATTTGGTGAAAATAAATGTCAGGTTCAAATTATTTCGCAATTTATGATTTAAAACTCAAAAAAGTAAGCGTGCGTTTTTAATGTAATGGACAGCTGAGTGAAGAGATTTGTCCAAATAAACAAACTAGGTGAAATTTGCTTCCTACTGCCTATTCCTCCTGATCTTTAACACATCCAAAAAATAGATACTGTCTAATAAATCGAAATAGTCTTTAATTCATTAAATTAAACAAAGAGATAAATTTAACTACAACTTCAACCATTTTAAAAACAATAAAATTATAAACAAAACGCATGGTCGCGCTATCGTCAAAAGTAGTTTCTGTTCGTCACTTGACCAGAATTTTAAGTTACGAAGTGTTGATGACTGTGTTAACCCTTATTCTCATGAAGTAGCATATATGCAACCTGGGATTTCTCCCCTAACTTATGATTGTTAAGTGACGTCAGCGAGTATGTTGCATTGTTATTTGTTAGAAGAACAGTAGAGGCTTCGATCAGAGTGAAAAAAATGTTCAAAGTTAAAATTATTTTTGTTTTAGAGGAAGGTAACTTGTTGGGTTGTTGGGTTTTTGCATCATGTCTCGTTGTCTCTACAAGACAAGTCCATTTAATTATTTTTCATGTTAATTTTGTTTTGTTTTTACTTTGAAAAACATTTTTCACATTTCTTATGTTCTATAGTTTTAAAAAATTGTTTAAGTTGTTCGATTACCACTGTCTTTTTAAAAATACAAGCTAAAAACTGAAGGTTGCATATATGCTACTTCATGAAATTAGGGTAGTTATTGACATGATTAGTTGTTACTGACACATGGATATTTTTTACTTCCACACTACGTTTACAACATAAAAAGGGGACGGGTTTATAATCGTTCAGTCTTTCCGTCTGCCTGTCTGCCACCCACTTTCACAGAACGAACCAAAAGTCTCACAATAAGTGCGAAACTTTGCATATTTTTATGCAAAATTAGAGTTTTGTATACATCTTTCTTCATACATATATAATGAACCGTCAAAAAAAAAATCCATAGTGATATTGCAACAATCCAAACCAAATTATATCACATAAATAAATATTCTTTCAAAGGTTTTATTTTTATTTAAAGTAGTTTCTAGTACGTTTGACGAAATGGCAACATTCAAACTATTGAATGAAAATGGAATTTGCATGTTATTTCAATGTAGTTTAAATATTTATTTATCTAATTTTTAAATAAACTTCTAATTTAAATTTTTAATGAAATTTCGGATGTAACCTAGTCTGATTTTTTACTTCAAAATGACGTATCCCACTAGTTTGTGCGACGTTTGGTTTGTTCTGTGAAAGTGGGTGACGGACGGACGGGCGGACAGACGGACTGAACGATTATAAAGCCTTCCACTTTTTACGTTATAAACGCAGTGTGGAAGTTAAAACCAGAATTGCTTTGAGCAAGCACTTCTTTAAATATAAGAATATTGTATTGTATTGTATTGTATATGTATATATAGATGTATATAGTTTATTTTTATTCTTTGTTTCATTGATATTAATACTTTATAAAAAACATTCATTAAAGTAATATTTGTACGTAGTATATTTTTTTTGGACATGTACTGCCTTTATCATTTAACACAAGTAGTACAACAACTACAAATCAGGTAACACAAATACAACTACAAGCTCCATGAACCAGTTACCCCAATCTCATGAAGTAGCATATATGCTACCTTTTATAAAACTCTAATTAATTAATGCATTAATTATTTTAGAAAGGTTATGACACTAAATAATCTTTATTTTAGCTGTAAAAAAACAGGAAAAAAATTGAAAATTATTAAAAATTAAAAAAATTTATGACCATGAGAATAAGGGTTAAAGCTCCTAAAGGGCTAGAAAAATTCATGCCAACCATTATCATAGTTCCAAAGGAAACTATCGAGGGCGCCAGTTTTTTATGTCAATTTTAATTAAAAGTTCGCCAAAAATAGGAATGCGGATGGATGCAGCTAAAAATTGGTATTTTGAATTTAAATATTTTAAAGACATAATATACAAAGTGGCTAAGATTGGGTCGGTGGGGGAATTTTTGTAAGTCATTTTAAAGATGAAACCTGGTAATATGGGTTTTGAAACTTCATTTTTAAGTATACAAATTGCGTAAATATAAAATGTGTTATATCCACTGAAAAGTTCATATTTTAATGTATCTTTTTCAACCAATAAATATATTCCAAGATTCTTAAAAATGTACAAACGATATAAATTTCGTAACTCTATTTTTCTTACCGCTCTATAAAATCTTACTTTAAGTGATTATATAACGCCTTTATTATAATTACTTTGGACATAAAAATACCGGTTTGGGAAACTATGACTATCCTAGATCAATAATATGTTCGGTAAACTTCGCAAGTGAAAAGTAACTTTTTCGATTTTTGTCGATTACACCCCGCACTGTGAGACGGACCTGAACGATTATAATACTACCTTCCTTTTTTTACGTTATAAACATAGTGTGGAAGCCACACTGCTCAAAACAATTAGGGGAGCACTTTTTAATTCCAACTTTAACTTCACTCCCAACTTTTAAATTTTTATCCTATAAATCTGAAATTTGTTAAATAGGTTCACTATGCATTCGAAATGAAATAGTAAAAAACAGGAGATAAAATCTTAAGTTTTTAATACTTAATTTAAAGGGGGGAAATGGAATAATAACTTTTTAATAAATTATAACAATAATTTTTTTAAAACTTTTTTTGTTAAAAATAGTTGAAATATATTTTTAAACATCTAAAAAATGCAAGCATGAAAAATTTAGGGTAAATTTATTTTCTAAAACTGTTTTAAAGTTAAATTTATTTTACCATATTTTTCATATTTTCATTAATATAAAAAATATATTAAATTCTTCAAAATACGTCATTCTTCCATCTAACGATGTATCTAACGATACATAAGTGGCGAATTTAACTTAGTCAGAAAAAAATCACAAGCTGATGACTCCCAATGGAATCATTGGGAGCGAAAGGGTTTAAAACATTATTTTTTTTTTTTATTATTATCCCAAGTGTATATACACAAATCCATGGACACACAAAACAGGAACACAACAATTAAACAATATCAAACAAGTTGAAAACATTAAGAAAGTCCAGAACTTGTAGCGGGTTGGCAGAGAACAGTTCCTTCTTTGACACGCCCATGCAATCAAGAAGATGTTCGGGTGAAGCCTGATTTACATTGCAGATAGTGCACGTCGGGAAAACCCTTTCTCCATTAATAAATTTAATCTGTCTCGTATGGCCAGTACGAAGACGTGACAGGGAGGAAAAAGCATGCCGACTCAGGCCAGAGTCAATGTAGGTTCCAGGCTTGTCGGGCACGTACCAGTGGTGAGATACTCCTTGGAGAACTTGCTGTTTTAGTGCCTTCTTTTGACAAGATTTAAAGAGGTCGAAGTCGATTGATAAGTCCGGAACAGCAGCAGCCTTAGCCAATTCGTCGGCCGTTTCGTTTCCCTTCAGGCCGATATGGGAGGGAATCCATTGGAATGTTAGTGAGGAGTCCTTGTGGAAGGAGTCAATACAGGTCGCGATTTCTTTTAGTATTGATTTGGAACTAGTGAAACACTTTTGGAGTTCCTGAAGGGCTGATAAGGAATCCACAAAAAGACCATCTTGTTTGGCGAGGATTTATCGAGGTATTTAAGAGCCATCGCAATCGCTATCAGTTCAGCATTAATGACTGAACAGCCTCTGGGATTAGTATGACTTAGTTTTTGATTCTGGTTTTTGGACTCGATAAATACACCGCTTCCCGAATTTCCATCAGTGTCCTTAGACCCATCAGTGTAGACCTTAATAAATTCTGGGCCGAAGTGATTTATCTTTTCAAGAGCAAGAGCCCTCAAGAGACAAGGGAGTTCATCTTGCTTTCTCACAGAATTCCCAATGGAGAGATTGATGATAAGCTCTTTCCTTTTGTGACACGGTGGGAAGACTGGAGAGCCAGTTAGTTTGTTAGGGCAAGTAATAGGTATTTCGTTTTGAAGGATTGAGTGCATAGGAGATTTCTTCTTAATTCTATAAGATGGTATCCAGTCTTTAATTAACTCTCCGGTTCTGTGGCCCTTCAGGTTGACCCGTTTTTCAGTAAATTTAGTCAGATTTAGGTCCCACCTATTCCTAAGAGGGATAAGGCCAGCCTCGAACTCGGAAATGTTTCCCGGTGTTGTATTTCTCAGACCACAAATAATTCTAGCTGCATTCCTCTGTATTTTTTCAAGTTTTTCAAGATTGGTTCTTGTTGCCTGCATCCAGATGGGGTTTAAAACATGTGCTCCCCTAATTGTTTTGAGCAGTGTAAAAACCGACTGTACAAATATTCAATACAGCCTGGGAAATGTGCTTTAGAATTTTTTTTCTATTGGATTTACGCAGAGACATTTTGGGTTAGAGACCGGTCGCCATTCTGGCACATTCGCCCTCAGAAGCTTTACTTATAGGCATGATTAATGATTTGAAAATCCTTTATTATTTTATGGTCAGATATTTTAAGGGGGTACGACACAAAATCTTCTAAAAATTTTTTAAAAAATTTATTATTATCTTAAAAAATAACACAAATATTTTCAAATAATTAAAAACACAAATTTTATTTATATCTGAAATAGAACGCGAGATGTGTAGTTTCTTGAGTCATGACATCTGTGTTGGCCAACCACGTTTATAAACTTCACAGCTGTTTTTCTCCTTGATCGTGGTTTCGAAGATTTTTTGACTTTAAATTGATATAACTCAAAATCTACTGTCCTCACAGTGTTAAAATTTTCCACACATATTTTTCAAGCATATATCTTTAATTTGTCTTGAGGGATTAGTTGTAAATAAATTGTTTTTTTATTTATTAATTTTTTAAAAATAGTTAACCTGTGAAATTATTAAAAAAATTACAATAATTTTTTTAAAGAAAAACTTTGACAAATAACCAAAATCGGTAAAGACAGTTTATTAAGTACATTTTCCTGTTTATAAAAATGCTGAATTTTTGTTTGTCAATAAATAATTTTTTTGACTTATAACACAAATATGAAACGCCACTTTTTGACACATTTTATTTTTTTAAAACAAAAATAATAATTTTTAAAAACCTTTGACAATCTAAAAGTGTTAGTATATTTAGTATACATTTATGGAAAAAAATTATAATGATATCTGCAATATTAAAGAAAAAAGTTAAAAGTGTTAAATAAAAGAAATACGCATTTGTTTACGATTGCTTTCATAACCGAGCAAGAACAGATATTTTATGGAGAATAATAAAATGTATCATATCTTTATTTAATTTAGAAGTCCATATCAAATGTAAACATTTGTTAAAAATATTTCTTCCTGTTTTTATTTACAATGGTTGTCAATCCACTGGTTCTACTTTCACCCATACTCCTTTTTTAGGCTTCATGGAGCTGAAGGTAATGTTCAATGAAATGTCCTATGAAATAAAAAGTTAATTAATGAACTTATTAAAAAAATAGGGAACACAAAGTTTTGCCTTTACCAAACGACCACAGTAATCAAAAACTGTTCAAAAATAAGTTTGAAACGTTTTATATGGTAAAAAATATGGATAGAGTTGAGTTACAGAAGTGGAATCAAAAAGCTTAAAAATACAAAATGACAGCAATATATTACTGAAAAATATTGAGACAAAAAATGACGTCGAAATAACGTCTTTGCGACATCATAAACGATTATAAAAATAACTTTCATTGAACGTTACCGTTTACTGAATTTCTTAACGAGAATTTAAATAATTTTAAAGTTACTAAAAAAAAGAATTACTACAATTCTATTTAATTTGGCCTAGCCAGGAATGTTACGCTGTTGAAATAAGGTTTTCATTTCCTTTAGATTATCGTAAATAGAGTGGACAGTGAAACAATTGCGGGTATCAGCATTTTTTCTGTTTTAAAGGCATCATTTATAGTCCATCCTATATCAACGCAAGTTTACCCCAAAACACACCTTAAGTTTGCAGCATTAAAATGTTCTATGCGGAGGAAACGTGCGTAAACAAACGGAATTTTGCCTCTCTGATTGGTCGCTCCTATACGTATTCAGGTCTGCTTAGCGGACTTTGTCTATAGGAAACCAATTTCTCCTGACAGATATCCTGTCGATGAAGGAGACTCTCTTGTACTCTTCAATTGCGATTAACCTTACCGCAGAGCCTGAGACATATAGTAGGTTGAGAAAAGCGACGTTCACGCCATTTCCTGAAAAGTCACATGACGGGAGCAAGCGCTTTCGAAGCTTGCGTTGTAATTGTATGAGCTATATGAGCAATGTCAATGAAAAGCCGATTTAAAAACTAAAAGTAACATGCCGATCAAAGTCCGATATGACTGTTCTTCGCTATTGAGGGATTATTAAAACTATATGATGATTGTTTAAGTTACTGAGTCGCTACTTACTTTTTCAGTTTCGGCACAAGCTACTAGCCTGTATTTTGACAGCAGCCTGGCTAAAGCTAACTTAGCTTCCAGGTAAGCGAATCTCATTCCGACGCAGTTTCTGGGCCCTTGTCCAAATGCTTGAAAGGCCATGGGATGCAGCTTAGATTTGTTTTGAGGTGAAAATCTGCAAAAGAACATTAACAGAGGATAAAACAGGGTGGCGCAAATAAAAGTGGCCCGGCTTATAGAAGTAGGGGGGAATAGACTGGAATTGCTGACTAATCAAAAACCAATGCAAAACCAGGTGTGTAACCTCAAATGTGACCAGTAACTATGTCATCTTCACCGGTCGGTTATCAGAGAGTACCGGATAAAAGAAGATCGAAAAATAGAGGTTCTACTGTATTTTGAAAAATGCTTTAGCTATTTCGAATAGCATTGGAGTCACCTTCGTTCAAAACTATAGCACATTTATATCTACAATTACATAATTATTTTTCTCACTTTTATCTCACATCAACCAATTATCAAATAGCGGAATTATTTTTAAGCTTAGCAATACACTCTCAAAAATGAATGCTCAAAAACGACGAAATTTTCCTTAATTTTGACGATTCCATTACTGGCAAATGCTCCAATGAGTTTTCGTTTCCTCAAAGTTAGGAAATTCGAATCTTCATTTTTATAAGGATTTGAATGTTGTCTAATATAAAGAAATATTTCGTCATTTTTGAGCATGTGAGTACAACAATGAGATTCAGTTTCCTCAAAATCAAGATACAGAATCGTCAAATCACGATTGTAAAAGTGTGGATTCGCGTTTACTCAAAAGTCACGTGATAGTTTAACGAAACAATCCTTAAAATTAACGAAATGAGGCTGGAGGATTCATGAATCGTCAAAAATGAAAGTGTTATTTCTGAGAGTGTAGGCTTCGCGTAATTGCTTTTAAGTTGAAGACACTTTCTTCAACCTCAACTTCCATAGCAGAGGAAGATTACGTCCAACTTTTGAGTTTTTGCGTTGAAGATACGGTTAAGTTGAGGGTTGGGTTGTAGAATTTTGGCTCGTGCGATCTTTCCCTTAACCCTTTCAGTCCCAGAGATTCCATTTGGTATCATCATGTTTCTGATCATAAAAAATAACTATTCTGACATCTATTGGAATTAATAAAAAACATTTTCTAATAGAAAAAAATTTGACGAATCGAATAATGCGCTTTTTGATATCATAAATGGCTATAGACGATCAGAAAAAATATTCTAAAATGATGATGCCAAATTGACATTGTTACTAAAAGGGTTAAACAGTTGTTTGATTACTAATCACGATCATCTTACCTTTCTGGATTGAACTCTTCAGCGTCAGAACCCCATAGTTCAGGATCTCTGTGAATTTGATAGACTGCCACCTGTACGTCTGTGCCTTTTTTGAACTGTATGTCACCAATTTTTACGTCTTCTGAACATCCGCGAGTGACAAATCTATGAGTATATAAAAATATATAAATTATTAATGATTTCAAGCCTTTTAGCGTAAAATCTTACAAATAGTTCCAAGTGGGGTAAGTGTGATAGTGTTTCTGCATTTTTCATTAAGAAAATTCGTTCTCTGCTTCAAGTAAATTCCAAATCCTAAAATTGGTAGTGAATTATTATAAGAAACATACCTATGTAGAAAAAAAATTATATGTTTGAATTCCAATTTTAAGTGTACAAAATTTGCATTTCAAAATCCATTGCTGTTTTATCACACTTACCCCACATAGGAAAACCCACATAAAAAGAAGACAGTTGCACTTAAATTCAAAAGCTCAAAACTTTCTTTAAACAAAAAATTAGGTCAATATTTCTTTTTAGTTTAATTATAAGTGGTCTAATGTTATATATTGCAAACTTTCAGATTTTTAGAATGATTTCCAAAGTAACAAGAGCTGTTTATCACACTTACCCCCAATCACACTTACCCCACTTGACCCTAAACATTTTAACTCTATTTTTTTTTTTTTGCATGGTGTTGCTTAAATTGCATTGTTGAAAAAATCATAATAATACATAGAAAAATCAAGTACTAATTGAATAATAAATTGGAACCAAATCAATTATAGCTGCTACCACTATTTAGAAATTTGGAGACATTTGTTACGAATTAAAGTTTTGGGGTTTACCATGAAATTGGTAAATTCAATACTCCAAATATTGGTGCCATTTAGAAAGTCTGGGATTCCGATGCAACGTTGCACCAAACTTTTTAAAACAGTTTTCTGGATTCAGTAAGTGAAACACTAATAATAACAGAGGAACTAATAGTTATTACTAAGAAATAACACAGAGTTAAAATTTATTTAAATTTATAAATTTTTAACATTTCGAAACATGCTTTTCTGAGAGGAAAAGAACTATTGTTTTTGTTGACGTGTGCATCCAGGGCATAGCCTGAGAAGGGGTGTAATAACTTCCATTTTCACGAGGCTTTGAGCACCCCATAGGGATTGGAAGTCTGACTTCTACACCGAGATGGCGTCGCCTTCTCAATTTAGGCTGGAGTGGAGGAGCATTTCTTTTCCAGACTACCTGCACCCATGGTACTGCGCTATGGCCACCCGCAGGACTTGCGTACCCACAGATTCAACGAGCACGTTCTCCGCATGTACTCAGGACAGCACAAATATCCTTGTCATATCCGGGATCCGAACCCGAGCCAACTGGAATGACATCGATGATCGAAACCCACATACCAGATGGGTGACAAGGGACCTGTTGTAGAAACATAACTAAAGAAAAAAACATAACTGAGAATTAGAACTGTGTATCATTATCTGCTGTTTGGGGCCGAGGATGACCTAGTGGTTAAATCCTCGTTCTCGGAATCAGAAAGTCCCGCGATCGAGTCTATAAAACTGAAGACCCACTGAGTATATGGTTTAAGGTTTTGACCCAGGTTTAAGGTTAATTTTTGCTTGATAATTGAAATTCTTTTTCTTTTAATATGTTTAAGTGGAGTACATGAAGTAAAAAAAAATTATTAAACTGGAGTTAGTTTCAACACAAAAAAGACAGGAAAACAGGGTGAATGTCCTTGCCTTCCGTTCCTGACCTTTCGGTCTTTACCGTCGTAATGATCTAGGGATGGAAAATCGAAACCAGTTTTCAGACTAACCGGTTTTTTGTGATTTCGGTTTCACTGAAAAACTTTTACTTTCGTAAGGCCGGCTTAGACCGGTTTCTTTAGCATCGGTGTTTTTCAAAAACTGCCATCCCTTATTATTTTTTTTTGTTTTTCGCAAATGAGCATTGCTGAACTTTTTTTCGTAATTCTAGGACCCTTATAAACCTTTTGACAAACATTTAAAGTGATTTTGAAAAAAAAAATTACAAGTTTTTTATACCTGAAATTAAAAATTATGGTAGAACTGCCCATATGTAGAGTACGTTCTCGTTAAATCTGTGCGTTCGAAAGTCCTGTATGCGGTCATGGTGCAGTTTTTCACGGGTGCGTGGACTATTTCCCACTCATTTCAGGGACATGTATAAATTCTGGAGGTGGCACTAGATGACAGCATGTGTCACTTATGGTGAGTATGTTTTGCCTGTCTAACTTGACAAAGGTTTATAAGCGGATCTCTGACCAAGCACACAAACTTCAATATATATGTCTACCAACCAACCATTAACTGCCGGATTGTTAAAAAAAATTAGCTGTACTTACAAAGGTACTGGTGGGTAGAGTCGCATTGATTCATTCAACACTTGCTCAAGATATTGCAGTTTACTCACTGATTGGTAATCCAAGGAGCCCTGATATAGTTTAAATAATTTAAAGCAAAAATTGTTAGGGTAAGGGTTTCTAAAAGCACAAATGTAAATAAACAAATAGATTTTTGTAACATATTATCCCATACCAACTTTGGTTAATAGTATATGTCTCAGCACAGGAAAATTCTTTGGAGCTCTATATTAATTTTTCTAAAAGCCTTAAGGTTTTACCCACTTACAAGCTTAGAAAATAAAAAAATTAAAAGCAATATTAAATAAAATTTCTAAAAGCAATATTAAATAAAATTTCTAAAACCATTTTAACAAATTACTGTATCATTTTCAATAAACCTCCAAAATTATAAAGTATTCCTTCTTTCTTTACAATATCCTTTGCTAACAACTATCGAGCATGTTTAATTCTGGCAGCTCTAAATTTTGGGTACAGTGTCCTCTTTAGACAAACCTGTTTTTTGTGACTTCGGCTTCATTGAAAAATAGTTATTTGCTTTCTTTAGCATCGTTTTTTTTTTAAACTGCCATCCCTTATTATTTTTTTTTCAAATGAGCATTGCTGAACATTATTTAGTAATTCTAGAACCCTTATAAGCATTTTTTTCACACATTTAAAGTGACTTTTAAAAATTAAATTTCGTAAGTTTTTTTTTACCTGAAATAAAAAATTATGGTAGAACTGCCCATATGCGACTTGTTTGCACCCTTGTGATTAATTCTGAAAAAGTGGGTGACGGACTGACAGACCGATAGACAGAAAAACATAGCCTTTATAAAAATCTTCCACTTCTCACGTTATAAACGTATTGTTTAAGTTAAAATCTATTTAAAATTTAGCTTGAAAATAATTAACAAATATAATAATATTGATGAAATATTTTTCTTAATAAATGTTCAATATGTTTTGTTAAATAGCTAGTAATTTTGATATAAAGCGTAAGTTATTTTTGTGTCAGAACTGAAAATAATGCATACAGCAAAAGAATTAAAATTAAAATCACACATTATTTAAATAAAAAAATCGTGATTTTTTTCCTTTTAAAATCCGGAAAAGTAGTACAATTTTTGAACAAAATTAAAATTTATATACAGTGGTGGCCAAAAGTGTGGACACTTTTTGAAAGTTTCATATTTTTCAACTTTGTGTGATTACAGATTACAGAATATATTAATTGCATATCAAATTAAACAATTGTCTATCATATTAAAGGTAATTTAATCTTTATGAGGACCACTGTGTGCAGATCACTGAAGCTGTCTATGAGACCTTTGGTCCCATATAATCTATATCCATGGACACAACAACATCATCATCAAAGTAATTTCATGTAGAATTAAAAATAAATACAGTATTACAATATCTGTATTACGAATAAGTTAAGCAACTAATAGTATGATCTGTCTTAGTTTCGCAAGTCATTGAACCACCATCTTGTATTGCAATTTCAGCATAAGAAAATCCATTGATTGTTCTTGTTTGTTCAACAAAAATGAGCATAACTTTATTTGTAATACAGATACTTTAATTCTGGTTTTTTTTAAATGAAATTCTACATTAAATTACCTTCAACTTAATATTTAAATGTTTGTATTTAAGCGAAATTTTATATAGATGCAAGAACACAGGTAACAGTTGAAACGCACGAAACTTTCAAAAAGTGTCCACACTTTTGGTAACCACTGTAAGTATATTTCGGATGTACAACAAATAATGTGCAATTTCTTACCTCAGACTCGCATATTTGCTGAATTTCAGTCCTTACTTTTTCTTGAATGTCAGGATATTTGATTAGAAAATGCGTCGTAAAGGCTAGAGCTGTGCTAGTCGTTTCATATCTACAATAAACAAACGGAAAATAAAGTTTTGCCTGAAAATAAAAATACATAGGTAAAAATATTACTGATGTAAATCCTGATATTCAAGTTTTTCGGCTAATTTTAGTGTTTTACATACAGCTGAGAGAAAGAGCTTTAATGTTAAAACATTAAACCCTCGTTTAATAAAGGGGTCATCGGAGTCTTAAACTTCAAAATTTTCGAACGTTTGAAGCTTAGTTTGCGTTTTCATGTAATTTTTAACTACTCAATATATAAGTATAATTTTTTTATATGTAATTATTTAAGATTTATTTATTATAAAACAAATTTTAAAATTTATGAAACTTTAGCCAAAAATAAAATAAATGATAACAAACATAAAACTGTTTACAAAATTGAAGAAATGACCAAAATGACTTTATATTGTACACATATGTACAAATAAAGACTTATACTTGTTTAAAAGAAAAATAAAACAATATTTATCTATACAAATTTTTTTTTAAATAAAAATTTTAAAATTTTAATAAATTTGAAATTAAAAATTGTACTAATAAATATTCTATTGTTTCATTATAATTTAAATGTAAAATTTCACAGATTAGTAAAGCTATGATCGTATCAAAAGCAAATTTTAAATCAAAATTTTAGCTATCGTAAAATGTTTAGTGTAGATATGCTATTACCCGGCTAAAAAGAAAAGAAGGGAGTTATCTAAAATGTCAGCGTCAGTCATTTTTCGAAGTAATTTTCCAGTTGTGGTACCTGAAAACAAAAGAAACACATATTGCACAAGTAGGTTTTTATAACAGAATTTGTCTCTTAGCCTTCTTTCACACAAGATTTGTGTTCAACGGGAAAAACGGCGCTTCATATCAACATACAATCAAAGAATCTCTTAGCGAAATGCATATGACGTCATTTCAAACTAATTTGCGTCACAAAAATAAATTTAATTTAATTTATTATTTAAAAGAAATATAATTTCTCGAGCGATTGTTGTGAATGGCAATGGTGATTTAATTCTAATAAAAATGTATTTTTGTGTTCTTAAATGAGCATTATATTATATTTTACAGGTTTTTTTTAAATATTGAAGTACTTATAATTTGATTTTCTGTGATTTTCAAAGTCTTCTTATTTCTATATGCGCTGAAATTTTTGTAGTATCACACATGTATGTAGCATGTAGCGTGTATGTAGCATTTTTATTTTGGGCTCTGAAAGTGGGTGACACACAGACGGACTAAACGATTATAATACCTTTCACTTTTAACTTAATAAACGAATTGTGGAAGCTAACACAATACAAGAACTATATTTCTAAAATATTGAAAGTATGGCAGGCGAGGTGTACGTTTAAGGTTCTCCTTTAAAACGTTGAAGTGTTAGAAGATGAATTTGGCCCGACAACTTTTAAAAGGCTGAATGCTAATACGCTATCTCTATGACTAATACTGGCGTTTACTTTAAATATTAAATCTAAATGGTGTTAGAGAAAATACAAAAAAAAGTAATAATAAGTTGTGTCGAACGATTTTTACGACTGGCAATCATTTTAGTTTTAATAAATCGACATGAAATCGTACATACCAGCGGCTCTTTCTGTTGTGTTGTCCGCATCAGCTGTGAGATCATCAGAGGTGACTTTGGAATCATCAATTTCAGAATCCATCATCAACTGTAGGAGATCAGGTCTGCGGTTCTAAAAGATGAAAATCAATTCATTATTGGCTTGTTTCACGTGACGTAAATCATTCTTGTTCTCATTCTTAAAAATCATTGGTGGTTTCGGTGATTTGTAGGATGACACGGTAAGCTCTGCTCAGTTCATAGATTAATTTATCGGGGTCTTATTTTCATTCCTTTGGAACTGTTTCTACTCAAGACGGTAAAATATACCCATTAATCAAGGAAGAAAAAAAATGTTTGAAACATGTATTCGTGTGCCGTTACTAGAGTCTCTTGATAAAGGTTTTACGAACGCAGACAAAATGTTATAACTTGGGTGAAATTTAAAGAAAGAAACACTGGTGTTAACCAGTCTATCTTTGGCCCCCCTTTGTTTAGAAGCATAAATTTTGTGCGGATGACATTCTAAGTGACAGTTTTATTTTATAAACCTATACTTGTTTTTTTTTGTTTTAAGTAAGTTAAAACATTTCTTTAAACAGTTATACACTGTTCGAAACATCTTCGAAAAATTGCGGTTAAATAACCGGCAGCAGTTTGCTCATTCACTTAACCTTAGTTAAGGTTTAGGGAATGTTTTTACCTAAACATTTTGAAACTATTTAATGCAAGTCTAGTAAAATAACCGTAAAAACTACACTACATTTTAACCTTTTGGTAGGGTGTACAGTGATTGGCACCCTCACGGTGATTGACCCCTCGCATTCATTATTGAAAATAATAAGATGTTAAAGCCCAAAATAGGTGTGACAAAGGTTTTTAAAATTCCCGCCATTAACGTTTGTCATGTTGGCAACAGTGCACCAACAATCGGAAAAGCAATATGGCCACTAAAGAAATATGTCTCAATGTCAACGGTAGGCCAATCACTGTCTTATGGGGGCCAATCACTGTACTTGTTACCCTATCGATATGGTGTAGGGTTTTTAAAAAACAGACTTTAAAGAACGTGACTGAAGATGTCATAATTTAACAGACTTTAAAGAACGTGACTGAAGATGTTATAAATTTATGTGTGGAAAGAAAAAAGAAAATGGAAGTTGATATTCTAAACGCTCCTGTACGTATATGTTAAAACTAATAAATTATTTATAACGCTACCAAAGACTACTGAATACTCAAGTAATTCGTCACAATGGTAAAAAAACTTAAATTGACCGTAAATTGACTTCGGGTGACACTGTGCTGCACACCATTAGCTCATCATTTAAATTATATTTTAGGGCCATGTTAGTTTAGTTACCTCTAGCATCATAAGATACTTAAGCTAGTTATTCATAAAAACTCCAAGTTATCTTAAATAACCTAAACCATATAAAAATGAATACAGTTTTTACTATTTTACATATTTAAAATAATAGGTTAGGTTTGAATTATCGTCGCACTGGAGCTACACGAGGGCTATTGGCAACGGGCGTCGTATTTTAGAACCACAGTCAGGTGACGAGCCAACACCTGAATAGGCACCCAACGCAACCATTAAGGACAACATCGTACGCAGCGTTAGAACTTGAAGGATATTTAACGTGCACTCCCTTACACGGGGTATTATTCATCGGACATTTTTGGCTGCACGGGCCATTTATAGGTAGGCTGCTATTTTGGCGATGCCCGGACCCGAACATGGGACCTTCCGCATGCTAGGCGAGTGCTTAACCGACTGGGCTCCCCAGCCTTATTTAAAATAATAATAAATCAAACCAATCGGAAAAAAGGGTTATTGTTATATAAAAATATTCATTCTTTAAACATACCTCTTTGTTGGCCCGTCTCGTTGCAATGACACCTTTCACTGATAGGATAAGTTCACCAACAGGGTTGATGCCTTTGTACTTGTATTTCACTATAAGCCTTCCCAAGTATGACCAGAATAAGTGAAAACTTCGAAAGCAGACTGAAAGGATTTCAATTCTAATATAATATTTGGAAGTCCATTAAATGATGAAAATTTTATTCTTTCAGTCCATATGCATAGCATATGAAAACCGTAGATTAATAAAGCAAAAAGTGGATGATGTTAACTATTAACTCATTAAAGACGGTTGGCAAATAATTTGCCGCGCGAAAATGAGCGTTATGCTGTTAATATAAGTAAATAAAAGACAAATAAAGACTGTTGTCCTATGCAATTTATATGAAACAAATGAATTTAACGTCGAATTAAACCGACGTTCATTTGTATGGTTAGTGGTGTTAATAACGTTTAAAAAGTCGTATCATTAGTGGGTTAGTGGTGTTTGTTACACGTTTAAAGTGACAGATCTGGCATAGGTGGTACGTTTTGGAATATTTATGTGTCAATATTATGGTTAGAGGGGGGCTTATTGGGTTGCGTAATGCGTATGGAGATCCAAGGTAGCATGAATATAAGTTAGAATAAAATAAAAGACCAACTCGCGAAAAAAGTGATATGGTTTCGTACGGATATCCAAGGTATATAATTTAAACTAAAATAAAAGACAAACTCGCGAGAAAAGTGATAGGGTTGCGTACGGATATCCAAGGTAATATGCTATAAGTTAAAATAAAAGAAAAGACAAACTCGCGAGAAAAGTGATAGGGTTGCGTACGGATATCCAAGGTAATATGCTATAAGTTAAAATAAAAGACTAACTCGCGAGAAAAGTGATAGGGTTGCGTACGGATATCCAAGGTAATATGCTATAAGTTAAAATAAAAGACTAACTCGCGAGAAAAGTGATAGGGTTGCGTACGGATATCCAAGGTAATATGCTATAAGTTAAAAGAAAATAAAAGACCAACTCGCGAGAAAAGTGATAGGGTTGCGTATGGAGATCCACGCGGGTAGTAAAGAGAATGTTTAAGCTCTTCAAAAATATCGATAACGAATCAGCTGCCTTACCATTCTTTATTTGTATAACAAAAACGACTTTGTTTTTAAGGAGTTGCTTTCATAGATGCTGTTTAACGCATTTTTTTTTCGATAAAACTCCAAATTTAGTCTCATAATTTTAAATCAGCGCCACCTGACCGCCAGTCGAAAAGGGATATGTTAAAATTAAATAAAAGACTTACTCGCGAGAAAAGTGATAGGATTGCGTATGGAGATCCCCGAGAACAACATCCTGGTGAACTTGAGAAAAGGGTCCTCCGGGTCGTTCTGGGCATCCGCGTGTATTCCAAAAGCAGTCCTTCCGATCACATCCATGGTCAGACCTTGGAACATGGTATATATGTCCATGGACTGGCCTCTCTTTCTCTCGATGTTGGCCAGAAGTGAGTCGATTGCGCCGTCCATGATAGGGACCATCTGGAAGTAAATGTGAAACGATTTTTCGATGAGACAGTAAGTATTTACAGTGAAGAAACATAATAAATGGTGTAGGAATGCGTATGCAAATAAAGGTATACATAAAACCAATAATTCTCGTACATGAGGGGAGCCATCTGGAAGGAAAGATGAAGAGATTTTTTGATGAGACAATAGGTATTTACAGTGAAGAGACAAAATAAAAGGTGTAGGAATGCGTATGCAAATAAAGGTATATATGTGACATATTGCACAAATCTCTGTAAAGTTATTATATTACCCATACAAATAACAGTTCGTTCTTAATAACTCTCTGTTAATGTCTTTTCATTATTTGTGTGGGTAATTTAATATTTTATAGAGATTTGTGCGATATATATCACATATATAAAACCAATAATTCCCGTCCATGATAGGGACCATCTGGAAGAAAATATGAGGAGATTTTTTGATGAGACAATAAGTATTTATAGTGAAGAAACAAAATAAATGGTGAACGAATGCGCATGCAAATAAAGGTATATATAAAACCAATAATTACCGTCCATGATAGGAACCATCTGAAAAAAAATATGAAGGGATTTTTCGATGAGACATTAAGTATTTACAGTGAAGAATCATAATAATGGTGCAGGAACGCATCTCCAAATAAAGGTATATATAAAACCTATAATTCCCGTCCATGATGGGAACCATCTGGAAGAAAATGTGAAGAGATTTTTCGACGAGACAATAAGTATTTACAGTGAAGAATCATAATAAAGGTGTAAGAAAGCCTCTTCAAATAAAGGTATAGAAAAACCTATAATTCCCGTCCATGATGGGAACTATCTGGAAGAAAATATGAAGAGATTTTTCGACGAGGCAATTAGTATTTACAGTGAAGAATCATAATAAAGGTGTAAGAAAGCCTCTTCAAATAAAGGTATAGAAAAACCTATAATTCCCGTCCATGATGGGAACTATCTGGGAGAAAATATGAAGAGATTTTTCGACGAGACAATAAGTATTTACAGAGAAAAGGCAAAATAAATGGTGCAGGAAGAAGTATGCAAATAAAGGTACTATATATAAAACCAATAAAGTAAATGAATCTCCTTAAATTTCGTGGCTTGTTGAGGGGAGGGATGCGAGCTGAAGTCTGGGGTTGGACGTCGATTACCAATTATTATTTTGAAGTTTTCCGCAGTTCCTTGTGGTTTGATTTTCGTAGTTTGTTTTTCGGGTAGTTTCGAAATAAATTGTTTTAAATAAAAAATGCGAATTGGAAAAATCTCACGAATTTCCCAAATGTAAGGGGGGGGGGGGTAAAAATAGTATAAAACTCATAACGTAATTTATGGACTCCCCCTAAGATGGATAATCGGCAACGTTTGTGTGCTTCTGCCATAGTACGTTCTCAAAATTTAAGTGAGTTTGACTGTGTCGGTGCATGAACGATGGAACTCCATTTCCGAGGTAGAAATGAATTATTTCGGAATTTTGTTTACGATTATTTTACGAGTGTACCATGAATATTGGGAGTTCAGTAGAACATCAAATTTATGACATACCTTCTGCATATTTTTTGCGCTGTTGCCACTCATAGCAAAACAACATAATATTTTTACATTTTGCATCTTTACAATATAGATGTTGCCGAACATAACGATTAGTTTTATATCCCTTTTATTGACGACGCATACATATACCAGTTATATTGGCTCTTTAATGTAGTACTTTCATAAGCACTTTGCGAGGTAGGCTGCCAGGGAAAGTCATCATATGACTTTAGGAGAACCCTATTCTTGGAACCCCTTTTTTTAATGAGGGAGTTCAAAATTTAGATAAAAAAAATACTCATGAAAAAAACGGCGAATTAGGTGATTTTTTTAAACCAGCGGGTGACCGAGCTCTGCTCGGAGAAAATAGGTATCGAAGCTAACTCGAAGATTTAAATTTTCAATTGTGATTTATCAAAACAATCATACCATAAGAAAATTTGTGAAACCATTGGTGAAAAGATAACCGTTAAAGTTAATGTGACCAGATTTTCAAAATCAAAAAGTGGGACACTCCATCACCCCCCCCCCAGGTGTATTTTTTAAGTATTTTTTTAAGCACGTAATAGTCCCTTCACACAATGACACACTTGGTATAAGAAAGATAAGGAAGGCGCGTTCAACAGCAGCAGTGGCTCCAGGCAAACAGAAACCATACTCCACCAATTTTTTGATGACTTTAGCTTCATTTAACAATTTCTAAAGACGTCATAGCGTTTTACAACGATTATTCATAAAAAAAAGTCTATTTTATTTACAATTTCCTCGTTTTTCGGGACTTTGCTGGACTTTTACAAAGAAGAGGGACTGTCCAGCCAAAAGCGGGACGTCGGGTCACATTAGTTAAAGTGCACCATTCTAAACAAAGTTAGAGTTTGGAAAGGGAACTATTCTATACAAAGGTAAAGTTTTAAAAGTCATAGGAAATGAAATGTAATTGATAATTGGCGTTTCGTTGAAAAGCAACAAAAATGTCGAAATGTGGTAAACATTCCATTTCATACTTCATTCAACTCGATAGGTATAGCAACCATACGTTAAATTTTCAAGATCGCCAAAAATCGCCAATGAACAGAATAGAACTAAAATCGTCTGCTGATTGGAACTAAAAAAATATTCATGTTACCATTTTCTGTAAAACTCAATAAAGTTTAAAGCAAGGTTGAATTTATTTAAATTTGAAAAATTAAAATCTTAACTGAACATTTATAGCTTAAGCAGAGGCTTATAGCTTTAGCAGATGGCATCACGAAAGTAGCCATTAGGACGAACTAATGAAGTTTGAAAATATCCTATCTGTAACTCCGAACTGCTTGACCGTAGCGCTTCAAAACCTGTGCCAATCGATTCGTCGTGGCCAAAAACCCCAGACCCCTAAGTTTACCGGAGTTTATTAATTCTGGGGCGATTTTCGACTTGGGTCCAATTCCTCGTATTATAGTATAAGATAGAAGTGGTGTTGAGTTTCTATGGTGACACAATGTACTCTGTATGCACGATATACACAGAATATAATACAATGTACAGAGTGTATATTAAAATGTACCCAGTGTATATTACAATGTACACAGTGTATATTACAATGTACACAGTGTATATTACAAATGTACCCAGTGTACATTACAATGTACACAGTGTATATTACAATGTACACAGTGTATATTACAATGTACACAGTGCATATTACAGTGCACAAAATGCACACAGTCTCACTTTACTCAATGTGCTCTTACGTGCTTCATTTTGGACGCAGTGAACGAGGGAGTTATGATGGACCGGATATCCTTCCATTTCTGGTCTCGGAGGACAATAAGCTGCTGGCTGAAGCCTTCCGATCTTTTTACGGGCTTGTCTTTCTGTTGAGGTCCTCCTCCAAATAAGTTCTGTAAATAGATAGAAAAAAATGAACAATTATAATGTTTTTTAACGAGCTTGCTTCCATAAGAGATGATTCTAGTTGCAGCTACGACTGTGTGGTTTTTCCATGTTTTTAGTTTACCTTTCATTCTTTAATTCGAAATAATTTAAAAAAATGAAAAATTAGGTATTGTATGCTGTCGATGTCTGTCTGGCCGTACCCCTTTCCAAAATTGGTTCTATCGATCGGATTTAAAAAAAAAAAATGTTCGAAGGGTATGACCTCTGAGACCCAATTTTCATACTTTTTGTCCGCCTGTGTGTACGCCCGGAAGGACATTAATCTACTATATTTCGGTGAATTTCCCATTGAATTAGCGTTGAAATTCAATTTTGAGTTATTTAAATCGCTGTTGACAAATCAACAAGGGCATGACAAACTTTTTTATTTAAAACTATTTGAAGCAATATAATTTTTCCATGAATCTATATGGAATGACGTCATAAAAAGTAGCACAATGTGAGCATTTGATTGTTCATTAATTGTTTACTAAGAAAGCAGCAAAGCATTATATTATTTTTTGAATGTAATTCTGCTTAGTTTTAATGTAGATTTCTTAATTTTTAATGCAGTTTGGACCAGTTTCATGTTTTTGTTATTAATGAATATTTATTATTCATCGGACTACAAATAAATCGAGCAGACAATAAATAATATGAAATTAATTTGCGAAAGAATTTTAAGGAAAATAGTTGATTTTGGCCTTTAAAAGTTTAAATTTTGCTGGATGTTGTGTTTAGCGATTATTTTCTGATGTTTATAAATCTTGTGTCGAAACGGTTATGGATTATATTTGTTGTAAGAAGCTTAGTTTTTCCCCGATAAGAATTTCAGTAAGTATTTAATTAACAGTAAAGTAGGCTATTTTAGTTCTTTAAGGACTTCTTGCTTGCATTCGGATAAATCACTTTTCAGGTTTTAGAAACCAAATTCTTAAACAAAAAATTTAAAAAAAAAGTTCAACCAAATACCGAAAATATGGGCGAAACATTTCACCATTAGTCGTTGCAGCTACTAGAAATGATATTTTTGGTGAAACATTAGCCAAATTTTTAACAGTGAAGTGATTTATTCAATAGCTTTCCAGAAAAGAAATATGCATGTTTTACTTACTGGCCTGTTAATAAACTTATGAAAGTCTGAAACTTGAATCTTTTTAATGAGTTCAACATCTGATACCAACACCACAGGCTGCATACCGAAATAATAACTGAAATTAAAAACAAATGAACTAAGGTTTTGAGCCAATATAATTGTTTTTACAAAAAATTATAAATCCAAGTTTATATTTGTTTCTTTTTGAAATAGAGATTATATTTTATTTTTAAAGAAAAGTACATGTGAGCAAAAAATATTAAATTTCGAACTATATAATTTTTTTTGATATAAATTTTTTACGAAATAATTTTTTTTAATATAATTTTTTAAAAATATAAATAGTTATAAGCTTAGTATATATTTTAACTTAATTTAATGTATAACATACCCAACAACTTTTCCGTATTTCTTAAACCATTCCTTGTGACATACCAAAGGATTCTAATAAAATTGAAAGCAAGTCATTTTCATTTTATGCATAAAATCAATAGTTGAAAATTTTATCTCTATAAAACGCAATTCTATAACGTTTTTATGGTAAACCCATTTTGGAAAACAGTTCTTACCACTTCAAACATTTCAGTTAATAACATGAAAATCATATGATAAAGCAACGAAATGAGTATTTGAATCTACTGCGCTTCGGAAAAAAACTCCTTTATTATTCAGGTTGCACCAAAGAGATAATAAAAGTAATGTAAATAGAAAAGCGAGAAAACATTGCACAAAATTAGGATTATATTTGAATTTCTAAATTTGGGTTCAATGAAATAGAAAGATTTTCGTATACGCTTCTTCTTCTTTCACTAAAACGTTAATAAGAAGGATAGTGGAAAATTCTTCAATGGGCTTGACCATAGCCTCCTACATAACATTGCCTTCCGAATTCGATCATCCAGAAACCAGACGAACTAGTGATAAAACGTGGTTTCGTGGTATGTTCATAAAGTGAAGCGCCTCGTGCTTCGTTTGCTCTGTTTAAATCTAGGTTTCTGTTTTTTAAAATTAAATAACCAATAATTGATAGATTAAATAAAAAAAAAAACAATGGATAATCAAATATTGTTTTAGACATTTTAAGCGATAATTAATAGCTCAATATTTGAAAATAGGACTTGAAGCCCTATATTCTTTGAGGAAATATGGAGAAGCAATTTCGCCTTTTTCCAGGTGTTGAATAATAATTGATGAATTATTAACCACCTATTAATGTATGCTATACGAGATTTTTTTAAAATCATTTAAGGGTCTTGTAGGGTAACAGATCTCCATACAATTCCAACGGGGAAACTTTTGACCCTGTTTTTAAATAAAGTATATGACGTGTACTCATGAAAACTTACCAAAAAATACAGAAGAAAAGTATTTTGCCATTAAAATAATTAATTAGTATAATTTTAACGATAGTAATTAGGTTTAATTGAAAAAATGTTTAGATATTTTCACGCCATTAGTGCTACAATCTGTTGTTTGTGAATTATTACTAAAATTTTGTTTTAATTATAACTAATTAATATCTTTAAAATTATATTTATTAATTATTTTAATGGCAAAATAACTTTCTTCTGTATTTTTTGGAAAGTTTTCGTGGGTAGTTGTATACTTTATTTATAAACAGGGTCAAATTTTCCCCATTGAAATTGTATCAAGATCTGTTACCATACAAGACCCTTAAAAAGTAGAACTTACTTTTGTTACGATTTCTAATAGATTTCCAAAGAGGACGTTTGGTTCTGGACCTGGTATTCCTTGATCTTTCAATACGGAGATACATCTTTTACGGTAACTAAAACATTTCGGTTGATATTAAAATGAAAGTTTTTGTTAGTTTATTAATTATAAACAAATTATTAATGCTTTGTCCTTAAGCAACTTGATAATACACTATAAAACTATGCTGGGTAACTCTATAAAACTGGTGGAAGTCTCGCTCCTTCAAGTTTTAGTGAATGCAGTTACACTAAGTCTGTGAAGTAATATTGAAAGAGAGATGTTTAATTTTTTTTTTTACGATACAACGTTACGGGGGTACGGACAGAGAGATTGACTGAAATCTTTACAATGTCACTATTTAACTTTAATTTAAAAATAATCTTTCGTTTAAAAAAAAGGAAAGTAGGCAAAAGAAAATTGTAATGCGTGAAACATTTCAAAAATATCTTAAAACACAATTACCAATCAGTGTAATGGCACACATTTTTCTGAGAAATGCATTTTAGTGTACAATTTTACTTTCAAAAAAGTTTCATTGCACAAACAAATAATTAATTTTTTTTACAATAGTAATGGTAACTATCTCTTTCCTACTTAACAGAAATTTTATTTCAAAATAAATTTCAAAAGACACTCTTAACTATTTTATCTTTCGTACTTTTCCTAAAAACACATGATAAAATATCTTTCAATTTCAGTCTTTTATAAAAGAGTCTATCATAGCAAGCGTATTACTTAAGTTAAAATAACTTGTTAAACTACTTACGCTAACCACAAAGTTAGAAAAATAACAATTAAACCAACAGTTAACATTTTTCTAAACTTCAATAAAATGTAAATATACACCTTCGGAAGACAAAAACATTATGTGAATTTACGCTTTTGATTAAAACACAACATCATCTATATCATAAACATGTTATCGCGTTTTAGATATGATATTTTTGCAGCATTGTTTGAAATCATTGTGGTTTTCTATGGAGATTATAATAAATTGTTTAAAAAAAAACGCTTAACGAGAAACTCTAAAAGAAATACAATACTCTTCTTTCTTGTTACATAATACTCACTGAAATTCTTATCGGTAGGGTTAGGATTGAATTATCGTCGCACTAGAGCTACACGAGGGCTATTGGCGACGGACGTCATATTTTAGAGCCACAGTCAAGTGACGAGCCGACACCTGAATAGGCACCCTATACAACCGTTAAGGGTGACATCGGACTTTGAAGGATATTTAACGTGCACTCCCTTACACGGGGTATTATTCGTCGGGCATTTTTGGCTGCACGGGCTGTTTATAGGTCGGCAGTTATTTTGGCGATGCCCGAACCCGAACCTGGGAGCTTCCGCATTCTAGGCGAGTGCCTAACCGACTGAGCTTCCCAGTCACGAAATTCTTACCGAAAATTAGGTACATTTGTAACAGTAAGTGTCACATAGAACTGCATCCATGCTAGATTCTTACAGCTTTGAAAAAAATTGTCAAATGCCGCATTTAGTAGTAATTTAAACTTTTAAAGGCTTAAATTAACTTTTATTATTTTTTCCATAAATGAAATTAATATTGTTTATTGTTTACTAAATTTTTTTGCATTTCAAAGAATAATTATAAAAATTGCTTGACTCAAATCTTAGCAAGCATTTAATCGATATTTTTTCTTGTTTGGATAATGTCTCCAACACCTAAAATATCACCTGTATCTTATTTGAAAGAAGTATCAACCATAAAAATTTCTATAAACCGATATTTTAAAAATATTTAGCAATTAAAAAACACGAAACAACTCCAAATTTCAATAATAAATAAGAAAATGCATTTTAGAATTAAGGAGGGTAAAAAGTTTTAAGATATACATTCTTAAAACAAAAGAGTGATATCCACTCCAGCTGGAGAAGTGCATTTTCGACACTGGAAAGTATTGAATATTAACTCAGACTGAGTTAAAATCACTCGTTTGGAGTGATCCTGTCGGAGGCTTAACACACAAAGAATCCGCTCCTTCCGGGTAAGTACATTTTCCAGACTGGAGGAGTGAAATTAACTCAGACTGAGTTAAACTCGCTCGTTCGTTTTAAGAGTGTACGACGGAAAAATATTTTCGACCAACCTTGCTGGGCCTCTTGCCTGTTGTTGGTTGACAATTCTTGTAATTGGATACACTCTTAAAACAAACGAGCGAATTTAACTCTATCTGAGTAATTTTCACTCCTCCAGTCTTGAAAATGCACTTCTCCGAAAGGAGTGGATCCTTTGTCTGTTAAATCTCCAACAGGATCACTCCAAACGAGTGATTTTAACTCAGTCTGAGTTAATATTCACTCCTTGCCAGTGTCGAAAATGCACTTCTCCAACTGAGTGGATTTCACTCTTTTGGTTTAAGAGTGTAGAACCAATTTTGAAAACAGGTACGGGATAACGCTAAGACATCTATGCTGCATGCCAATACTCACTTATCCATTTTTGTAAATTTTTTCAAATTAAAATAAAAGAAAAGCTAGCAATTATTAGGAAAATTTTATCAAATAAAATTGGTGTTGTATATACTCAATTTTTAATAAAATTCGAACATCAATGGTTTCATTTCTGTCGAAGCTACTAGGCAAAAATAAATTCAAGTTCATATAAATAGTGTCTCATCATGCCATTTGGCATTATAATTAAAAAAAATAATAGGACTGACACATATTGGGATTAATAAAAAAATATTTATAATAGAAAAAGTTTGAAGAATTGTATGATGTGCTTTTTGATATCATAAAAGGCTATAGACGATCAGGAAAAAAAAAATCTAAAATGATAATGCCAAATTGTCGTTGGGACTGAAAGGGTTAAAAAGACTGAGGATAAGTCAGGAACGAGGTTAAATGGTATTTTTCAAATACGTTTCTCAGGTTGAATATTAAAATTAGAACCTGAAAAAATTATATGAATCTAAATGTCATTCGAATTTCACTCCAACATATAACTCTTTTGATATTTATTGTCTTGAATTCGAAAGGGAATTAAACAACGTCTTTTTTTAAAGTCAACCATTTTACACGCCCAAATGCCTTCTAAAAAAAGTAATTATTTTCAATTAATTCTGAAGAAAATATAATAATGAGCGTTTTATTAGTAAAATTTACACTCTTAAAACAAAAGAGTGAAATCCACTAATTTAGAAATAGTGAATTTTCGACACTGGAAAGGAGTGAATATTAACTCAGACTGAGCTAAAATCACTCGTTTGGAGTGATCCTGTTGCAGGTTTAACATACAAAGGATCCACTCCTATAGGGGAAGTGCTTTTTCGACACTGGAGAAGTGAAAATTAACTCATACTGAGTTAAAATCACTCGTTTGTTTTAAGAGTGTAAGTTATAGTAGGAGAAGAATAATTTTCAGATGAAATGCATATTGAATAGTCATACAAGTGTTTAAAAATATTTTATCACTAAATGGTTGTTCTTTATTTCATTATATTTTGCCCTGAATGGTGAGTATGCATAAAACAGTTAATTCCCCATTGAAACGAATCGCTCAGAGGGCTGGGGAGCCCAGTCGATTACACTCTTAAAACAAAAGAGTGAAATCCAACGATATAGGAGAAGTGCATTTTCGACACTGGAGAGGAGTGAATATTAACTCAGACTGAGTTTAAATCACTCGTTTGGAGTTATCCTGTCGGAGGTTTAACACGCAAAGGATCCACTCCTTTCGGGGAAGTGCATTTTCAAGACTGGAGGAGTGAAATTAGCTCAGACTGAGTTAAAAATCGCTCGTTTGTTTTAAGAGTGTAGGAGCTCGCCTAACATGCGAAAGGTCCCAGTATCAGGTCCGGGCATCACCAAAATCCTATAAACGGTCTGTGCAGCCAAAAATGTCCGACAAATAATTCCCCGTGTAAGGGAGTGCACGCTAAATATCCTTCAAAGTCCCGACGCTGGGTACGGTGTCACCATTAACGGTTGCGTTGGGTGCCTATTCAGGTGTCAGCTCGTCCCTTGACTGGGGTTCTTACATACGACGCCCGTCGCCAAAAGCTCTCGTGTAGCTCTAGCGCGATGATAATTCAAATCTAACCTAACCAAACGAATCACTCAATTTTCGATCATTTATATTTTCTAGATTGTTCCAATAAATAAACATATATTAAGAGATAGCCATTTTCCACGTCTAAAAGCATGTACGAAATGTAGAACTTTTTTTAAATGTAAAGATATAATGTATAAAAAGAATAATTTAAATAAAAAATAATTCATTTATTTAAATCAATGGGTTCCGTACACGTTGGTCACTGTGTGCATTTTCAAAAATTTTCCTTTTTCCTTAGAAACGCATTTCTTTATACATAATTTAGCAAACTGATTTGTAACATTTTCAATAAATCAATAACTTCCGAGAAGTATTTAAATTGGTTTCTTTAAACGCCTTTTGATGACCCAAATGCATGTGCAAGTTTTGTGTGGAATAAATTCAATTAATTTCAATTTCAATTTAAAGGATGTTTTGAAATGATTTTTTGAACGAAATTCACTTAAAAAGGTGTTATTTGTTTATATTGTCATAATGCTCTCTCAGTTTCATTTCAAACGCATTGTAAGTCTCTGTTAAATTTACGCTTTTTTTATATGCATTCATAGAAAGCTTGCTATACTCCTGACTAGTTTTAAAATACAATTTTAAAAATCTTTGATAAGCCTACTACCAAATTAGTCCAATTTTTAAACAAACTAATATTAAAATGAAATCGTTGTACAAAAATCTGTTTTTTCTTTTCAAGTTTTGTTTTATTTTCCCTACCTATGAAAAAAGGTCATGTAGGGCCAAATACTGCTTTACGTCAATCCTTGCATTTATAAATATTTCAATCACGTCTATGTATATTTTAACAGTTATTTCAAAACTATTCTACCACAACCTTACATTAATAAATATTATATTTACTTTGACAAGATTTATCGAAGTATTATACAGATGTGTTCTGACCATAAAAATAACCAATTTAGGGAAGATCTCAAAAATTGTTTGCAAACTAAAAAGCCACAAAAAATTTTACGCTTCTGTAACATTAATTTATATTTGGATGGTCTTCGAGATTTCTATGGCAGTTGTCACCATGTGTACTCATTTCTTAATACAAATGAAACACAATGAAATTCCAGCAAGATTTTTCGGCTTCAATTTTCAAGATAAAAGCTACAATGAAAGTTTCGGCTTTATTTTTGAATCATGTAAGCAAGTTTTCATCATTTGGCCTGGACGTATCTTTACAGTCTTTTACGTGATAACATGCCATCGCATAAGAGTTGCCGTTTTGAGCTTCTCTAAAACAGCGACCTCAAACTCCAACTACAACGAAATGCATCGAACTTTGAGTTCGTTGCAAAGCATAGTAGAGTACACCGATAATCAATTATCATTTCTTTTAGTTTGCAAAATGATCGACTGTTTCAGTTCCATGTACTTTTTCCTGTCCTTTTTCCTTGGTCAACAAGATCCTCTTGAACATAACGTGCTGTATGTTGTCTCCAGAGTTTGTGCTTTTTCAACACGTTTGCTGTCCTTTTTGGCCATGACTGTTTCTACTTCGCTGGTGGCCGAATCCTTCCAAGAGGTAGGTGTTTCTGCGAGGAATTCGCTTCAGTTTTCCTACGAGCCCAGTCTTGCACTAAAAAAGTTTCTGCTCAGTGCGGAAAGAGAGGTCAGTCTGACAGCGTGGAAAATTGTCCCCATAAGAAGAAGTTTTATAGTTGTTACAATGGGAGCATTGTTGACGTACGCAGTGCTTGTTGATAGCTTGAGATAGTTGCTGAATCCAGCACTGCGATAAGATGTGTAACGTTACCTTAATTTTTAGGTGTAACGTCCGCCACATCCACTCTTTAGAAAGCAGACTTAGCAGACTCTTTAGAAAGCTGACTGAAATTTGCAAAGAACTGTCTACAAAACGCTGTGTAGCGTTGCGGAACCTTAAAAGGACGCCAAGCTCGTGCACAATTATAAATGTTGTGGCACAAAAAGGATTCTGAAAACTGTTGTGGATACTATACATTGTAAAAGCGGTCTATTGTTTCTGCAGAAAAAAAATGTAGATGCGGTATGAAAGAAAAATACAGTATAAATTATACTAAAACTGTTTATTTAATGCGAAAAACTTTAAATTATTATGTTGCATGGAAATTTCCTTGTCAGATAATAATTTGACTAGAGTTATACAAGTTTTAACTTGTTCCATTGAGTTGTTAAACAACCGGACGCTATTTTTGTTTCAATTTTTTTTGGCTGTTATGACAATAACTGGTGAAAACTTGCATAGGTATCTAGGATGTTTTCACTTAAATTGCAATTTTAATACTAATTCTTCGGCTTTATGGGACTGAGAACTTTGGCATTCGTTTTTTGTCTTATTTTAACCGATTCATCAATTCTCCTTTAGAACTTTACCGCTACAAATAAGCAATAAAGTGTCAATCTGTCGCCAAAAGAAATAATTTTTGCTACCGAACATGAACTCCGCCTTCGCCGTTTTCCTAAAAGCCATAACTGGTCGCTCTTTTCGAGATGCGAAAACTGGGAGTAGGAAGACTATCTGGTATATGCTATAGATTGATGAGTTGTTTAAGAAAAGTAGCAAATAAAATCGTTATTTTAAATTTAAAAACATAATCTCACTAGGTAATTATATGGATTTTAATAGGAGATAAAGTATAAAAATTAAGTGCATAATCTGCCTCGATGTTATAGTTATTTTGTAGTATGTAAGTGTAACTCAAATCCATAGTCTCAAATATTTTAATCGATATATATATTTTTCAAAATTTTTCGCCTTAAATTAAGCGTTTTTTGTGAAATCAGCCAATTTTATGATTCGTCAAATTGCGTAAGTAATCGTTTAGATAAGATTTATTCCAATTTTCTTTGAAAAATACTTGCTATAAATTTGTTAAAATAAATATAGCCTATAAAAAATTACTATCTATACATACATCATTGAAATGAATTTTTTATTAATTCCACTTCATTGTTTCCTCAAATTATGCATGTTGATCATTAAGTGCATTTTTAGCATTTTGTAGAAACGCTACTTCTGAAAACACTCTAAATTAATGAACTCATTTGTGCAAAGTACGTTATTTTACCAATAGATCAATAACTTCTTCGAAATTATTAACATTGTTTTATATCGACTTAAGATGATGGAAGTTGATGTTTGAATTTTTTGGTGGGTAAGATATTTAATTAATTTAAAAATCAATATAAAAATATTTTTTAAATTAATGGAATCAATTGATAAAAGGGCCTTTAGTTCGAATCTTAACAAAGTTCTGTTAGATTAATCTCAGCCGCATTGTGAAACTCATTGTTGAAAAGTTTGCTATCATCCTATTCGGTTTTAAAATACAACTATAAATATATTTGAAAACAAGAATTTAAAATTAAAAAAATGTGCATTTAAATTAAACTTATTTAATGCAAGTCTACAAATTAAAATGAAATCCTTGTACAACTGTCTTTTTTTACTTTTTAAGCTTTGCTTTATTTTCCCTATGGGTGAAAAAAGATCAACTAGGGCAAAATCCTGCCTTATGTCAATCCTTGCATTTATAAACATTTCAATCACGGCCTTGTATATTTTAACACTTATTTCTAAACAATTCTACTACAACTTTACATTAATTAATACTATATATACCTTGACTAGATTTCTAGAAGTAATATACAGATGTGTACTGAGTATAAAAATAACTAATTTAGTAAAGATCTCAAAAATTGTTTGCAAACTAGAAAGCAACGAAAGCTTTTATGTTTCTGTGACATTAATTTATATTTGGACGATTTTAAAGATTTCTATGGCAGTTGTCACCATGTGTACTCATTTCTTAATACAAATGAAACACAATGACATTTCATCAAGATTTTTCGGCTTTAATTTTCAAGATAAAGGCTACATTGAAAGTTTCGGCTTTATTTTTGAATCATGTAAGCAAATTTTCATCATTTGGCCTGGACGTATCTTTACAGTTTTTTACGTGATAACATGCCACCGTATAAGAGCTGCCGTTTTGAGCTTCTCTAAGGCAGCGACCTTAAGCTCAAACTACGAAGCAATGCATCGAACTTTGAGTTCGTTGCAAAGCATAGTAGAGTACACCGATGATCAAGTGTCAGTTCTTTTAGTTTGCAAAATGATCGACTGTTTCAGTTCCATGTACTTTTTCCTGTCCTTTTTCCTTGGTCAACAAGATCCTCTTGAACATAACGTGCTGTATGTTGTCTCCAGAGTTTGTGCTTTTTCAACACGTTTGCTGTCCTTTTTGGCCATGACTGTTTCTACTTCGCTGGTGGCCGAATCCTTCCAAGAAGTAGGTGTTTCTGCGAGGAATTCGCTTCAGTTTTCCTACGAGCCCAGTCTTGCACTAAAAAAGTTTCTGAGCAGTTCGGAAAGAGACGTCAGTCTAACAGCGTGGAAAGTTGTCCCCATAAGAAGAAGTTTTATAGTTGGTACAATTTGAGCATTATCGACGTACGTAGTGCTTGTCGATAGCTTGAAATAGTTGCTGAATCCATCACTGTGTAACGTTACTATAATTTTTAGGTGTAGACGTACGTCACATCAACTCTTTAGAAAGCAGACTTGACTGAAATTTGCAAAGAAATGTCTACAAAACGCTGTGTTGCGTTGCGGAACCCTAAAAGAACGCTAAGCTCGAGCACAATTAAAAATGTTGTGGCACAAAAAGGATTCTGAAAACTGTTGTGGATACTACATTCGTTTTTGACTAAATTTAACGATTCATCAGTTCTCCTTTAGAACTTTACCGCTTCCATTAAGCAATAAAGTGTTAATCATGTCGCTAAATGAATTAATTTTTGCTACTGAACATGAACTCCGCCTCCGCCGTTTTCCTAACAGCCATAACTGGTCGCACTTTTGAGATGCGATGAAACTGGGAAATATCTATCTGGTATACTATAGATTGGTGCGTTATTAAAAAAATATAGCTTATAAAGTCTTTATTTTATATTTAAAAGCATAATCTCACTAGGTACCAATATGTATTTCAATTTTGAGATTAAAAACGAAAATCAAATGTATGGTCTGGATCGATGTCATAGTTATATTGCAGTATGTAAGTGAAACTCAAATTCATAGTTTTAAATACCTTCATCAATATATTTTTTGCTATGCAATTTTAAACTACACAGTCCTAAATTAAGAGTTAATCATTTTCCGGAACTTAAAGCAGGCATGAATTTTAATTTTTTTTGTTTAATACGAGAGCATATATTTTCGTGCGATATTAAGAGAAGACAAATACCATATTAAAAACACCATTTATGAAAAACAATGAGTTTCGTGCATGTTGATCACTAGGTGCATGATCAGAAATTTGTAGAAACGCTATTTCTGAAAACACTCTAAATTAATAAACTCTTTTGTGCAAGTACGTCACTTTACCAATAGATCAACAACTTATAAGAAATTATTAACATTGTTTTATATTGACTTGTTATGCTCCAAGTTGATGTCCGAATTTTTAGTGTGTAATATATTTAATAAATTTAAAAATCAACATAAAAATATTTTTATAATTAATGGAAAAAACTGATAAAAGGGTTGTTAGTTTGAATCTTAACACAGTTCTGTTAGAGTAATCTCAGCCGCTTTGTGAAACTCATTGTTGAAAAGTTTGCTATCATCCTGGTCGGTTTAAAAAACAACTATAAATATATTTGAAAACAAGAATTTAAATTAAACTGATTTAATGCAAGTCTACAAATTAAAATGAAATCCTTGTACAACTGCCTTTTTTTACTTTTTAAGCTTTGCTTTATTTTCCCTATGCGTGAAAAAAGATCAACTAGGGCAAAATCCTGCCTTATGTCAATCCTTGCATTTATAAACATTTCAATCACGGCCTTGTATATTTTAACACTTATTTCTAAACAATTCTACTACAAATTTACATTAATAAATACTATATATACTTTGGCACGATTTATGGAAGTAATATACAGGTGTGTACTGAGCATAAAAATAACCAATTTAGTAAAGATATCAAAAATTGTTTGCAAACTAGAAAGCAACGAAAGATTTTATGTTTCTGTGACATTAATTTATATTTGGATGATCTTTGAGGTTACTATGGCAGTTGTCACCATGTGCACTCATTTCTTAATACAAATGAAACACAATGACATTTCAGCAAGATTTTTCGGCTTCAATTTTCAAGATAACGGCTACATTGAAAGTTTCGGCTTTATTTTTGAATCATGTAAGCAAGTTTTCATTATTTGGCCTGGACGTATCTTTACAGTGTTTTACGTGATAACATGCCACCGTATAAGAATTGCCGTCTTGAGCTTCTCTAAGGCAGCGACCTTAAACTCCAACTACAACGAAATGCATCGAACTTTGAGTTTGTTGCAAAGCACAGTAGAGTACATCGATAAGCAAGTATCATTTCTTTTAGTTTGCAAAATGATCGACTGTTTCAGTTCCATGTACTTTTTCCTGTCATTTTTCTTTGGTCAACAAGATATTCTTGAATATAACGTGCTGTATGTTGTCTCCAGAGTTTGTGGTTTTTCAACGCGTTTGCTGTCCTTTTTGGCTATGACTGTTTCTGCTTCGCTGGTGGCCGAATCCTTCCAAGGAAGTTGGTGTTTCTGCGAGGAATTCGTTTCAGTTTTTCTACGAGCCCAGTCTTGCACTAAAAAAGTTTTTGCGCAGTGCGGAAAGAGAGATCTGTCTGACAGCGTGGAAAATTGTCCCCATAAGAAGAAGTTTTATTGTTGGTACAATGGGAGCATTGTTGACATATGTAGTGCTTGTTGATAGCTTGAAATAGTTGCTGAATCCAACGCTTTGATAAGATGTGTAATTTTACCGTAAGTTTTAGGTGTCACAGTTTTTTAGGTGTATTTTTAGGTACGTCACATCCACTCTTTAGAAAGCAGACTTAACTCAAATTTGCAAAGAATACTTTTAAGCGTGGCGGAACTTTAAAAGGAATCATGCACAATCATAAATGTTATGACACAAAAAGGATTCTGAAAACTATTGTGGATACTGCAATTAAAAGTGGTCTATTGTTCTTGCAGAAAAATTTTTTAGTTGGTATGAAAGAAAAATACAGAATAATTTATACTAAAACTGTTTATTTAATGTGAAAAACTTGAAATTTTCTTGTTGCAAGGAAATTTCCTTGTCCAATAACAATTTGACGAGCATTATACAAGTTTTAAACTTTTTCATTTAGTTGTTAAACAACCGGTTGCAAATTTTTTTTCAAATTTAACTGGCGAAATCTTGCTTAAATATCTAAGCAATGTTTTCGTGAAAGTTGCAATTTTAAAATTAATGCATAGTTTTATGGGACTGAGAACTTTGGCATTGGTGTTTGTCTCATTTTAACGATTCATCAAATCTCCTTCAGAACTTTATCGCTACCATTAGGCAATAAAGGGTTAATTATGTCGCCTAAAGAATTTATTTTTTCTACTGAACGTGAATTCTGCCCCTGAAGTTTTCCTAAAGCCATAATTGGTCGCTCTTTTTGAGATGCGATAAAACTGAGAGTAGTCTCAGATATACATTATGGGTTGGTGCGGTGTTTAAAAAAATAGCATATAGTCTTTATTTTAGATTCAAAAACATAATCCCACTGCAGGTACCAATATGCATTTCAATTATGAGATAAAGTATGAAAACTAAATTTATTATCTGGATCGATGTTATAGTTAAATTGTAGTATGTAAGTGTAACTCAAATCCACAGTTTCAAATACTTCCATCAATATATTAGTTTTCAATATTTTTTTTGCCTCAAATTAAGCGTTTTCTGTGGAATAAGCCAATTTTATGACTCGTCAAATTGCGTAAGTAATCGTTAAAAGAAGATTTAGTCCAATTTTCTTTGAAAAATACTTGCTGTAAATTTTTTAAAATAAATATAGCCTACCAAAATTACTACACATACATAAATCATTGAAATGATATTTTTTAATTCCCCTTCATTGTTTAATCAAATTATTTCCTATTAATTACTGAAAATTGAAAATCGAAATGGTTTGATTGAAGAATAAAATTTTCTTGGAATTTTCTAAAAATTTCACACTATTTTTGATAGTCCGTTTGCAATACTCTTTATTTAGTAGCATTGGAGATGTACTATTCGATTATATTTTGATCCGCATGGCGTATAAACAACTTATTCTCCTTGAAACAAATCTAATAAACTTTTTATCATATATATTTTTCTATATTCTTTAAACAAACACAAAGTAAGAGTTAATAATTTTCTTCGCCAAAACGAATTCCCGATTCATTTTTATTAATTTGAAAAAGAAATAATAATAGCGCTTTTTATTAGTATATATAAAAACATAATACAAATAATGTAATTTATTGGAATAAATGCATTGATTTGTTGAACAATTGTTATGTTTATGCATTTTTAGCCTACTTTTCTTTTAATTCGAAGAATTAAAAAAAAATTAAAAAGCAGGTATTGACATGCCGTCGATGTCTGTCCTCCGTCTGTCTGTCTGTCTGTCCGTCTGTTTTGTCCGTCTACCCGTTCGATCGGACGGACATAAATCTACTATTTATCGACGAATTTACCATTGAATTAGCATTGAAATTCAATTTCGAGTCATTTAAATCGCTGTTACAAATTACAAATGCTACGGATAAGTGAGATATGTCAAAAAATTCAGCGCATCGAAATGAGAATACATTGAAAATTTAAGAAAATAATTCGATTTCTAAGTACTTCAATTATTTCAAAAACTTCAAAATTTAATGCTCATTTAAGAAGCATAGGAAGCCAATTTTTTAAAAAGAATTAAATCACCATTGCAATCGCAACAATCGATCAAGAAACTTTAATTCTTTTAGATTTAGACAATAAATTAAAATAAATTTATTTTTGCAACATCGATCAGTTTGAAATGACGTCAAATCTATTTCACTTCGAGACTCTTTGTATGTTTTATGCATTGTTTTCATTCTATTTAAAAGCGAGAACTATTAATATTTATTCTTTGAAATATAAATTTTTGCAAACGATTTAAGTAATAATTATTTCATTTTCGAAATAAAATAAATTAAACTAGCCGAATTTAGCGGGTAAATATTTAATATAGAATTAATGCTGTGTTTGGCACCGTTTTACCTGTTAAACACAACTTTTGGGTGGAAGCGGGTTAGGTGACAGATTCTGTTACAAACCTACTTGTTAATTTACATTTCATATTTTAAGGGTATTTTGGAGTAGTTTTATGTTTTTTGTTCTACGAATAATTAAATATTTATTTATAACTGCAAATAATCATGCGGACGATAAGTAATATTTATTGGCGATAGAAAATTAATAAAAATAATTGGCTTTAAGAAGTTGAAATTATAGCTGGATGCTGTGTTAAGTGAAATTTATTCTAATGTATATACACTTAATGTAGAAACGGTTGTTGATTTCACTTACTGTAACGAACCTAGTTTTTTCAAGATAAGAATTTTAGTAAGTATTTAAGTCGCAGGAAAGTAGGCTATTTTAGTTCTTTTAGAACTTCTTGTTTCATCATGGCTCATTAAAAGAAATCAATTGCGTATGGGGAAAAAACCTTTCATAACTTGATCATTTATTTTTTTCTGCATATATTTTTGTAAACTATACAATACAGTCTTAAATTAAGAGTTAACCATTTTCCGCAGCTTAAAGCAGGCATGAATTTAAAAATATTTTATTTAATTTGGGAGCATATATATTAGTGCGATATTAAGATAAGACAAATACTCTAGGAAAGCCGCCATTTATGAAAATCAATGAGTTTTGCTCATGTTGATCACTAGTGCATTTTTAGCAATACTTCATTAAAAAACACACTCTTAGTTAATGAACTCTTTGTGCAAAGTACGTCACTTCGCCAACAGATCAATAACTTCCGAGAATTTATTAACATTGTTTTATATTGACTTTTTATGATCCAAGTTGATGGCCGAATTTTTTGGTGTGTAATATATTTAATTAATTTGAAAATCAATATAAAATATTTTTAAAATTAATGGAATCAATTGATAAAAGGGTTTTTAGTTTGAATCTTAACAAAGTTCTTGTAGATTATTCTCAGCCGCATTGTGAAACGCATTGTTTAAAAGATTGCTATCATCCTGGTCGGTTTTAAAAAACAACTATAAATATATTTGAAAACAAGAATTTAAATTTAAAGAAAATGTACTTTTAAATTTAACTGATTTAAATGCAAGTCTACAAATTAAAATGAAATCCATGTACAACTGTCTTTTTTTACTTTTTAAGCTTTGCTTTATTTTCCCTATATGTGAAAAAAGATCATCTAGGGCAAAATCCTGCCTTATGTCAATCCTTGCAATAATAAACATTTCAATCACGGCTATGTATATTTTAACAGTTGTTTCAAAACAATTCTACTACAAATTTACATTAATAAATACTATATATACTTTGGCACGATTTATGGAAGTAATATACAGGTGTGTACTGAGCATCAAAATAACCAATTTAGTGAAGATCTCAAAAATTGTTTGCAAACTAGAAAGCAGCGAAAGATTATATGTTTCTGTAGCATTAATTTATATTTGGATGATCTTTGAGGTTACTATGGCAGTTGTCACCATGTGCACTCATTTCTTAATACAAATGAAACACAATGACATTTCAGCAAGATTTTTCGGCTTCAATTTTCAAGATAACGGCTACATTGAAAGTTTCGGCTTTATTTTTGAATCATGTAAGCAAGTTTTCATTATTTGGCCTGGACGTATCTTTACAGTGTTTTACGTGATAACATGCCACCGTATAAGAGTTGCCGTCTTGAGCTTCTCTAAGGCAGCGACCTTAAACTCCAACTACAAAGAAATGCATCGAACATTGAGTTTGTTACAAAGCACAGTAGAGTACACCGATAAGCAAGTATCATTTCTTTTAGTTTGCAAAATGATCGACTGTTTCAGTTCCATGTACTTTTTCCTGTCATTTTTCTTTGGTCAACAAGATATTCTTGAATATAGCGTGTTGTATGTTGTCTCCAGAGTTTGTGGTTTTTCAACGCGTTTGCTGTCCTTTTTGGCTATGACTGTTTCTGCTTCGCTGGTGGCCGAATCCTTCCAAGAAGTTGGTGTTTCTGCGAGGAATTCGTTTCAGTTTTTCTACGAGCCCAGTCTTGCACTAAAAAAGTTTCTGCGCAGTGCGGAAAGAGAGGTCAGTCTGACAGCGTGGAAAATTGTCCCCATAAGAAGAAGTTTTATAGTTGGTACAATGGGAGCATTGTTGACGTACGCAGTGCTTGTTGATAGCTTGAAATAGTTGCTGAATCCAGCACTGCGATAAGATGTGTAACGTTACCTTAATTTTTGGGTGTAATGTCCGTCACATCCACTCTTTAAGAATGCAGACTTAGCAGACTCTTTAGAAAGCAGACTGAAATTTGCAAAGAACTGTCTACAAAACGCTGTGTAGCGTTGCGGAACCCTAAAAGGACGCCAAGCTCGTGAACAATTATAAATATTTTGACACAAAAAGGATTCTGAAAACTATTATGGACACTACATTGTAAAAGCGGTTTTGTAGAAAAATAAAGGGTTAGTAAGGTTAAAGTAAGGTTCTTGCAGAAAAAAAAATTAAGTTGGTATGAAAGAAAAATACAGTATAATTTATACTAAAACTGTTTTTTTAATGTACCGTTTATTTAATGTGAAAAACTTGAAATTATTTTGTTGCAAGGAAATTTACTTGTCCAATAACCGTTTGATGAGCGTTATACAAGTTTTAATCCTTTCCACACATTGAGTTGTTAAACAATAGAAAGGTTTTTGTTGTCCCCATAAGAAGAAGTTTTATAGTTGGTACAATGGGAGCATTGTTGACATACGTGGTGCTTGTTGATAGCTTGAAATAGTTGCTGAACCCAACACTGTGATACACTGTTAAAAATAATAGTTCAAGGTTGAACCAAAATAATGTTCAAATTTGCTGCAACCATGATTTGGTCGACTGTTGAACCATAAAATGGTATTTTCAAATTGCGTAACTATGGTGAGAGGTTGAACCACAAAAAGGTTCTCCCAATGCATAATAATCGTGAAAGGTGAAAAAAAAAGACAGTATTTCGTAAGCTAACGCCGTCGCGACTTAAAACCCCACAGATTTAACGAGCACGTCTGTCCCACTAAAGAGATCCGATTTTTAGGATGACTGGCAGTAGGTGGGATTCGAACCCCCGCTCTCCTGAGATGCTTTCAAATTTAGGCTGATGTCATAACCACTCGTCCAAGAACTGGTCAATTCTCAAGCAGAAACAATACTGCTCATTCATGGCGCTGCGTTTGAATAAACAGTTAAATTGTCGGTTGCGGTTAGTAGAAGTTGAACCGAACTATCGTGCAATTGGAGTAGAAGTAGAACAAATTTTTCGTGAAAGCGGTCTATTTTCAGAATGTTATAATTGGTTGAACCAATTTATGGTGTATCTGCTAGAAGTTCTTCATTTTTCACCAATATTTGGTTCAACGTTGAACTGAAATTTTTAACAGTGTAATCTGTGTAACGTTACTGTAATTTTTAGGTGTAAACGTACGTCACATCCACTCTTCAGAAAGCAGAAAAATGAAATTTGCAAAGAACTGTCTACAAAACGCTGTGTCGCATTGCGGAACCTTAAAACGACGCCGCAAGCTCATGCACAATCATAAATTTTGTAACACATAATAAGGGGTTCTGTGAAAACTGTTGGAGATACAACTTTGTAAAAGCAGTCTATTGCTCTTCTAGAAAAAATTGTGGGTGGTATGAAGGAAAAATACAGTATAATAAATACTAAATATCTGATTATTTAACGTGAAAAACTTGAAATTTTTTTGTTGCAAGATATCTTCCTTGTCCGGTAATAATTTGACGAGAGTTATAACATACAAGTTTTGAACTTTTCCATTGAGTTATTAAACAATGGATGCTATTTTTGTTTCAAATTTGTTTTATTTTGGCTGTTATGACAATAACTGGTGAAAATTTGCTTATATATCTAAGCAATGTTTTCGTGGAAGTTGCAATTTTAAAACTAATGCATTAGCTTTATGGGACTGAGAACTTTGGCATTCGTTTTTGACATATTTTAAAGACTCCCCTTTAGAATTTTACCGCTACCTTTAAGCAATAAAGTTTTAATCATGTCACCAAAAGAATTAATTTTGCTACTGAACAGGAATTCTGCCACTGCTGTTTTCCTAAAGCCATAACTGGTCGCACTTTTCGAGATGCGATAAAACTGGGAGTAGTCTATCTGGTATATACCATTGATTGGTGCGTTGCTAAAAATAATTAGCATGTAAAGCATTTATTTTAGTTTTAAAAGCATATTCCCACTAGGTACCAATATGTATTTCAATATGATATAAAGTATGAAAATTAAATGGATGATCTGGCTCGATGCAATAGTTACATTGTAATATGTAAGTGTAACTCAAATCCTTAGTTTCAAATACTTTCACCAATATATTTCACCTCAAAATAAGCGTTTTCTGTGGAATAATCCAATTTTAGGATTCGTCGAATTGCGTAAGTAATCGTCAAGCTAAAATTCAGTTAAATTTTCTTTGAAAAATACTTGCTATAAATTTGTTTAAATAAATATAGCCTACCAAAATTTTATTAATTCCATTCATTATTTTATTAATTCCATTTCATTGTTTCCTCAAATTATTTCCTATTAAATTCTGAAAATGAAAAATTGAAAATGGTTTTATTGAAGCATAAAATTTTCGCGGAATTTATAAAAGTTTCACGTTATTTTTGAGAAACTGTTTGCTTTTCTCTTTAATTAGTAGCATTGGAGACAAACTATTTGATTATATTTCAATACGCATGGCGTAAGAAAACAATTAATTTACCCCTGAATGAAATCTAATAAACTTTTTATCATTTATATTTTTCTATGTTTTTTTAAACAAACACAAAATAAGATTAAAAATTTTCTTCGCCTAAAAAAATTCCGAAAGTACTTCCTTTTTATTTATTGAAGAATTGTTTTTGGAAAAAAAAGTAATAGTTTTTTTAGTAAATATAAAATCATAGTAGAAGTAAAGTAATTTATTGGAACTGAAGCATTGATTTGTTGAACGATTGTTATGTTAATTAAATTTGTCTCATCATGGCGCATGAAAAGAAATCAATTACGTATGGAAAAAAATCTTTCATAATTTTATCATTTATTTTTTTGTACATATTTATTAAAAAATACATTTTCATAAATGAAGCTAGTTACCCATTTTCCGCAACTAAAAGCAGGCATGAAGCTTATAATTTTTTTAAAAAAAATTGATACAATATATTATTGCGATATTAATAGAAGACAATTACTGTATGAAAGCCTCCATTTATGGAAATCAATTAATCAATCAATTTTCAGAAATTTTCATTAGAAACGCTTTATCTGAAAACACTCTAAATTAATGAACTCACCTGTTGAAAGTACGTTACTTTAAAAATAAATCAATAATTTCCGAGAAATTATTAACATTGTTTTTTATTGACTTTTGACCATCCAAGTTGATGTCCAAATTTTTTAGTGTGTTATACATTTAATTAATTTAATAATGAATGCAAAATATATTTGATAATTTAACAAATGGGATTTTACTACGAATCTTTACAAAGCTCTCTTAGATTCGCTTCAGCCGCATAGTGAGTCTCTGTTAAATTTGAGGGGTTTTTTTTAATATAAATTCTCAGAAAACTTGCTACACTCTTGGTGTGTTTTAAAATAAAATTTTAAATATACTTGAAAACAAAACTTTTAATTGAAAATATACATTTAAATTAAACTTTTTTAATGCAAATCTACAAATTAAAATGAAATCCTTTTACAAATATCTATTTCTCCTTTTTAAGTTTTGTTTAATTTTCCCTAAGTGTGAAAAAAGATCATCTCGGGCAAAATCCTGCCTTATGTCAATCCTTGCAATAATAAACATTTCAATCACGGCTATGTATATTTTAACAGTTGTTTCAAAACAATTCTACTACAAATTTACATTAATAAATACTATATATACTTTGGCACGATTTATGGAAGTAATATACAGGTGTGTACTGAGCATAAAAATAACCAATTTAGTGAAGATCTCAAAAATTGTTTGCAAACTAGAAAGCAGCGAAAGATTATATGTTTCTGTAGCATTAATTTATATTTGGATGGTCTTTGAGATTTCTATGGCAGTTGTCACATTGTGTACTCATTTCTTAATACAAATGAAACACAATGAAATTTCAACAAGATTTTTCGGCTTCAATTTTCAAGATAAAAGCTACAATGAAAGTTTCGGCTTTATTTTTGAATTATGCAAGCAAGTTTTCATCATTTGGCCTGGACGTATCTTCACTGTGTTTTACGTGATTACATGTCACCGCATAAGAGTTGCCGTTTTGAGCTTCTCTAAAACAGCGACCTCAAACTCCAACTACGACGCAATGCACCGAACTTTGAGTTCGTTGCAAAGCATAGTAGAGTACACAGATAATCAATTATCATTTCTTTTAGTTTGCAAAATGGTCGACTGCTTCGGATCGATGTACTTTTTAATGTTCTTTTTCCTTGATGAACAAGATCCTCTTGAAGATAACGTGCTGTTTGTTGTCGCCAGAGTTAGTGCTTTTTCAACGCGTTTGCTTTCCTTTTTGGCCATGACTGTTTCTGCTTCGCTGGTGGCCGAATCCTTTCAAGAAGTTGGTGCTTCTGCGAGGAATTGGCTTCAGTTTTCTTACGAGCCCACTTTTGGGCTTAAAAAGTTTTTGCGCACTGCGGAAAGAGAGGTCAGTCTGACAGCGTGGAAAATTGTCCCCATTAGAAGAAGTTTCATAGTTGGTACAATGGGAGCATTGTTGACATACGTAGTGCTTGTCAATAACTTGAAATAGTTGCTGCCCTAAACACTGTAATAACACAAAATTGTCTCCATAAGAAGAAGTTTTATAGTTGGTACAATGGGAGCATTGTTGACATACGTAGTGCTTGTCAATAACTTGAAATAGTTGCTGCTCTAAACACTGTAATAACACAAAATTGTCCCCATTAGAAGAAGTTTTGCAGTTGGTACAATGGCAGCATTGTTGACATTACGTAGTGCTTGTCAATAATTTGAAATAGTTGCTGCTCTAAACACTGTATTAAATACGTAACGTTATGATATTTGGGTGTAACATATGTCACACCCACGCTGTTAAAAAAATGTGTGCTTGGTATCACCGTAATCAGGGTTCCTAGTAGCTGCAAAGGCTGTGTGGTGAGAGGTTTTACCATATTTTCGGTATCCGAATGTACCATTTTTCATGTTTTTGAAACCAAAAACTGGGAAATGGTTCAACTAAATTCCGAAAATATTGTGAAACCTTTCACCACACAGCCGTTGCAGCTAATAGGAACCATTATTACTTTGAAATAAAGTTCAAAATTTTTAACAGTGCAAAATAAAAAGAGAGGTCAGCTTCACAATTTGGAAAAATTTTCCTTTAAGAAGGAATTTCATAGTTGGCACTATGGGAGCATTGTAGACATACGTAGTGCTTTTCGATAGCATGGAACAGTTGCTGCTCCAAACACTGTAAAAAAATTCGTTACTTTATTATGATATTTTGGGTGTAACATACGTCCACGCAAAATAAAAAAAAGACCAGCTTGACAATTTGGAAAAATGTTCCCTTAAGAAGGAACTTCATTGTTGGTAGGGGAGAGCAGGGGAATCCCGCCACCTCGGGTAATGCCGCCACCCCTTTTATCTCGCCAGCGGTGTGTGTGGGAGGGGGGCTGTGAGCGCTGACTTGTAGCAGGATACAAAGTAATTTGTAGTATAGACGCTAATGGCCGTGCGGTGAGTTGGTGTAAAGTTATTTTAAAAAAAATATGGTTTTTAGTGATTTTCATCTAATATTGTGCCTTCTGAAATTGAGCGATAAGTGACTGCTTTCTCTAAGTTAGATAAATCAGTTATATATCATTTAAAAGAGTAATTATTTGGCTATTTTATCACGTCGTTAGTTTGGACGCTAGACTAACTACCTTTCTTTAAACAACCGTCTATGCCATTTTGTCTTACTGGGGTAATGCCGCCACATCACTCTGGGGTTATGCCGCCACATGCAAAAGGATGACGGCATAATCCGCAAAATAGAATTTTCCTATATTGGCTTTAAAACCTATTACTTTTCGTTACAGATGCCACGTATCCGAAAAAGAATAACTGAACTGGTCAAATAGACCAACGAAGCTTTAAAACCCTGCATAGTTAGTTGGACACAGAAAGTTAATAAAAGAGCTGTACCCTGTACAATTTACCATTCCAAAGTTAATTGAAACTATTTTAGTTCTATATGTATTGCTTTATTTTGTAATTTCCCATTATTTATAGATTATTTGCTTTGTTTATTGATGCGGCGGCATAACCCCAATGGTGTGGCGGCATTACCCCAGATACCGGGGTAATCCCGCCACTGTGCGAGCTGTAGAAAAATACAATTTTATTCAGTTTCGATTAAAAATTTAAATTTTAAAAAATCTTTACAAGATAGGTTATGAACTGTAGTATGCTATAATCATTACAATTTACATTAATTGCAACACAATTCTGCTTGAAAATTCAATTTCCCTTAAGGTGGCGCCATTCCCCTTCTTTCCCCTACTAAGGGTTTTTGTTGACATACGTAGTTCTTTTCGATAGCTTGGATTAGTTGTTGCGCCCCCAACACTGTGAAGAACTGCGCAACGTTACCATAAATTTTAGGTGTAACGTACGTCTTATTAACTCTGCAAAATAAAATTTTAACTAAAATTTGCAAAGAATTTTCTGCAAAACGATGTTTGCACCTCGTCTAAAGCTCAAAAGTACGCCAAGCTCATGCACAATCATAAATGTTGAGACACAAAAGGATTGTGAAAATTATTGTGGATTATACACTATATAAAATGAATGGTGTATTGTTTTTATAGAATAGAAACTTTTAACTGGTGTGCAAGAAAAAATTACTGTATGATTTATAAAGAAAGTCTGCTTATTTTATTATAATTTTTAAATTTTCTTGTAACAAAATAATTTACTTGCCCCAAAATATTCTGAAGAATGCGATACTAATGCATTAGCTTTATGGTACTGAGAACTTTGAAGCTCATTTTTGTCTTATTAATTATCAAAATTATTTTGTGTGTTTCGGATGTAAGTGTTGGTGAACTGTGATAGGTATTGGTGTTGTGGAGAGGTTTGGTAGTAATGCACGATTTCTAAATAGGCTAAGTAGGCTGCAGCCTAGAGCGGCAAATTTTTTGGGGCGAGAAATTTTACGAACTATTAAAGCTGCATTCGACATAAAAAATGATTATAAAGATACTCATATTTTTTAAGAGAGAAACAAATAATTTACATTAACGTGTAAACCGTAAACGTATATATAGTACTAATATTTTATAGTATATATGATAGCTTCGAGGACAACTAGACTATCTCCCTGATTTGGAAGTTGAAAGACAAATATTAGAACAGTTTAAAAAAGTCACCTATTATTTCAATTTAGAGTGTACATAGATGATTCTAATATGTTGAAAAAAATATTGAAGAAAACTATATCTGACGAGAAATCGATCGTAGCCTACAGGCGGCAAATCTTAAAATCCGGACCTGGTTGGTAGAACTTATATCTGACACCAACAATCTTTCTTTTATGAGTTTTCAAGTAGCTGTAAAGGGCTGAGTTGATAATTCTAATCTCTCCAGGATAGGTCTAATTAAATATAATCAGCGCTTTTGTTAGGGCCTTAATTACATTGCACATTGCCATGATATTTCAGTAGTTATATATTACTGTTATTGTATAGTATTGTACAGCGTGGTATACACTAGCTTATTATGTATGTTTAATAAATGTTTAGTTAATCAATTTGTCTTTTCTTTTGCTGTCTAAAGATATTGCGGTAGAATTGAGTAATTGATGTAGTTCTTAATAAAGTATAATAGTTTTATATTATTCACAGAAGTAATTAGTATTGTAGAGTTCTTGATAATGAAATTAACGCAATGTACTATTTGATACCATACAATTTGGTTATATCATGAAACTTATTAAATAGCATATGAACATTACAGGGGAAAAACCGCTTGATTTTGTAGAAGGCTTTCCTCAATAGGCATCTTTGGCAATGATAGCGAGAAATCGCCTAAACTGGTGTAAAGAAACCGGTTACTCGCTTTGTTTTTCTTTCGCGGCAACCCTGATTCACGAAAGGATACGAGTCATACGTTTGTACCGCAAATGAAGAACCGAAAGAAAAACCGGTTTCCTGTGGTTGATGACCACCAAGCAGACACAATTGTGGGAAGACTCCGAATAAATAAAGCGGTTCTTCCGCCGTGTACTCTTTATATAGCAGTCATCAGAATCACTATAGTACATAAACCCCTAACTTTTTCAGCAATTGGCCAGCCAATACTTAAAGATATGATTAATACGCTTCAAATTGAAGTGAAATATAGAGATCCAAGTCGTCGATAGTTATAAAAATTTCAAAAAGTTGTTTTTAAAAGCGCAATATTTATTTATAGTAGTTAGGTGAATACACTCTTAAATCGATCAGGCGATTTTAACTATGTCTGAGTTAATTTTCACTCCTCCAGTCTAGAAAATGCACTTCCCCGAAAGGAGTGGATCCTTTGTGTGTTAAACCTCCGACAGGATCACTCCAAACGAGTGATTTTAACTCAGTATGAGTTAATATTCACTCCTTTCCATTGTCGAAAATGCACTTCTCCAACTGGAGTGGATTTCACATTTTTGTTTTAAGAATGTAGACTGATTATATTATATAATTTAGGGACAATATAGAAGAAATTGTACTATCGCGGAATAATAAACTGCCAAACCCGGTCGGGTTCGAACCCTTAACTTTTAGATCTTAAGTCTATCCGGGGGCCTCCAAGAGGAAGAGAAAGCGAGAAAAATATTTTAGAATTTGATTGAGTTCATTGAGATTTTCAAAGATAGTGACCTTTATTGAAATTTGCATAGTTGAAGTTTTGTAATATTCATCGATTTTCTTCATATTAGTCTAATTTAATGGTTTTAATTTACAAAAATATGAAAATAACAAAATATATTTTTACTATTACCTGAGTTAAGTCTGAAGAGCTGTCGAAGGCTATAATTGTTTTTTCGGAAAAGTATTACTGTTAGATTATAGCTTAAAGTGCGAGAAAGCCAATCATATAATCCTCAAAATATATAAAAGTAAATAACATACCCTCCCTCCTCCCCAAGGAAAGAAGATAATGAAGAACTATCCCTGGTCTTCCCTATTGTAAGTTACTTTGTAAGAATAATGAAGCCATTAATTGATTTATACATAATGATTAAACTTGCGACTTGCAACATGTGTCCACAGAATTTCTCAAATATTTACAAAGAAACTGTTAAAAAACCATGAAATATCCACCATTTACTCTGATGCATGATATAAAATGCTTTTCTATTTCTAAAACTAAAGAATAAGAAATAACTATATAAAGGATTTTCACTATACTCCTTAAAAAATAAAAACGTAACTACATTTATAATTTTAACAAGTGTTTAAAATGTTGGTAGACTATTTTACATTTTCTAGTTGACTTCTTCAACAAGTTTATCACAAATAAATACATGATTATTTTTTTTTGCATAATATCCAGTCCGCAACATATTTTCAAATACTAATATCGGAACCTAAGCGGAAAATTGACATAGTTAAACCAAAATGACTTTTTCAGTTAAATGTTTGAATAATTACACTATTAAGAAACACTAAAACCTTCAGTTGACATAGAAAAAAGATAATATAAACTTATTATTTGAAAAAATTCTCAATGTCATATGAAACTATTTTAGAAAAGACAACACGATGTTTCCTCATTTCTTCTTCGTTTTCGCTACATCAATTCCTTTAAATGTTTTCTCGTAATTAAATTCGTTTCCATATTTCCATAGTACTTGGAGTTTTCATTTGATGTACTTTAACAGAAGTACTCTAATAATATTTCTATTAAGCAAATGCCTGATATTGTTCGTAAGTATTATTCTGTTTTAATATATTGGGGGTCTTTGCTAAAGGTTGTGCAAGTCAAATGAATGAATTTTTAATACAAAGAGAAATATATATCCAGTTCGCCATTACTATATAGTTGGTTTACCCAAATAAATATGGCTCAAACTAAAATATTAGAACTTATTTAGTAGGTTTATTAAGACAAAAGTTGCTTGTTTACAAACTTACCTGGAGTCAAAAATCCACGGATATACAGTAGAAGATGCTCGCACCTAGGTCCCAGCGTACTTTTGTCCACCGCCTACAAATGTAATAATATTTGGATCTCAGCGTTGTTACTTACATGGGCAAATACTGATTTATATAAATTAACTTCAAATTTTTATTCTTAATATTTATTATAAACGTTTGATTATGTATATATTTATTTACAAAGTTTTCTTATTAAGTTTATATTTATTAAGTTATTTTTTACATAAAAAAACTACTTTTTAAAAGAGTTTAAAAAGGTGGTTATTTATGTAAATATTTAAAAAAAAGTGTATTTAAATTGACAAGAATAATATTTTTGTTGATTTAGAGTTACATTACATGCAGCTATGCAACTCATAAGGCAGTGACTTATTCTCAAATGTTAATTTTCAATAATTCATAAAAATTGCTCGTAACCCGATAATATTTTGTATCTTTTGAGCTAATAAACAAATCTTAAACGCTCCAAACCTCAATTTATGTTTAATTTTTATTAATAGGCGAGTTGTAATTGCAAATTTCGAAAATAGTACAATATGGTACCTTGGTAGAAAAGGTACTTGACCTAAATATAATGCTAGGGTTATACGCAAGGTCAATTTTAAAATATTTTTAAAGCTTTTTATCTGTTTCAAAATTTATTATTTTAAACTTTAATATGAAGTATTTTTAGTAGGTGTCTTATCATATCAGTCAAAAAAGTTGCAAACAGTGCAAAAAAAAAAAAAAACTTTACATTCTAAACTAGCAACTGAGTGGCCCAAAAGAAACTTTAAACAAAACGGAAACTTTCTGTTTTGAATCCGATAAACTAGTTAAATTAAGGTTTTTCCTCGCTAACCATTCATACTTTTTAAATTAAGAGAAGATTTCTAGTCGGGCGCGTTTTTAACCCGTTACCAGATAGTTACTATCAAAGCGACATCTTAACTAGGACACTTAATCTCTCGCCATATCGAAGCTAAAAGAAGCAATGTTCTTGGCTTTAACATTTCCCCAAAGTGATGTCATTGCGAACAAATTTTTGAAAAAACAGTTTTAAACCTTGAGCTAGTTTAAAAAAAAAAAATTATAAATAAACAGTCAAAGATCGCAATGATCATAGCATAGTGGAAAGCATAGTGGTTTTGAATTGTCTAAAACATTGTAAATTTCCATAAAGGTTATTAATTTTTTTTAGCCTACTTTTATTTATTTTTTGAATTGAAGCGAGAACTATTACATATCTATTCTTTGAAATATATATTTTTGCAAACAATTTAAGTTATGATTATTAAATTTTCGAAATAAAATAAATGAAGCTAGCCGAATTTAGCGGGTAAATGTGTAATATAGAATTAATGCTGTGTTTGGCGCCTTTTTACCTGTTAAACACAACTGTTGTGTGGAAGCGGGTTAAGTGACAGATTCTGTTACAAACCTACTTGTTAATTTACATTGCCTATTTTAAGTGAATTTTGGATAGTTTAATGGTTTTTGCTCTATGAATAATTAAATATTTATTTAAAACTGCAAATAATCATGCGGACGATAAGTAATATTTATTTTATTGGCGATAGAAAATAAATGAAAATAATTGCCTTTAAGAAGTTGAAATTATATCTGGATACTGTGTTTAGTGAAATTTATTCTAATGTATATATATATATATATTATATATATATATATATATATATATATATATATATATATATATATATATATATATATATATATATATATATATATATATATATATATATATATATATATATATATTAATGTATATAAACCGTAAAAACGGTTGTTGATGTCACTTATTACTGTATCGAACCTAGTTTTTTCAAGATAAGAATTGTAGTAAGTATTTGAGTAACAGAAAAGTAGGAGGCTATTTTAGTTCTTTAAGAGCTTCTTGCTATTGTGTGTGCTTAAAATAGGCTCAATTGTAGATTTATGGGGATTTGAAAATGTCCCGAGGAATCATTTGGTCACAAACCTTTTGTTAACTAATTATTCATGGTTTGAAATATTAATCACTGCTATGCGTACGATGTCGCCCTTAACGGTTGCGTTGGGTGCCTATTCAGGTGTTGGCTCGTCACCTGACTGTGGTTCTAAAATCCGACGCCCGTCGCCAATAGCCCTCGTGTAGCTCTAGTGCGACGATAATTCAAACCTAACCTAATTAATCACTGCTATATGTTTCTGCAATTGACATGCTTCAAGGCATGAATGGCTCTAGAAATCTTAATGAAAATAAATTTTTTCTTGAGCCTTGATTGGCGAATCCCTGTCACGTGAGGGCGCAGGACCAATCGGAACACCGATCGCAAGAATTAAAGCTGAAAGAAATTTCGTCACCAGAAACAACCCAATACAGTAGTAGGGCCGATGGCTAAAGATCACTACAATAAGCAATTTCCGTTGCAAGATATCACACATATAGTTTTCTTGACTATTTTTCTGTTTACATATTAGAATCATCTATGTGTACCTTTACTCTCAAAATCAAAATAATGTTTACAATTTACGCATTAATGTAAATTATTTGTTTTAATTATTTCAAATTTTAGTATCATTATTATAATTTGTTTATGACAAATTCCAGGGTACAGCCTACTTAGGCTATTTAGAAATCCTGCCTAATGCTGTAGGGGGAATAAAACAAAACTTACTACTCTGCGCTACGAACATTTAACCCTGTAATGCATATTTTTTTTCATCCCTAATAAATATATTTGTATCTTTAATACTCATACATTATGGGAAAAATACTGAAAAAAAATTAACTGCATTGGAATTTAAATAATTTCAATTTGTTAAATTTTCGCCATGTGGCAATAAACCAACTACAAAACTAAAATTTTGATAAGAATGACTAGAAAACTACTAAACATATTTTAAAATAACCCTCTTAAACTATAATTAGTTTTTTCCAAACAATATATTTTTATTTAGTACTAATATTATTATACTTTGAATACTGCCAAAGACGTAATTTCACAGCAGTTAATAACTTCACTCTTTAATTGTGAATATACTTTTACTACTTCAAAATGGAATGTAATAGATGATGAAACACAGATTCGTAGAGAGGAAGCTCTACTTTAAATAGAATAAAATGGATAATGTTACTTGTTGCCATGCCGCCCCGGTGGCGCGATCGTTAGGATGCCAGCCTTTGGAGCTGCTGGGATCGGGTTCAAATCCCGGTCAGGCATGAATGTTTGTGACCGTCAATAAATGTTGATATTTGTCTACGTGTTTGTGTTGTCCTTTCTTTGTGTGTCTCTTGTCCTCGTAAAATCTCTTTCTGTGTCTGTCCGACTTGACGAAATCTTATAAGTGGTTCTCTGAACAAGCACACAAGCTGGAATAAATATGTGTACCATACCTTACCATACTTGTTGCCATACAGCAACAGTATGCATTAGAGGGTTAAACCACAACCCCGATTTAAATCTACTGACTTAAATACCAAGTTCAATTGTTCTAACCAGTTGGCCGTCGTTCTGTCAAGGTTTCCAAAAAGAAAATACATGTGGTTGCAAGATTAGTAGGGTTTCGACACAAAATTGTTACATTAAAAAAAAACATTACAATCCACAGATTTTAATTGAAGATAGGCGGTAACCTTAACGTTTCCTTCATTTGGTTTTACCCGAGGTGCCGTAGAAAAAACTCCCCTTTAGTGGACTTTCCACATCTCTCAACCCCCCCCCCCCCCAAACCTGTTATAGACAGTAGTTCTCTATCCAATGTTTATTGTTAAAATATGTTGGGGTTTTCAAAGAGAGTCGAATAAGTCTATGGGAGGTACTGCTATATTTATATAGTGTATTTTGCATAATTGTACATTTAAAAGAGTAAATAAGAAAATTGTTTTTGGAATACAATTTTGAATGGTAAGTACTGAACATTTAACTAATACTTTTGATTTTATCTGTATATTGTACAGATAGTTTTTATTTTAAACGAGAAAATTCCTTTTATTAATGAATTCGGGACTTAGACTTTTTAAAACGGAATTTTTTTAAAGGTTTACTAATTAGTAACAAACATTTCAAATAAAAATTATTTTACAACCTTCATTTAAGTTGGAATTATAACATTTCTTGAAAATGGTCCACTTACCCGTCCTGCAATTTAAAAAATAGTCATTAAAATATGTTTCTCTACTATTAGGAAAATATTCTTATCCATGGCTTTTACAACAAATGTAAATAAAACGGAAACCATGTATGAAGAAATCATACATTTGCCCGTTGATTTTGAAGGAGAAACTTTACAGTTGAAAACTAAGGCCGAAATTGAGTTGAACGAAACCGAAGAAAGTATAAGGAATGGATTGAAGGTCATAAAAGAACTCATTAAAGGTAAATTTGCTTTTCAAGCAACATATTTTTAGCTACATTTCGTTAAGCTAAATCATGATATTTTCAAAATGTGTTAACCTAAATTCATATGAAGAAACTTACTTCTTGATTGATTGAAATACCTATAATATTCTTTATTAAAATGACTTAAGCTTAAGATAACTTTTTGAGATCGTGAGGTTTTTTCAAGATATAATAAGAGAAATATTTCGAAATTTGAGGAGAGTGTTTTAGGCAATGATTTCAACCGGTTTATTTTACATTTGCATTTCTTTTGTAGAAATATCTTAAATACTTATTTGACCTCTTGCGACATGGCTTCCCCACGTGGGGACATTTTTTAAAACAGCCCCACAAACAATTAACACATTTAGTTCTAAAATTGACCTGGTCCGATAGAAGAAGATCCAAATATCAGTTTTTCAGCCTTTGATTACAGGTATCAGTCATTTATTTCTATAAAAAAAGGGAGTTGAACTGGGGTCAATACGATATTAGAGTTCTTAAAAAAATATTTCAATTTTATTTTTTTTAACTTTTTAAAAAGATCTTTTAGTAGTTAATTTTAAAGGCTTATATTTTGCATTTATAACAATAAGTAATCTGTTAGCTACAAATAAGTGATACGGTCTTTTTTGTTGCATTTATAGCACAATTTTTTTTGGAGTTTAAGGCGTGTCCCTAAATAACTATAAACATAATATCTTAAAAAATGTCTTTTCAAAACATGCTTTTTAACATATATTTGTATGGAAAGTATGTTTAGATTATATAAGAATATACATGTAGGATTTTGCCCGGGTCTTAAGAGGATGAATAACGAGTGTTTTGCCTGCCTAGCTCATTTCAAGATATTTCAACTGTATTTATGTTTTGGATTTTATGTTTTCCACTCGAGTAGCGAAGCAATGGTGTATGAAAGGCGATATTGGATGGAACCTTTGGATGGAAATTTCATTTAATACAGCAGCTGTGCTGGTAAATGCAACGCCCACACGGTGCTGTAATTATCAAGACTAAGTCTTAAAAATGTGCAAAGAAAGTACTACAAAGTAGAGTTTGATCTTTCATGTAATTTTTTAACTACTCAATATATAAGTATAATTTTTTACATGTAATTCTACAAGATTTATTTAATATAAAATAAATTTTAAAATTTATGAAACTTTAGCCAAAACTAAAATAAATGATACTAAACATAAAGCTATTTGAACACATTGTGATTAGGCTTGCGCGGCAACTTTTGAAGTCAAAATTGAAAAAATGACCAGGAAAATGACTTTATATTGTAGAAATATGTACAAACAAGGACTTATACCTAAATTTTCAGCTCAATTTCAATTAAAAATTATTTTAAAAAAAATTTTAATCAAAATTTTAAATTTTTATTAATTTTTTTAGAAAAAAGTTCTTAAAATAATTTCTAATTAAAATTGAGATGAGAATTTAGGTATAAGTCTTTGTTTGTACATATGTGTACAATACAAAGTCATTTTCTTGGTCATTTTTTCAATTTTGACCTCAAAATTTGCCGCGCAAGCCTAATCCCAATGTGTTCAAATAGCTTTATGTTTAATATCATTTATTTTAGTTTTGGCTAAAGTTTCATAAATTTTAAAATTTGTTTTATATTAAATAAATCTTGTAGAATTACATGTAAAAAATTATACTTATATATTGAGTAGTTAAAAAATTACATGAAAGATCAAACTCTACTTTGTAGTACTTTCTTTGGACATTTTTAAGACTCTAGTGACCCCTTAAAACAGATGACCACTGACTTCAAAATCACTGCATATGACCACGTGCAAGCTGATAAATTACAACAATTAAGTCTGTAAATTGTGTTTACAGCATAAGCTGAAATCAAATTCAGCAGAATGCTCTGTTAATATGTGGTAAATACGCTGTTTTTTTTACAGAAATATCTGTGATAATTTAAGCAATAGTCACCATTTATATTATTTACTTTTACCTCATTTACCGTTTCTTTACTTTTTACTCATAGCAAGGCAAATTTAGGAATCCAGGTTCAAGATGTTTGAACTTATTCATTGAATCATAAGTAGGAATGATAATCTTCAAAGTGTTTTTTTGTCATTTTATATCTACAGTCCAACCAAATAGTTCTATTGTAGGATAGAGAAACGACTCGTACCGAGCTGCCATCAGCAGCCATGGCTCACTACGGAGCCCGAATAGAGTGGCAAAAGTGCTAGTTAATTTATAATTTTGATACTGAGAAAGAAGTACACACAGGGCAAAGGAGCCCGCAATCGAGCCCGCGCCCGCTACAGCGCGCAGGCTGCTAGCGTTATGGCCTGCGATCCAAACCACTCGGCCATCGGGCCCCACATGCTACCCTATATTGTCTTCGTGTTGGTCCATGGTGCTGTTTCCAGGTTCAGTCTCTACCTTACTGTAGAACTCTTTGGTCCCAACGGAGTTAGCGTTCCTTTGGGTGCCGGATCAGCTGTCAATTTAGTCACCTGATTACGGTTCAAAATTACGAGGGATACATGGCTATGTTTAAGCTACCCTACTACCTGTGGGTCAGGTTTGAATTATCGCCGCACTAGAGATGCACGAGGGCTATTGGTAACGGGTGTCGTATTTTAGAACCACAGTCAAATGACGAGCAGACACCTGAATAGGAATCCAACGCAACCGTTAAGGGTGACATCGTAAGCAGCGTTAGGACTTTGAAGTATATTAAACGTGCACTCCCATACACGGGATATTAATTGTCGGACATATTTGGCTGCACGGGCCGTTTATAGGTCGGCAGCTATTTTTGGCGATACCCGAACCTGGGACTTTTCGTATGCTAGGCGTGTGCCTAACCGACTGGGCTCCCCAGCCTTCCTACTACCTAATATACATTTGTACAAATTGCCTGATATAGAGCTCTTTGAGTCCAACTTAATTTGCTTCCTTACAGAAGAAGGAACTATTACCTGTTCCTCCGATGATTTTATTCTCCTGTTCCTGCGAGTCAACAAATTCGACTTCAAGAAGACCTTTAAACGACTCAAGGAATACTCCCATTTGAGACACCAGTACATGAACTACTATGGGTTCATGATCCCTGAGAACATCATGCCGGTATTTACGGGAGGAATATGTGGAATACTTCCATACAGAGACAGCCAAGGAAGGGCCATTATTTATTTTCGAGCAAGTAAGTTATCGTTTACCTTATTTAATGTGTTTAACCCTCTAATGTATACTGTTACCGTTTGGTAACAAGTACACTCTTAAAATGAACTAGCGATTTTAACTCAGTCTGAGTTAATTTCACTCCTCCAGTCTGGAAAATGCACTTACCCGGAAAGAGTGGATTCTTTTTGCGTTAAGCCTCCGACAGGATCACTCCAAACGAGTGATTTTAACTCGGTCTGAGTTAATATTCAATCCTTTCCAGAGTCGAAAATGCACTTCTTTTTCACCTTTGCAGAGTCGAAAATATAGTGGATTTCACTCTTTTGTTTTAAGAGTGTAACATAATCCACTTTATTCTATTAAATTAGAGCTCCTCCTAGACAGATCTGGGTTTTTTCATCGATTACATTTCATTTTAAAGTTTTAGTTACTAATAATCCTCATAGATGACAGCAGTAAAAGTGTATTTAAAATTAAAGAGTGAGGTTATTAACTTTTGTGAAATTACGTTTTTTGGTAGTATTCAAATAATAATAATATTAGTATTAAATACTAATAAATTGTTTTGAAAAATTAATCATAGTTAACAAGGGTTATTTTGAAATATTTTTAGTAGTTTTCTAGTCATTATTATCAAAATTGGAATTTTGCAGTTGGTTTTTGTCGTATGGAAAAAATTTTAAAAATTGAAATTATTTAAATTCTAATGCAGTGAATTTTTTTTTTAGTATTTTTCCCATAATGTGCGAGTATTAAAGATACATATATATTTTTTGGTGGATGAAAATAAAGTCTTCATTAGAGGGTTAAACTTTTAGCCTTCCCAATGTAAAAGTTTTTTTTTTCTTAATGCAAAAGTAGGCATTGACATTTTGTATATGTCCGTACTTCTATAAAAAATCGGTTCTGTCAATCATATTCGAAAAATATCGCCAGAACGGATGCTAGGATTGGGGACAATTGTACATAGAATTGGAACACAACTGTAACTAAATACAATTGTACTTAGAACTTTCAATAAATTTAGCAAACGATAAAAATTTGTTTAATTTGCGCGTCTTAAGAACTATTTTTATGGACACGCATGTATGACTATGTATCATGTAAAACAGGGGTTCCCAACCCGCGTACCACTGGTGGTACGCGGGAAAATTTCAGGTGGTGCGCGTGAGTTATATGACAAACATGATGCTATTAATTAAATTCTTGGATCTTTAGTTAACTATTGAATCAGATGAAACCAGAGTACCCTTTGATCTTTCGGCAAGTTCTGTTATTTTCGATGCCACATTTTGTTACAAGTTATTTGTGTTTAGTGGATTTTCGGGACATAAAAAATAAACATCGAAGCAGAATAAGTGTTAAAGAAAGCTTAATAGAGAAGATATATTCCATCACTCCTAATTTTGAGTTCCATCACTCCTAATTTTGATTTCCATCACTCCTAATTTTGATTTCCATCACTCCTAGTTTTGATAATTTAATCACAGATAAATAACTTTAGATTTCGCACTAAAGGCTATAAAAGTATATTTTGTATGATGTTGATTTTTTTGCTGAGTTAGTACTATTTTTTTATTTGTATGATTTAGAAGTATTGGTAATAAATAAAGTGTAAATTAATACTATGTTAATTTTTCCTTTACTATGACCATGTCATAAATAAATGTATAACCATTAAATATTATCAGGAATTTAATTCAAAAAGCCTTTGGACACTTTTTGAAGAGTAAATATTAAACCGTTTATTAAAATATTTATGTCTGGTGGTACGCCAAAATTTCACAAAAAACGCAGATGCAAAAATTTTGGGAACCCCTGATGTAAAAGATCCACTGAATTTCCATTCGACTTGGGTTCTCTCTACAAAATTAAATGAATAATTGGATATTGATTGCTTTTATAAAAGTTCTTAGCAGTTCGGCTCGGTCTTTCGTATATTTCATTGTTACCACATAAATTATTTAAAATGATTAGTGCCCATTGCTTGGTTAAAAATCATTGCCGAATGATTCTGCGTAATTTTATTTTGATTTCCTGAAATATCTATCGTATTAAGGTCGTAACCCTCGTTTTTTTAACGAGTGCTTATATTACCAGTAAAGTGTGCTGAATTTTAAACAAACTTTTTGCACCAATATTAATGAAAGAAAAATTTGCATAAAAATGTAAAACATAAATGCAATAATCATGGTTATCAATCTGATTGTAACTAATCGCATTTGAAAATCTGTTCGTTATAAAGAATAATGCAAAAACTTTTTTTTACATGGGGTATTTTGAAGATGCTGACAATTTTTTATTGTAAAAAAAAATTGGGTGTTGCCATTGGAATTTCCAAAGTTGGTGCTTATTTTAATACGTAAAAGACCCCTTATGCAATGTTTGTTGCCAGTTCTCAATTCCTTATACTATTCTCTGAAAATAGACACTTTCCACAAAATTCCTTGACCAATAGCAGCCGTATAACAAAGGGTGGATCGCTCCCCCCCCCCCCCCGCTCTACTCTTGTAGGGTATTTTCAATTCATTTAAATGTTAAATATCCCTACATACATCCTATTTGTTCCAGTGATTAACTTTTTGACTATTAAATCAGAATAAAACTTTCAAAAATTAAATTTTATTTACGTTTTTTGTTTGAAAATACTATAAAAAAAAATCAAACTGAGAACATTTTCAAAGTTTTCATAGCTAGATAGTTAAATAACAACTAACCTGTGGCAATACGTCTTGTCACCCTACGCATATCACTAAAGGGGACGGATTACAAAAAAAAAAAAAAAAAAAAAAAAAAAAAAAAAAAAAAAATTAGGGCTGTCCAGAAAATAATTAAACATGCTCGAATGCAGTGAGCATAAGGATATTGCAAAAAAAGAAGGGATCCTTTATAATGGTGGAGGTTTATTGAAAATGATGTAGGGGCTTGGTAAAATGCTTTTGTAAATGTTATGTTGATTTTTTTCACCTTTTAAATGATTAAAACTCTAATTATTTTGGATAAATTTATGTAGAGTTCCATTCTTTTTTCCTGTGTTGAAACATATGCCTTAAGTTAGTATGGGATAAGGTCTAGCGATAATAAATTTTTAAAAAAATGCTGAAGTTGAAACTTAGATGGATTGACTGCGTAGACGAAGATTTCAGAACGATTAAAGTGCAAAACTGGAGGTCGGCTTCCAAAACAAGATCAGAATGGAAGAAGATTCTGAGGAAGGCCCTGGCCCACAAAGGGCTGTCGAGCCAATAAAGAAGAAGAAGAAGAAGTTGAAAATTCAGTAAAATGTTATTTTTTGGCAATTTTTATACGTAAAGCTACACAACTGTTTATGTTTAACTGATAGCTCAATATACACACCAACTTTTATTAATAGATGTTGTGGGAAAATTTTGAAAAAAAAAATAATAAATTCTTTAAATTGTACGAGGAGTAAAATTTAAAAAAACGTTAAAATTTATTAAAAAAGAACTTGCATTTCAATATTTATTATTTTTCGTATGTCTTTATAGAATGTAAGTTCTTTAAAAAAATTGCTTAATTTGAATGATATCGATAAAAATACTGCATTTAATTGTTTGGGTACAACGTTAATAGCTTCAAAATTTCTAAATTTTTTACAAATAAGTAATTTCTTTCTGTAGATCAAATCGCACATCAATTAGAAGCCAAAATGGACACGGATGACGTGTTACGAGCAGTGCAGGTGTTGGCTCACTTCGTTCTCATGTATCCTGCCACGCAGATTAGTGGATTTTGCATCATAGCAGACATGAAGGTGGATTCCATTGAAGTATTGCAGCTGGTGTTCAAATATGTCAGATATGTTCTACCGACAATAGTAAGTGACTGAACTTCTGTATTACTGGAAAGTCGCGCTACCTTACACCAAAGAGTTCTATAGTAGGGTAGGGACTGATCCTGGCAACAGCACCATGGACCCCCAACCAAAAAACTCTGCAGAATTGCTTAAAAAAATTCGATTTTGCAGTTTTCTTTAAGAAGTCTGCAGTTTTTTTTGAATCAACAGAAAATTTATGTACATCAAAGAGCCACACAGATCAGTGGATTTTGCATCATAGCCGACATGAAGGTGGATTCCATTGAAGTATTGCAGCTGGTGTTCAAATATGTCAGATATGTCCTGCCGACCATAGTAAGTGACTGAACTTCTGTATTGCTGGAAAGTCGCGCTACCTTACACCAAAGAGTTCTATAGTAGGGTAGAGACTGATCCTGGCAACAGCACCATGGACCCCCAACCAAAAAACTCTGCAGAATTGCTTAAAAAAATTCGATTTTGCAGTTTTCTTTAAGAAGTCTGCAGTTTTTTGAATCAACAGAAAATTTATGTATATCAAAGAGCCACACAGATCAGTGGATTTTGCATCATAGCCGACATGAAGGTGGATTCCATTGAAGTATTGCAGCTGGTGTTTAAATATGTCAGATATGTTCTACCGACCATAGTAAGTGACTGAACATCTGTATTACTGGAAAGTCGCGCTACCTTACACCAAAGAGTTCTATAGTAGGGTAGAGACTGAACCTGACAACAGCACCATGGACCCCCAGCCAAAAAATTCTGCAGAATTGCTTTAAAAAATTCGATTTTGCAGTTTTCTTTAAGAAGTCTGCAGTTTTTTTGAATCAACAGAAAATTTATGTATATCAAAGAGCCACACAGATCAGTGGATTTTGCATCATAGCCGACATGAAGGCGGATTCCGTTGAAGTATTGCAGCTGGTGTTCAAATATGTCAGATATGTTCTACCGACAATAGTTAGTGACTGAACTTCTGTATTACTGGAAAGTCGCGCTACCTTACACCAAAGAGTTCTATAGTAGGGTAGGGACTGATCCTGGCAACAGCACCATGGACCCCCAACCAAAAAACTCTGCAGAATTGCTTAAAAAAATTCGATTTTGCAGTTTTCTTTAAGAAGTCTGCAGTTTTTTGAATCAACAGAAAATTTATGTATATCAAAGAGCCACACAGATCAGTGGATTTTGCATCATAGCCGACATGAAGGTGGATTCCATTGAAGTATTGCAGCTGGTGTTTAAATATGTCAGATATGTTCTACCGACCATAGTAAGTGACTGAACATCTGTATTACTGGAAAGTCGCGCTACCTTACACCAAAGAGTTCTATAGTAGGGTAGAGACTGAACCTGACAACAGCACCATGGACCCCCAGCCAAAAAATTCTGCAGAATTGCTTTAAAAAATTCGATTTTGCAGTTTTCTTTAAGAAGTCTGCAGTTTTTTTGAATCAACAGAAAATTTATGTATATCAAAGAGCCACACAGATCAGTGGATTTTGCATCATAGCCGACATGAAGGCGGATTCCGTTGAAGTATTGCAGCTGGTGTTCAAATATGTCAGATATGTTCTACCGACAATAGTTAGTGACTGAACTTCTGTATTACTGGAAAGTCGCGCTACCTTACACCAAAGAGTTCTATAGTAGGGTAGGGACTGATCCTGGCAACAGCACCATGGACCCCCAACCAAAAAACTCTGCAGAATTGCTTAAAAAAATTCGATTTTGCAGTTTTCTTTAAGAAGTCTGCAGTTTTTTTGAATCAACAGAAAATTTATGTATATCAAAGAGGGATTCTGTAGTTTTTCTGTTTTAATTGTGCAGCAAATCTATAGTTATTTTTGATGCTTCAAAAAAACTGCAGTTATTTTGAAGTCCCAGAAAAGTGAAGCCTGACTATGGGTATATCTGCGGTTTGTTATGCAGCAATTCTCCAACCATTCTGAAGTCATTTAGGCACTTTAAAAAAACTGCAGATGTTTTGAAGCAATAGAAATGTGAAGTCTGGCCACGGTTGTATCTACAGCTTTTCTGTAGCAATTTTGCAACCATTCTGAAGTCATTTCGGTAATTTAAAGAAACTGCAGTTGTTTTGAAGCAATATAAATGTAAAAATTGACCACAGATGTATCTGCAATTTTTCTGCAGCAATTCTATAACCATTCTGAAGTCATTTTGGCACTTTAAAAAAACTGCAGATGTTTTGAAGCCCCTTTTATCAATTCGGATTTGAGTAGACGGTAAAGCAACATTTATAATCGATGGACTGCATGGTCTAGCGTTGGCTTGGAACAAACTTTGATTTTTGAGTACAAACATTCACAAATAAATACGCAAAATTGTGCAACAAAATGCAACCGGTGTATCCAAAGTAATGCAACTATAGTAAAAGCTGTTCTATATCAGCAAGTAGCAGTCTTTATGCCTCATTGGTTATGAAGCGGAGTAGAGTAAGAAACAGATGGTTGGTGCAAGTTGACTAGAGATTTGTCTAACATTACTACATAAAGCTAGAGGTAGCATATGCTGCTGTTTTATGAAATAACGTTATTTAAACTTTTACAGTATAATCTTTTATTCTCTGAAATCTAAATGTTCACTTAACAAATTCTTTTCTTGTTCATATTTTCAAAAAGAAATATTCTATTTTTATAAATTACGTATATTTCGTCACAGGACACACGATTTTTCAATAATCTGGTATTTCTTTAAAAATAAATACGTCAATTTATATCTTTAAATTTTTGAATAACTTTACTATGTTTTTTTTTAATTTTATTATAACAGCATCTTTTCCCTGCGAGGATACAAAAAGTGGATTGCATCAACACGAACGTCATAGTGCGGACGCTGATAAACTTAGTCCGGCCACTCATCCCTAACAAGATCTTCAAAAGGGTAACTGTACAAGTCTGATTTCTATATAAAGAGTACACGGGAAAAACCACTTGATTTCGTAGATGGCTTTCCTTAATAGCCTCTTTGGGGATGATGGCGCGAAATCGCCTAAACTGGTGTATATAGGAACCGGTTACTCGCTTTGTTTATCTTTTGCAGCAACCCAGATTCACGCCAGATATCAGTGGATACGAGTCACTTGTTTGGACCGCGAATAAAGAATCAAAATAAAAACTGGTATCTGGTCGCCAATGTCTGCCAAGCAGACACAATTACGGAAAGACTTTAAAGAAATCAAGCGGTTCTTCCCCTGTACTCTTCATATGAACTACTTGACACTAAGCTTACACTCTTCCCTTCTAGAGGGCGCAATCACTGTCTGTCTGTCTACCACCTAACACTGCACAATAAAAAAAACTGTTAATTTAACCGAAAAACCCATATTTACAAAATATGCTGTTAAATCCCTTTAAAAAAAAATTAGTGAAACATGTTATTTAAATTAAAAACAGTTTTCTTAATGTGTTTAACCACGTTAAAAGTATTGGACTCTTACTGAACAAGAGTTTTAGCTGTGTGTAGAATTCCCTGTTGTATGACAAAAAAGCTCAGTTGGGAGAGAGTTGAGCTGTGGATGTAAAGGTCCATGCTTTGAGCCCCGGGTTCGACAGTTTATAATTCCCCAATACTATTATTGGGGAATTGTAAGCTGCCAATAGCTGTTATAGAGTACAGTTTGAAAATTGTAAACTATACCAATAGTATTGGGGAATTGTAATCATTTTAAAATGACTTATTTTTCATCGATACGTCACGTGATCACAAACACGTCGATAAGGCTGACGTCACTAGTTATATAAACAAACCGGTGTGATGTTTTTATACTTGCAATTAAACTATATTTAATCTAATTTACTATTAAAATAAGAATTATATAGACAATGGAAGAAAGTTTTGCAGCATCGGATAGTTCAAATTGCTGAAAGTAGATTCCAAAACGATGTTTCAAAGTTTGAAAGTGTGTCATACCATGTGACAGTCACAAAGCGTTTTCGGGCGTAATTTTTCGTCCGAATTTTAAAATTCTTTTTTCTCCCTTGTTATGAGGTATTTGAAAAAATACGGGTCGAGTATTTTTGATATAAGAGCATTTTAAGCCAATACATATGTATATATATTTTTAAAAAAATCAAATACCCTATTGGTTATCTGTTCCCACGTGACGCGAATTCACCAATGGAGGCACAAGAAAAGATTGATTTTCAATAGCATTTATGTGTTCCCACTCTGGTGATGTCCATTTTGCAATATCTAAATAAACTATTAATTTTTATTACTATCTTATTTCAGACCTCTTTCCATGGATCTGACATTCAAGATCTTCTTAAAGTTTACGACGTAAGCCTGCTACCAGAAGAATTCGGCGGAACTTTAGGTCCAGTCAAGCAACTATCAGAACAATATTTACCAAAATTCAAAGAATTTATCGAAGTCCTGCAATCTTCGAATAGATATTTTACTCGAAAAGATACAATTTCTTACCCTCAGTCTAACAAAGAATTATGTGGATTTTTTAAATAAAGGTTTTATTCCAAAAGTATCAGAGTCATATTTTTTTATTTCATTCTGAAATACATATTTGTGACTGATAGGAATATGTTTTTAGATCTAAAGTATAAGCATTTTACTTCCATAAAAAATATATAAACCAACATACTAATCCATAATATACAGGTTGTCCGTAAAAGAATGTCCGAGTTTTAATGGTATATTAAAGGAGTTTATTTTATACTAAATATAACAAATCATACATGAAAACTAACCTAGTTTTTTCCTATAAGTGCTCAATGTGTGCGCCTTTGGTGATGTGGCACGCATCCAAACGAAAATGCAATTCTTCCCATACTGTGCGCAGCAAGTCCGGAGTAATGGAAGCAACAGCATGTTCAATTCTACCTTTCAAGGTTGGTAAATCGAGGGGAGGGGGGTGGTACTCTGTTGGAGTTATTCTTTATTCGTCACCTTCAACCACAACTGTCGAACGATTACAGCTGATACTATTACAATTTGAAACTCGGGCATTCTTTTACGAACACCCTGTATAATGGATGAACTGCTCACAGTTTTAACGCATCTCAAAAAGTGCGACGAATAGCTTTAGGAAAAAGGCAGAGTTTATGATCAGAAGGGAAAATTACCTGTTTCAGTGACATGATTAAAACATTAATACATAATGGTAGCGACCAAGTTCTAAAAAAGCATTGATGAATCATTTATTTTCAGTTTTTACTTATTTTAAAGTTCTCGGTCTCTTAAAGTAATTGCATTAGTTTTGAAATTACAACCTACCCGAAAACATATATAAATTAGCATGTTTTATAATGTGTACAGGCATAATACAGGTCTCATTACAGGTACAAGAATTGTCATAAAAGCCAAAATAATACAAAGCTGAAACAAAAATAACACCCAGTTGTTAAACACACAATTGGAAAAGTTTTAAACTAGTAATATAGCTCTTCTTCAGAATATATTGGGGAAAGTAATAACTTTCTAGCACTACTTTTTTAAAAATTTTCACAATAAATAAACAGATTTTCTTTATAAATTATACCATATTTTTCTTGCACACCAGCTGTTAGTTTCTTTTCTGTTTCGACATCGGACCTTTTTCGCAGGGCAGAATCCGCAATAGTTTCATATTCGTTTTTGTGTCACAACATTTGATTCCGCATGCGCTTGGCAATGGCATCTTTTTAAGGTCCGCGTTTTGAAGAAAATTCTTTGAAAATTTGAGCCAAGTCAGCTTTCACTAGAACTGTTGTGCGTTCCACCTAAAAATTAAGGTAACTTTGCACAGTTTTTTTTAAAGTGTTTTTAAAGTTTTAAAGTGTTTACAAGCACGACAAAAGCACGACGAATGTCAAAAATGCTCCCATAGTACCAACTATAAAACTTCTTCTTATTTGGAAAATTTTCCAAGCTGTCAGGCTAACCTCTCTTTCTGCGCTGCGCAGAAACTTTTTTATAGCATGAGTGGGATCGTAAGAAAACTGAAGCGAATTCTTCGCAGACACACCAACTTCTTGAAAGGATTCGGCCACCAGCGAAGCCGAAACAGTCATAGCCAAAACAGAGAGCAAACGCGTTGAAAAAGCACAAACTCCGTAGACAACAAACAACACGCTATATTCAAGAATATCTTCCCGAACAAGAAAAAAAATCAAGAAAAAGTGCATCGACCCGAAACAGTCGACCATTTTGCAAACTAAAAGAAATGATACTTGATTATCTGTGTACTCTACTATGCTTTGTAACGAACTCAAAGTTCGGTGCATACTATCGTAGTTAGGGTTTAAGGTTGCTGTCTTAGAGAAGCTCAAAACGGCAACTCTTATACGGTGGCATGTTATTACGTAAAAAACTGTGAAGATACTTCCTGGCCAAATGATGAAAACTTGCTTATTTACGTAAAAAATGAGCCGGAAAATTTCACTTTTATCTTGAAAATAGAAACCGAAAAATCTATCTGGAATTTCACTGTGTTTCATTTGTATTAAGAAATAAGCACACATGGAGATGACTGTCATAGAAACGTCAAATACCATCCAAATATAAATTAATGCAACAGAAACGTAACATTTTTCATTGTTCTGCAGTTTGCAAACAATGTTTGAGATCTTCATGAGATTGGTTATTTTTATACTCAGAATACACCTACATATTACTTCCATCAATCGTATCAAAGTAAGTATAGTATTTATTATTATTGTGAAGTTGTCGTCGAATTGTATTGAAAAACTGTTAAAAAATTAATAGCCGTGATTAAAATATTTACAATTGCAAAAATTGACATACGGCAGGATTTTGCTCTGGATGATCCTTTTTCACACACAGGGAAAATAAAACAAAGCCGAGAAAGAAAAAATAGATATTTGTACAAGCATTTCATTTTAGTTTGTCATATTTTAAAAATCGGCTCAGTTTGATTTTATAATTTTAAACAGATTATTAAAATGGTACGCTCAAAAATATTTTTAAAGTTATGTTTGAAAATGACCAAGTGCATAGCAAACTTACCACGAATGTATAGAACAAACCGCTAACTTAACAGTGACTCAGAGAGCAGTTGAAATGAATCTAAAATATCTTAGGATAATCTACAGTGCTCAATACAACTAGAGGAGCACATCATTTTAACAAGATTAAACAAAGATGGTTGCCGATAAGTAACATTAAATGAATAATCCATAATTTAAAGTCAAGTAGTAAATGGAAGAAGAAAATTTCAGATGCAAATCAAAGTTCATGACGTCACAAACCAGAAAAGGGATATAAGGGCAGAAATCGGGATGTTGCACAAACGTCTGATTTCCTGCCGTAACTGTAAAATTCGATTGTTCTGCAAATTTTTTTAAGACAAGGTGACTTGAGGATGTTTCAACAGCGTGATATACCAAAAATCAATGGCATGGCAGACTGGAATCCGGGCAAACACAGCGTAGTGTAGCGGACGCTGTTGGAGTCGCCCGAAGTGTTGTTGCGAGACTGTGGAATTGATTCCAAGTAACAGGAAACGTTAGACGTATAGACCAGGACAAGGTCGGCCACGCGCAAACAGGTGTACAGCAGTCTTAGCTGTTCGAGGAGACCGCACGCCATATTAAGTCTCCGCCATCATGTCTAAATAGCTCTTTTTTATTGTTTAAATGTTTCCAAATGGTGGCCTTAAATCCTCTTTTCATGTTTTTTCAATATTTTCCCAGAATTAAAACTGAATTCTAAATTTTTTTGAAAGCCTTTTTTCTGTATTGCTCACTGATACGCGTGTACTATCCATTTTATGGAAATACGTGACTGTCTCGTGCAGTTTTCATAACTTTTTTGCTTGCTCCTTTAATTGTTTTGAGCAGTGTAATAGTAAAAAGCAAAAACATGTTAATGCACTGAGATCAACTTACACGAAACTCATTAATTTTCATATATGGGGGCTTTCTAATAGTATTTGTCTTCTCTCCGAATATCGCAATAATTTATTGTTGTAAATTAAAAAAAAAATCTAAATATCATACCTGCTCTTAGGCGCGAAAATGGGTTAACATTTAATGTATATTTTATGTTGCAAAAATATCGGAAAAGTAAATGATCAAAATATGAAAGATTTTTTTCTCCATACGGAATTGACTTTTTCATGTGCTTAGAGGAGCAAAATGTTCAACAAGTTTATATATTTATTCGTTAAATACTTTGATTCCTATTTTATTTTTAATTTTACTAATAGAATCGCTATTATTTCTTCCAAAACAATTCTTCAATTATTCAAAAAGTACTTTCGGGAATTCGATTAGGAAAGGAAAATTATTAATTCTTGTTACGAAATTTTCATGATCTAGCTTCAGCTAGATCTATTCCATGTGGACAATTCTACCTTAATTTTAAATTTTACGTCCCTTGGTCATAACTTTAATTATTTTAAGAACTTTTTTCTAAAAAAAATTAATAAAAATTTTAAAATTTTGATTTTAAATTTTTAAAAAAATTATTTCTAAATAAAATTGAGCTGAGGATTTAGGTATAAGTCTTTGTTTGCACATATTTGTACAATATAAAGTCATTTTCTTGGTCATTTTTTCAATTTTGACCTCACAATTTGCCGCGCAAGCCAATTACAATGTCTTCAAATAGCTTCATGTTTAATATCATTTATTTAAGTTTTTGCTAAAGTTTCATAAATTTTAAAACTTGTTTTATAATAAATAAATCTTGTAGAATTACACACACAAAAATTATACTTATACATTAAGTAGTTCAAAAATGACATGAAAGATCAAACTATGTTTTGTAGTACCTTCTTTGCACATTTTTAAGACTCCTATGACCCCTTAAGGCAAGTGTATTTCTTATGGTGGATTAATTTTAACTTAACAACTTAATGCAATGAATAGATTTTGAAGCATTTCATTCTTAATGTAAAATTAATTTGCATAAGAAATTGCATTTCGCAGAAAATATTTAATGAAAATTATATCTTGGTAACAACGAAATCATTTATTGTAAAATGAGGAACAAATCTATCTCTCGTCCCCTAATTATCCTTAACTTTAACCATATCTTATTTCATACATCTTTCCATGGATCTGACATTCAAGATGTTCTTAAAATTTACGATGCAGGCCTGCTATCAGAGGAATTCGGCGGAACTTAAGGTCCAGTTAACAACTATCAGAAAAATATTTACCCAAATTCAAAGAATACATCGACGTCCTACAATCTTCGAATAGATATTTTACTAGAAAATATACAATTTCGTACCCTCAGTCTAACAAAGAAGCATGTGGATTTTTTAAATAAATGTTTTATTCCAAAAGTATCTGCGTCATTTTTTTATTTCATTCTGAAATACATTCGTGACTAATAGGAATATATTTCCAAATCAAGAATATAAGTGTAATGACGTCACTTTCTTGTATATAATTATTTTTCTTAATGACTTATTTTTGTTTTGCAAACTGAACTGAAAAGAGTGTGTAAAATTCGGGCGTTCGTTTTGGCGACGCTTTTGTCAGAACTTGAAAAAAATGTGACTGCTAAACATCTTTGTCGTAAAGCTCCAGAATTTCTACGCGTATATTGTCTGATACTTTTTGTTGAAATAAAAAATTCTCGTCCAAAAGACAGTTTCAATGTTATAAGTAAAATAAGCATATTAATTCCCCAAAAAATATAAACCAACATACCAATCCGTAATATAAATTGTATGAACTGCTTCCCGTTTTAAGCAACTTAAAATATTCGACGAATGGCTTTAGGAAAAAGGCAGAGTGTATGCTCAGAAGCAAAAAATTACTTTTTTTTTGTGACATGATCAAAACGTTATTACTTAAGGGGGTTCAGTACCCTAAAATCGGTGAAAAAATCAAAACAAAAATTATTGGATTAAAATATTATTACAACCTTTTTTAATAATGTCACAAAGTATCAAGACGATTGGAAAAATATTTTTGACATTAAAAGCCATTTTAATGTCATGGCTTCGTAAGGAAATGGGTTAACAATAAAAACTTCAAAAAATAAAGTTCTGAGAAAAACTCGTTTGAACTACGATGTACCTTTTCTCAAAAACTATGCTATGTTTTCTCGTAATTTTTTTATATGATGTAATACATAGTATAGATTAATCTGAGGTTATAAATTTTAATAAAACTAAAGTGAAAAAAAATTATGGGGCTAAAAAGTTAAAAATTTCATGATTTTTTGGGTACTTAAAAACTTATTTTATTTTAAAAAATCTAACAGTTATTTACAAAAAACTTTTTCCTCAAATTAATATATAAGGTTGGTATAACACACAGAGAAAATTTTAAGATGATCTGACCAGTAGTTATTGTTAAAAGGTACATTGCAACTGGCCATTTTAACATTACCGATATCGATATACAACATACTGAACCCCCTTAATGGTAGAAGAAAAGTCATAAAAAAGCATTGGTGAATCATGGACTTTCCTTTTTTACTCATTTTAAAGCTCTCAGTCCCTAAAAGTAATTGCATTACTTTTGAAATTACAACCTTTCCGAAAACATATATAAATTAGCATGTTTTATAAGGTGTACAGGCATAATAAGGTCTCATTACAGGTACAAGAATTGTCATGAAATCAAAAATAACACAAAGCTGAAACAAAAATAACATCAATAACATCCAGTTGTTAAAGAATTGAAAAGTTTTAAACTAGTAATATAGCCCTTCTTCAGAATATATTGGGACAAGTTATTTATTTTCTAACAATTTTTTTTATTTTTTCACAATAAATAAACAGATTTCCTTGATAAATTATACCATATTTTTCTTGCACACCAGCAATTAGTTTCTTTTCTGTTTAAACATCGGACCTTTTTCGCAGGGCAGAATCCGCAACAGTTTCATATTCGTTTTTGTGTCACAACATTTGATTCCGCATGCGCTTGGCAATGGCATCTTTTTAAGGTCCGCGTTTTGAAGAAAATTCTTCGAAAATGTGAGTCAAGTCAGCTTTCTCCAGAACTGTTGTGCGTTACACCTAAAAATTAAGATAACTTTGCACAGTATTTCAAAGTGTTGGGTGAGCAACTATTAAAAGTTATTAAAAAACACGACGTATGTCAACAATGCTCCCATAGTACCAACTATAAAACTTCTTTTTATGGGGAAAATTTTCCACGCTGTCAGACTAACCTCACTTTCTGCGCTGCGCAGAAACTCTTTTATAGCATGAGTGGGATCGTAAGAAAACTGAAGCGAATTCCTCGCAGACACACCAACTTCTTGAAAGGATTCGGCCACCAGCGAAGCCGAAACAGTCATAGCCAAAAAGGAGAGCAAACGCGTTGAAAAAGCACAAACTTCGGAGACAACAAACAACACGCTATATTCATGAATATCTTCTTTACCAACAAGAAAAGACAAGAAAAAGTACATCGTTCCGAAACAGTCGATCATTTTGCAAAATAGAAGAAATGATACTTGATTATCTGTGTACTCTACTATGCTTTGTAACGAACTCAAAGTTCGGTGCATTCTATCGTAGGTAGAGTTTAAGGTTGCTGTCTTAGAGAAGCTCAAAACGGCAACTCTTATACGATGGCATGTTATTACGTAAAAAACTGTGAAGATACGTCCTGGCCAATCGATGTAAACTTGCTTAATTACGTAAAGAATGAGGCGGAAAATGTCATTGGAGCTTTTATCTTGAAAATAGAAGCCGAAAAATCTTGCTGGAATTTCACTGCGCTTCATTTCTATTAAGAAATCAGTACGCATGGAGATGACTATCATAGAAACGTCAAATACCATCCAAATATAAATTAATGCTACAGAAACGTAACATTTTTCATTGTTCTGTAGTTTGCAAACAATGTTTGAGATCTTCAAGAGATTGGTTATTTTTATACTCAGAATACACCTACATATTACTTCCATCAATCGCATCAAAGTAAATGTGGTAATTATTATTGTGAGTTTGTTGTCGAATATTCCTGAAACAACTGTTAAAAAATTAAAAGCCGTGATTAAAATATTTGCAAATGCAAAAATTGACATACGGCAGGATTTCGCCCTGGATGATCCTTTTTCACACACAGGGAAAATAAAACAAAACCGAAAAAGAAAAAATAGATATTTGTACAAACGTTTCATTTTAGTTTGTTATCTTTTAAAAATCGGCTCAATTTGATTTTATAATTTTAAACAGATTTTTAAATGGTACGTTCAAAAATATTTTTAAAGTTATGTTTTAAAATGACCAGGGGCACAGCAAACTTTCAACGAATGTATAGAACAAACCGCTAATTTAACAGTGACTCAGAGAGCGGTTGAAATGAATCTAAAGTATCTTAGGTCAGATCGATAACCTCATCGCATCCATGGCAAACAGGTGTGCAGCAGTCCTTTAACTTATTTGTGAACTGTTCGAGGAGACCACACGCCATATTAACACTCCTGCCTCATGTCTAAATAGCACTTTTTTTATTGTTTACATGTTTCCAAATGGTGGCCTTAAATCCTCCTTTCATGTTTTTTCAATATTTTCAAAGAATTAAAACTGAATTCCAAATTTTTTTAAAATCTTTTTTTTCTGTATTGCTCACTGATACACGTGTGCTATCCATTTTATGGAATTACGTGACTGTCTCGTGCAGTTTTATCACTTTTTTGCTTGCATAATTTAATTGTTTTGAGCAGTGTAATAGTAAAAAGCAAAAACATGTTAATAATTCCGAGGGAGTTATTGATTTACTGTTAAAGTAACGTACTTTCCAGAAAGTAGTTCGCTAGTTTAGAGTGCTTTCAGAAAAAAATGTTTTGCAAGATAATTGCTGAAAATGCACCGAGATCAACTTACACGAAACTCATTGATTTTCATAAATGGGTGCGGAAAAGGCTTAAATTTAATGTATATTTTATGTTACAAAAATATCGGAAAAGTAAATGATCAAAATATGAAAGATTTTTTTCTCTCCATACGGAATTGTCTTTTTCATGTGCTTAGCCGAGCAAAATGTTCAACAAATTTATACATTTATTCGTTAAATTATTTTATTCCTATTATGTTTTTAATTTTACTAATAGAAGCGCTATTATTTCTTCCAAAACAATTCAATTATTCAAAAAGTACTTTCGGGAATTCGATTAGGAAAGGAAATTTATTTATTCTTGCTACTAAATTTTCATGATCTAGCTTCATCTAGATCTATTATATTCCATGTGGGCAATTCTACCATAATTTTAAATTTTATGTCCCTTGGTCATAACTTTTAAAAAAATAATATTTCTTTACAATTTGTATTTATTATACTAAAACAATGGTCCCTATATATAATTGCAAAACGGAATTTTAAAGCAAAGAAACTCAAGAACAGTTTTAGAACACAAAACAATGCAGATAAGTCCTTGCCGTCGTGTGACCCGAACGTCACATTTTTAGTTTAGGGCTCTAGCTAACACATTTGAGCTAAAAATTACATTTATATAAATTTTAAATTGAACTAATATTGTAGCTTAACAAATTCCTTCCATTACATTTTGGCTTTTATAGGGTGTTCCGAAATTGACGGTTACGACGGGAAAAAAAGCGGCTTTTTTATGAGGCCGGTCTGAACCAGAAACCGGTTTTTCAGGAGAAAAACCGACGGAAACCGGAAAACCGTTTTTTCTCAAAAACCGACATCCCTTGCAAATTAGCATTATGTCCTAAACATCACAAATCGCCAAGAGGAGAAAGGTTGCTACATATGACATTTAACGCTACCGTTTCGTTACGAACTATTCCAAATTGTCGACAGACCTGAATATCAGATTTCAAGCCAAACAGGTGACTTGCATCTATTTCAAAGTCACGTGGGTATCTACCAATCACAACCGCTTGTTTTTTTTTAACGTTTTTGCAGACGATTTTTTGAGCATAGTTCCTATTTTTCTCTTCTGGCTTTTATAATAGATATTTAATTACATTCTTTTAATCTCTGAGCTTGTTAACAATCGTGAATGTTATACTCTTAATTCAGTAAAGTTTTGTGCAAGATGCCAAATGCTTGTGAAATTCCTAATTGCAAAGAGAGGTATAAAAAAGGATTTGTCACACTTCACAGGTAAAATTTATTTAGTTCTGCATACTTTCAGTAATTTTGTTCTTTATAATCTATAATTTCTATTGAGGGAATTTATTCTAAAAGCTCTTTATATACTGAAGAGTCATATTCATGATTAAGTCTACGTTGTTAGAATTCTAAATTATAATTAATCTTTTTTGCCAAGTCAATTAAATTGATGGTCTGAACATTGACAGCTTAAAAATATTTTTTTTTGTACAATTTGGTAAAAAAAACTGCTTTTGAGTTATTTATCTTTAAAAAGTCGAACATTTGTTGAATTTGGAATGTATTGATGTGTTATAGAAAAATGATTTATTCCAGGCGAAATAAAGGAAAAGGCATGATATTTCAAAAAAGCTTATTTGAATATTTTCTAAATCGGACCATGAGAACGAAAGTTATAGAGACTGCTGAAAATATTCACCATGTCAATAACCAACTTATATTACAGCAACACTCTACAAAGACCTACTAATGCTCTTTTAAATTTATTTTTAACAAAGAGTCCACGTAATTCAATTATTTAAGTTATCTTAAATATACGTACAAAAGCAAAGGAATAATCTGATATCTATTGAGAAGATCTTAAAAAACTAGCGATTCATCCTTGTTCCTTTCCAAACTTTTTTAATCATAACATTAGATTGTCTGCCTCATGTTCAGGTCCCTGTGGAAAAACTCGCCAAATGGTAAACTCGCCATTCATGCGAGCCAAATGCGACACAGTCATGTGACTGTGTAAGTTAGATGATGAGGACACTTTAGGTTTGCCAACGATTTGCAGACCATTCTATGTTATGTCTCTGGGCAGAATCCGCAATAGTTTCATATTCGTATTTGTGTCACAACATTTGATTCCGCATGCGCTTGGCTATGGCATCTTTAAGGTCAGCATTTTGAAGAAAATTCTTTGAAAATTTGAGTCAAGTCAGCTTCCTCCAGAACTGTTGTGCGTTACACCTAAAAATTAAGGTAACTTTGCACAGTTTTTCAAAGTGTTGGGTGAGCAACTATTGCAAGCTATCCGCAAGCACGACGAATGTCAGCAATGCTCCCATAGTACCATCTACAAAACTTCTTATGGGGACAATTTTCCCCGCTGTCAGGCCGACCTCACTTTTCTTTTTGGATGTGACATATGTTACTCCCAAAAACCATGACAGCATTACGCAGTTCAACAGTGTTGGATGCAGCATCAACAAACATCATTGTAATGTCTTTTTCAAGCTATCGACAAGCACGACATATGTCAGCAATGCTCCAATAGTCCCAACTATAAAACTTCTTCGTATGGGGACAATTTTCCACGCTGTCAGACTGACCTCTCTCTCCGCACTGCGCAAAAACTTTTTTAGTGCATAAGTGGGCTCGTAGGAAAACTGAAACGAATTCCTCGCAGAACTACCAACTTCTTGAAAGATTTCGGCCACCAGCGAAGCAGAAACTGTCATGGCCAAAAAGGAGAGCAAACGCGTTGAAAAAGCACTTACTCTGGAGACAACATACAACAAGTTATATTGAAGAATATCTTGTTCACCAAGGAAAAATGACAGGAAAAAATACATCGAACCGAAACAGTCGATCATTTTGCAAACTAAAAGAAATGACACTTGCTCATCGGTGTACTCTACTATGCTTTGCAACGAACTTAAAGTTTGGTGCATTTCTTTGCAGTTGGAGTTTAAGGTTGCTGTCTTGGAGAAGCTCAAAACGGCAACTCTTATGCGGTGGCATGTTATCACGTAAAAAACTGTGAAGATACGTCCTGGCCAAATGATGAAAACCTGCTTATTTAGGTCAAAAATGAGGCCGAAAATTTCATTGTAAATATTGTCTTGAAAATAGAAGCCGAAAAATCGTGCTGAAATTTCATTGTGTTCCATTTGTATTAAGAAATGAGTGCACATGGAGATGACTATCATAGAAACGTCAAATACCATCCAAATGTAAATTAATGTTACAGAAACGTAACATTTTTCGTTGTTCTGTAGTTGGCAAACAATTTTTGAGATCTTCACGAAATTGGTTATTTTTATACTCAGAATACATCTATATATTACTTCCATCAGTCTTATCAAAGTAAATATGGTATTTATTATTGTGAAGTTGTCGTAGAATTGCTTTGAAACAACTGTTAAAAAATTAATAGCCGTGATTAAAATATTTACAAATGCAAAAATTGATATACGGCAGGATTTTGCTCTGGATGATCTTTTTTCACACATAGGTATAATAAAGCAAAACCGAAAAAGAAAAAATATATATTTGTACAACCATTTCATTTTAGTTTGTGGTTAATTTAAAAAAATCGTTTCAATTTAGTCGTATAATTTTAAACCGACTTTTTAATTAATCTGCTCAAAAATATTTTTAAATTATGTTTTAAAATGACCGGAAGCATAGCAAACTTTCCACGAATATATAGATCAAACCGCTAATTTAACGGTGACGCAGAGAGCGGTTGAAATGAATCTACGATATATTTATAATGGATCAAGACTGCGTTCGCAAAAGCGATCTTTTATATTAATTTTTTCAATAAATTTAATTGATTCCCCTTAAAAATTGGACATCAATTAGGATCATCTAAAAGTAAAATAGAAACATATTAATAATTCTTCGGTAGTTATTGATTAATTAGTGAAGTAACGAACTAATTTGTTGAGAGTGTTTTCATAAAAAAGTTATGTAGTATAATTGCTAAAAATGCACCGTGATCAACTTACACGAAACTCTTTGACTTGTATTTTAAATGGGGACTTTCATATAATAATTGTCTACTCTCCCAATAACAAATAATTTACTGTGGTAAATTAAAAAAAAATTCTAAATTTAAGAACTTTCCACGCCTAAAAGCAGGTATTAACTTTTAATGTATATTTTATGTTAAAAAATATCGAAAAAGTAAACGATCAAAATATGAAAGCTTTTTGTCCATACGGAATCGACTTTTCCATGCCGAGCAAACTGCAAATAAACATACTAATTGTTCAACAAATTTATTCCTTTATTCTGAAAGTTATTTATTCTTATGTTTTTAATTTTACTAATAGGAGCGCTATTACTTATTCCAAACAATTCTTCGATTAATCTAAAAGAAGTAGTATAGTTATCGTAGTATTTATTATAAGATAAAAAATAAAAATAAAACTTAACAGGTATAAAATATGAAGATTTACAATTTTACAAAAAAAAAAAATCAATTGATTTTTTTGGTTTTTTAGCCTTGCAACTTATTCTTATTTGTGATTGAAGCTTGTCTTGAATTGTCAAGACAACTTTTTTTTCGCTTCTCACTCATTTCGCTATCAAAATCACGCAAAGCAGTTCAATAAAATCGCGAGCAGTTTATTTTACAATGACGCTTTTTGACGAAAATCCGCACGTGATGTGGACCTGGCCGAACACATTTTGGCACACACCAGGTTTCCTAGTCATCCTTATTTTAACCCTTTCAGTCCCAGTGATGCCATTTGGCATCATCACTTTCAATATTTTTTTTCCAAATTTTTATGTCCCGGTACGACATCCAAACACACATAATTCAATTCTTCACACTTTGTTCTATTAGACAATATTTTACATTAATCTCAATAGAGGTCAGAGCTATTTTTTTTATTTAGAAAATAGCTAACAAGCGCTTCACCTGATTTTTGAAAAGTTCACTTCAGTTCCACATATTTAAAACACAATTTAAACTATTTCGGTTAAAATAATTACTAATTTTTTTTAATAATATGGTCAGATACCTTAAAATATATTACTCGAAGTGTTTTCAGGTAATACATATATATTTTTATTTTGTTGTTTTCTACAGTTAAAAAATTTTGGCATTATTTCAAAAAACATAAAAAATTAAAATGGATTTTTTTCTTATGGAATTCGTATATTTGACCTAAAATAAGCTTATTTTGCGAATATCAGATGTTTCTGTAGTGTAGTAAATTTTTGGGACTGAAAGGGTTAATGCCTTCTTTGTTCTTATAGGGTATTCTTAGTTTTTTTTTAATGCATTCGTCGTTCTTTGAATATGTTCGTCGTTCTTAAAATTAATTTGCTGTTCTTGGAATACATTTTTCCAGCACGTATTTAAAAAAAAAAGATTTCATTTCTCTGTGCTTTGTTCAATGATTATTTTTGCAGTTAAAAGATCGGTGGTTAAATTATCGTCACACTAGAGCTATTGGTGACGGGCGTCGTATATTAGAACCACAGTCAGGTGGCGAGCCAACACCTGAATAGGCACCCAACACAACCATTAAAAAGAGCGTGGGAAATCGTGGCCCGCGGATAATCGGGATTGTACTGTACTTTCGGGAATTCGATTAGTAACAATAACAGTAATTTTCAATCCCCAAACTTTCATGACCTAGCATCATTTATATCTGGTCCATGTATTCTAGAAAAGTCAATAACAAGAAAAGGAGATGATTTAAATAAATTTTCTCGTGCGTTGGACAAGGTGGCAATAGTGAAAACATTGAATATGGAATTTTCATGTTACTACAATGTAGATTATTTAAAAGTTAAGTAAAGAGAATTATACTTCCAATTTAAATTTAATAAGATATAAAATGCAGCATTGCCTTATTTTTTAGCTTGAATTAGTTATCCCACTTGATAGAGATTAGTGGTTCATTCCGTGAAAGTGGGTGACGCACAGAATGATTATAATACTTTCTACGTTATAAACGTATTGTGGAAGCAGAAATTGTAATGAATTGCACTAATTGTACTACTTTAATTGTAGACAATTCTACAAAATTGTTTATTCTAGATTTTTGCCCTTCATATAAAAGACGCGATACTGTCATTCAAAAACACTTTTCGCAAAACATTTTAAAGAGCTTGAAGTATTTTTAAGAGTTTGTCAGTATATTCGTAACATTTATCAAATTGTTATGGATCAGTTGAAGAGCCTCGAAGAACGTGCCAAGTAAAAAAAAAAGGTGAAAACGAAACAATTAGTCCTAAAGTTTACACCTTAAATATATTTTTACCACTTCAAAAGTTCCGCTTTTAACTTCCTGAAAGAGAAAAACTTGTTATCTTTAAATTATTTAAAAATGTTCCTTGACACGAAAATCTCAATTTTTTCAAAAAAGTCACCTCGTTCTTTCACTAAGCTCTTCAGTAAAATAAAAGTTGACCGGCTTAACGAGTTGCATAAATTGTGAAATGCTTTCCGAGTTTCGTTGACGATTGTCAGATAATCATGTACCGAGAAAACTGAACTTGAGGGCATAGTATCCTTTGTTATAAATATTAATTTACTATTTGTTTCAAAATTTCTGATTTTACAAATATAAATTAAATTACTGGAAGAAGTTAAAACACATCTCGTACCTTTTTGCTACAAATTTGTATGATTGCGTAGGGATCCTTCCATGAAAATGTGTCAAAAACCCAATCCAAGTTCGAGATTAAATAAACGTATCTATAATAAAAGAAAGAGTCTGTATGTCTTTGGATCGCAAAAGACCTACTTAGACTGCTCTTTAAAAAATTCGAAATTTTTAATATAGATTCCTTTTAATACCTACGTGTGCACCTGAAGCTTAGTTTTTTCATATTTGATTGTGATTTTTAATTAATATAATTAATTTTTAAAAAACGTCATCCACGTGGGATTGCGGGACCATAACAGGGCTTAAAAATACATGGACCTGGCCGAAATGGGGGCTTGACGCCATCCTCTATTAGTTTGATTGATTGAGTTTGGTTGAGATATGCGCTCGCCCTAAGGCTGCTTCATTCTCTATTAGTGTTTGCTTTTTTTAAGTGCGCATGTGCCAACACGAATTTAATCTTATTTTGATTTTGAGTATATTTTCAAAAGTAAGCATGCCTCTAAAAGGAAGCAATGCGAAGTTAACGGGTTCCCAGTAAGGTTGGACCATGCTACTAGTGATCTAATAAACCTACATACATATTTTCCAACCTATGATAAAAGTTGAGAAATCGATTAAAGTATTAAATTTAACGAAAGTATTTATTATACGCAAAGAATACTTAATTTCGTAAACTTTAACCCTTTCAGTCCCAGTGATGCCATTTGGCATCAAAATGTTTATGTCCCGCTATGACATCCAAACACACATCATTCGATTCTTCACACTCTGTTCTATCAGACAAAATTTTACTTTAATCTCAATAGAAGTCAGAACTACTATTTCTTTTATTTAGAAAATAGTCAACAAGCGTTTCTCCTGATTTTTGATAAGTACTTCAGTTCCACATATTTAAAACACAATTTAAACTATTTCGGTTAAAATAATTACTAAATTTTTTTAATAATAGAGTCTATATTTTAAGGTATCTGACCATAAGTGTTTTTAGGTAATATATATTTTTTTATTTTGTTGTTTTCTACAGTTAAAAGAATTTTGGCATTGTTTCAAAAACCATAAAAAATTTAAATGGATTTTTTTTTGTGGAATTCGTATATTTGACCTAAAATAAGCTTATTTTGTGAATATCAGATGTTTCTGTAGTGTAGTAAATTTTTGGGACTGAAAGGGTTAAATTGTCGGTATAAGGTTAAGGCAATTATTTTGTTTCAAGTGAAAGTGCCTCAAAATATTTTACAATCTTTTAAGTTGATATCTACTTGTTATGATAATTTTCTTTAACATTTAAGAAACTTAGAATAAACAGCCATTTCAACCAGAGTAAGCACTTTAACCTAAAGAATAGATTTTGAAAAATGTTGAAAATTTAAAGTATATTTTTGAGAAAGAACTTTCCAAGAAACATTAGTGAACTTAAAGATCAAAAGCCTAACCTGAAAACAGTGCAAGACAATTCATCAATTTGATGTAATTACTGGTTTAAGCTTAACAAGCGTTTTGGGGCTTATAGACCAGAGATAGCAGATGAATATTTTTTTTTATTTAACAATAACTTAAGAATACAAAGCTACAATAAGAAATCACATTTTATTACAATCGCATAGTTCCAACATCACATTACATTGTCCATTTTTAATCACATTACTAAGAAACATTTCTGAGCAGCAAATTAAACATTGATACACAGTAACAAAGCCTGAAAAAAAATAAGGTTATTACAAATTGACAAGCAGCACCTGTAATAAGACTTTACAAAATACAATATTAAGCACTTATAAAACACTTACAAGACTAATTGTAACTTGTGCATTAGGGAGTGGACATTAAACGCCAAATTCAGAATACATTTCAAAAAAAAAAAAAAAAAAAAAAAAAAAAAATGTGGAGCAGAACAGGAAAATTGTATGTGAACCAGAAGAACCAGCGAACTGAAACGAATAAAAAACAGGGATATCGAGATTCATTGAATAGAAGGAATCGCAAACACGAAAATCGAATGGGAACCAGAAGAACAAACAGCGAACTGAAACGAATAAAACACAAGGATACAGAGATTCATTGAATCGAAGGAATCGCGAACAGGAGAATCGAATAGGAACAACCAGAAGAACAGCAAACTGAAACGAATAAAACACAAGGATACAGAGATTCATTGAATCGAAGGAATCGCGAACAGGAGAATCGAATAGGAACAACCAGAAGAACAGCAAACTGAAACGAATAAAACACAAGGATATTGAAATATTCATTGAATCGAAGGAATCGCGAACAGGAGAATCGAATAAGAACCAGAAGAACAGCGAACTGAAACGAATAAAAAACAAGGATATCGAGATTCATTGAATAGAAGGAACCGCGAACGGGAAAATCGAATGGGAACCAGAAGAACAGCGAACTGAAACAAATAAAAAACGAGGATATTGAAAGATTGGATCGCGAAGGCCTCCGCTGGTTTGGACATATACAGCTTACAGACAAAATAATCACCCAGGCAATTACAAAGAGCAAGCCACGCAATACCTGGAGAAGGAAACCTAGAGATATTTGGATGAACAACATGGAGACTTGGACCAAATGAAGTTTATAAACTAGAAATATTTGGCTTTGAAACGAGAGGTGGAAAGCCGTTGTGGAAGAAGCCGAGACCTGCATATTCCATAAGGTTGTAATGCTAGGAAGAACCATAGAAGCACCACAATCACCTTTGAAATTCTTTAACTAGCGTGATTAATTTATACAAAATGATTACTTACATTCCCATCATTGCCGTGTTCTTTACTGTGAACTTCTGTAAGAGGCCTTAAATTATATTATTAAACAATAGTTGAAAAAATAAACATCGAAACTTCATAATTAAAAAACAAAACTAAAATGACCATTTCCACTGAAAATTTTTACCTTATGTACACATTTCTGTTATATACAAACAAAACCAACACTAGATTTGCAATACACATAAACTTATCAAGTTTTACAATATCAACACATTCCATTTTAAAAAAAAAAGAACTTACATGTATGGTCATTCGTCATCTTAACGATACAGACTATACTATAACTTTAATTTTTAAAACACTTAATATCGAAAACTGTACAGCTCTTCCATTAAAAGTAGATGATTTCGGATTGAAATGTATTCTGAAGCCCCTCCTTAAATGATCATTCAACAAATGTAATGTTATTCACAGGACCGATTTAGTAAAACCAAAATGCTGTCGATCGAGATAAATTTTGGTGCAACGCGAAAGTTAACACTTCGTGTGCACCAAAAGTTAAATTTTTTGTACTCAAACTTCAGTCGCTAAGGTTAGGTTTGAAATATCGTCGCACTAGAGCTACGCGAGGGCTATTGGCGACGGGCGTTGTATTTTATAACCACAGTCAAGTGACGAGCCGACACGCGAGTAGGCACCCAACTCAACCGTTAAGGGCGACATCGTACGCAGCGTTAGGACTTTGACGGATATTTAACGTGCACTGCCTCCACATGGGGTATTATTCGTCGGACACTTAGGATGCACGGGCCGTTTATAGGTCAGTCGTTTTGTGTTAAGGAAATGGTTTGGTTGAATAAAGTCTCCAAGAAGTACATGGGGGATTCGAAGATTCGGCTTCATTTCAAAAAGCGACCCAAGTGACAATTCAGCGAAATGAATTTAATTGACTTTTTGAATTTTTAGACTTTAGAAGTAATTTATAGATCGCGTTGTTTTAGCCGTTTACCTAAACTTATTTAATAACAACCTCTGAAACGTAAATAAAATAAGCAAATGATGCTCAGATTCCAGATTGCTATCAATGAACCCATCTAGCATAAGATTTAAGAGTAAAACTTGTTTAACGTTTATCTTAAACTCAAAAATATTGAAGTTTTAGTTCACGTCAATATACTCTTTGCACGTGTCTAAACACTAGGAGCGAGCATCTAGGTTATTAAAGGAAAGTTTCAGGTAACAACCTCATGTAATTCTTAACAATTCAAAACTAATACATCAAAACCATTATACGGACAGTGATGAAAAATTGTAGCACTTTTAAACTGTTAAACGAAAACAGAATTCTAACATAACATTTCTCTTGGGTCAAATCTTGACACTTGATGACTAAAAATTTAGTCAAATATTAAAAAAAAATTTAAACGCCGATTTGTTAAAGATTAATTTCGCTCACACACTCCTTATAATCCTATTATAATTATATCACGTTATTCACACAAAAGTAAAAATAAAACATCAGTTTAAGGATTTAGCCATGAAAAAAATTACTAAAAACTTAGATACCTTGCTTTTTAAAGTCAAAAAGTTACTTTATTTAGCAAAGTCAAAGTTAAATAATTTTAGGTAAAAAAATAAATTTCAATGATTAAGCATACAATTAGGGAACTGTAACTTAAGTTATTTTACACTTCATTACTACAGGTGTAGCCAAATTAATTTACAAGAGCCATTGTGATGTGGTAGTTGCAAGATTAAAACGTTGTCAAGTGACGATGTTATTACAAGACTTCACTCTTCAGTTGTAATTATACACTTGGCACAAATTTTGGTTCTACATATAGCCAAGAGACATTTGATTATTTGACAGAGTCTTATTCTAAAATAATTTAAGCTAAAATTGCCTTGCACTTTAACACATTACAAATTAAAATTTATCCCAATAGAAACTTCAAATCCCAAACCATACCAGTATACTAGATTTAACTTGGTGAAGCTACAATAAAATTTAATAAATGCATTCGACTAATCATTTGTTATTTTATTTAAATATAAAAGAAAAGCCAAAGTCTTTAATATCTTAGTTCTGATGTTTTCACTTATATCGAAGATTTAAAATTGAATATAATTACAACCAAATGTTTGAATGTTTACCAAATAACCATCAACTATAAAATAGTTCAATTTCAAGAATATAAAAGCATAAGTCTCTAAAAACTTGACCGAGGCAGGGTTAGAGGGAATAACCGAGAAACATTGTTCCTTATAAAATGTTAAATGTTAAAACTTGTAAAATATTAATTGAATAAAAATATATTAAGAGACGATCAGTCCTAAAGCAAATGTTCAGTCACTTGCAATAAAATTGAAATTGTTTTATCCATCAATCTATCATTTAATATTTCTGACAAGATCTTGGGTACAGGTACACCAACAGAGATTAATAAAGCTTTTAATTGTGAAACTATGATAAATAATATTGCGGAAGGGTCATTTTCAAACGAATGAACCACGGCCAGTTTGTATTTTGAGGTAAGGAAGCACGAGTCTCTACACATTAGTATCTTTCATTTATACCTTTATCAGGGTGATCATATCTACGATAAGTCCCAGACTTGGGACCCCCAAACTCTAGGGGCCCTAAATTTAAGCTTCTATTATTCTAATGCTGCATTTCGAAAATTTTAGAGTAAAATTGAGACCCACTTTATTTTTTTAAGCTTCACTCCGACTCTGATATTGCGACAACCGTGATTGGTTTGATCTATGTTGTAAGGAAGCTGAAAAAATGGTAGCGAAACTAACTTAAATCGGCCAAAACTAGCACCGTCATTACAGGCAATCATACAAAATTTACCACAAAGGGACACGATTTGTATGAAAATCCAGTCATGGTCCTAGACTTTTTACGAGTGACAAACATTATAGACCTAGTTTAGCTCTGCTAAACCAAGGAGATAAGCAACAACAACAACAACCACAAAGGGGCCCTAAAATTGGTTTCTCGGCTATATACACAAGTTTATAAATGAAATTCGCCTTCTTGTGCTTACATTTTAAGCAGACTAGGTTGGGTTGACGTCGTTCTAGAACTACAAGGGGGCTATTTCCATACAATCTCTTTAAACCCAAATTATAATAGTTTTAGCAATTTCAATCTATCCTATAGAAACCAAAAATGGGTCAGTTTAAAATAAAAAATAAAAAGCCCCAACCTTTATTCCACCATGAAACCAAGATTATCATTTCTTACTAATATTGAATTGTTTTGGAATTGTTTTAACTCGTATTATGCGATTGTAGGAAAACTAAGTAAAATATTGTTTAGTTTAAAGGGTAATGTTAGAATCTCATTAAATGTTAGCTTCATAATCTTCAAGGCATTTCTTTACGGATTAGAATATTTTGTTTACGGGAGTGGGTAAAAACATTTGTATACAAGTTAAACATCGAGAACAATTCTTAGAATAATTTTATTGCGGGAAACTTCAAATTTGAGTGTTCCTACCGAGTATTTGTTTTAATTTACTGTTTAAATTTTCCTTCAAAGTAGGTTTATCTGGCACTGAACATGTAGAAATGATCGATTACGCAATGCGGAAATTAAATTTAGAGCTAGATTTATTTATACCTTAACAAATCTAGATTTTTATTACTTGAACTTGAAGCTTTAAAAAATAGTTTTAAAAGGTACAATTACTTGCCCTAAGAATAGTCACTGGCACTTATCTGCATTGATGTTTAAATTAGTAAGTATTTAGTAGCACGCACCAAGCTAACCAAGGAATTTCTGCCGTTACTTATTACCGTTTAATTGACGCTATAATTGTTCGGTCCTTTCATTGGCAAGTACACCTTAATGTTACATCTTGCTAAAAACGACAATTTTAAATTAGTTTCTCGGTTGTAAACCAAAAACAAGTCAAGAATTTAGTAATTAAAAATTTATTTGCCAAATGATGTGAAAATTAGGAACATTTGAAGTACATTTCCTGCCTAAAATAGTTATTGACCGGAGAAGAGACCATCTAATAGCAAATAGGTTAAAAAAATTTAAGAGATTTTTATACAAAATAGTATTTTACATGGTTTACCACACTTAATATCAGACTTTATTAAAACGTTACTCGGTTTTAACGTTATAAATATCGTGCTGTAACCGGGTAATTGTACTGTACTTCAAGTGCAAGGCGATTTTCCATTGCAACGTCCTCGAGCGTTCGCAAAGGCTTTGAAGTTGCCTTTGAACGCGAAAGCTACTTGCCGCGGCAAAGAAAAAAATACGACCTACAACACTCGATTTCGCCGCAAAGTAAAAATCTGATGCAAACTTGAGACTCCACCAATTGTACGCTGAAAAAATTTCTTTAAATTTACCTATTGGGAAGTATAGAAACTTTAAAATGCTCAGTTCAAAAAGAGAAGACATTGTTTAGAAGCTTTATATTTTTAGCTATATTTGAGAATTTGTTATTTTTAAACCCAATTACGAGACATAATTGATAGCAAATTTTTAGGTAAAATAAGATTCTGAACCGATTAACTGCTTTTATAAGTCCAACCAAACCAGCGAAATTTTGGAACAATTTTATTTCGACATACATTAAGCTTAGTTGAATCACTAATTATTTGAAAAAATATTTGAATTGAAATACCCTGGGTAAGTTTTTTAATCTTAAGCCAGCATTTATCGTTTTTGGTTAAATATTCTGAAAGATAAGCACCAGTGACTATGAAACTGTTACAAAACATAAATCACAGGAAAACCAAGAATTGCAATACCCATTATCGTGGCTATACTGTGCTTGTTTAAAAAACCTTATCATTCACACTTTGTCGGGGTTTTGAAAGTTTAGTAAAATGGACAACTCTGGATTCGTGTACACTAAAAACAAAATTACAATTTAAACAATTAACAAAAATTTAGATGTTTGACGAAGTTACTATTTCGCCCATTGATTGAAAATGTGGGTCCAATGTCTTTTATGCAAGACCACTTAGAAAAATTAACGATCAAAGTAATTACCCAACGATATTACCTTATTAAGTACATATTTAGAGGACGTGACTCTGTTTTAATATTATATATAATTTTATATTTAAAAATAAATTTAAAACTGCTTCACTTTTAAACTTTAAAGTCAACTATTAGAAATTTTTATTATAGTAGCCAGCTTTTTAACACGAAAAAAATAATTATTGCATAAGTGATTTTAGAAGTTCAGATTCGTATAGATTTTGGATGTACTTCGCCCCAGCTCCAGTCAATTTTGAAGATAGTTTTAAGCAAGCGTAACTGATTTGGTCGAATTGAACTTTTTCTCAAGTTGTAAAAAACAATTTAACCGATAGGTTAAGGAAATTAAAACATTTCAATTTGTGGATTTGGACAAAAGGAAGTTTTAAAATACGATAACGTGTCCGATAGGCCTTCTATTTGAAATCGTGTGTACTGTCTTTCAAAAATTAAAAACCAATGAATGCTAAATGAAAGGCTAACGTCAGTAATCTTTCATGCTTACTTTTGACTCCAAACACTTACTTTAGAAATTACCTTGATTGCTCATTAGGATGTTAAAATGCATAAAATTTAATTTACAATATTTTCTAGTTAAATCATAAAGTATCAATTAAAACTATCATCTTAAAATTTAGAATAAACTTTTTGCGTGAATTTCTATGTTGAATGTTTTTCATGATTACTTTTTAAAAATCGCAAAGATAAAAAGGTAGCTTTCCAACAGTGGGTGAATGCTCATTACCTTAGTCTTAATCTTACAACAGCACCAAGATTTAAATAGTCAAAGCAGTAGATGGTTTTGTTTTGGTTAAAATAATGTCACACTAGCACTGCACGAAGTTATTTCGTCCGAGCTCGATTGCTAGTAGCAAATTTTATTTTAAGTATTCATTTAAGGCATTTCGTTCTTCGCATAAAACCGAAGCTTTATATCACGAGATTAATTTCCGAAATTTGATTTGTTATAGAAGTAATGGCACAAAGCTTATATTAACATCGGGCCTCAATTTTGTACACTGTCACTTCTTAAATTAAATTGAAGAGAATATTTAAATGTTTTAGACTGACTTGACTCTCCCATAACCAATGCAAGATCACATGTTTGTAGGATATCAAGTCTTGCATACATTTAGCATCCCCTATAACTCGAGTCTTCTTAATTAATAGTCTTCGAGTTCGCCTAAAATCGATCACAATATTGCGTTAAATTAATAGTCTACTTGTTTAAAGTTGAGCACTTCCATTAATTAATTTGTTTACGCAATGGAGGCCTTTAATTTCTTAATTTGAAATCAATCGTTTTACACATTCATCAATCTTACACATTCAAGACAGATTTCACTGCGCATTAGCTCGAATGATTAATACATTTATTCATTTTATAAAAATGAATTTGAAGCATTACGAGAGAACTTAAATTGAAATTTCTCTCGAACCAAAACTTTATAGAACTTAATTCTAATAGTTCAATTTTATTTACGTAATGCAATTGGTATACTTATTTTCGGAATACTCCGAAATTTTTTCGAAATCTCGAATTCAAGTGAATAGCGTACTTTTTAGAGACCGGAAGATTTTTTTTCTTTAGTTAAAGTCATACTGAAGCTGACCCATTCTCCATAAATTATATTTTCTAATGCGTTAAATTTAAATCGGTTGGCTAAATTATGGCTACTTTAATGTTTTAATAAATCACAAATCTTTCAATTGCAATAGGATTCCCGTAAGCAACGTCATCGAGCGTTCGCAAAGGCAATGAATTACCTTTGAACGCGAAAGCTACTGGCGCCAGAGAAAAAAATGAAACCTAGAACACTTGATTTCGCTACTAACAGAAATCTTAGTTGCAAGTTTAAAATTTTCATTATACAGATCGCCTTGAATACTGACCGAGGTACTGGTATTTTACTGTACTTGTTCAGTTTTGTTAAGTTATGAAAAATCGATTGAGCTATCGTTGTATTGGGAAATTGGCCTTTTAAAGCAGATACTTGCCCGCGAAAATACCTTTAAAAGTAACTTACGGCAAATAACCAACTAAAATGTAATTGCAAACTATTTTAATCAAGTTTTTCAAATGTCTGTACTAATATATCAATTAAGTCTTAACGAAATTGCAATTAAAGTTCAATCGCAATGCTTCAAATTTATTTTCATAAAATCATTAATATTAACCATTCCATATCGACTGCTTTTCATATTCAATTAAAATTTCAAACATTAGAATTTATTGTCCAGCAAAAGATTAGAATTATTGCCTTTGTGTCGGAATTTATCGTTTCTAGGCATTAGAATTTGCGAAGTATAAACGAGTTCCAATGACCATATAATCGAGGTATATTGTGAAATGATAATACTGCTAATAATATTGAATGATCATGAATGGAGTTACTATAAAGATATCTAACCGATTTGTTTTGTTATTTAATTGAACTATTTCTACTTCATAATTTCTGGGTTTCGATAGTTTAAGCTGCGATTCGAAAACTAGAACTTGTTCCGGTAAAGTATACGATCAAACAAATCGATGTCTTCATAATCTCCAACACTAAACACCAAGATGACTAGATATTTTAAGAATAAAGATCATATTCGTAGAATAACACTTTTAAGACAAAATATAGTCGTTTTACGCACTCTAGTTTGATTAGTTTAGAATTTTAGATTATTTAGAACATTTTATGGAATGCAAATCCAGCAAGTTTCCAGCTGAGGTCTGACGAGTTTGTGCCGAAAATTTATTGTTTTTAGTTTAGATTGGTGTGCTGTTGTACGCTTATAGCTATCCGAAAATTAAATACTTTATTCTTAAAATAACCACAAATAGCTAATCAAACCAATGAAATTTAGTACTGAAGTCAATTCATTTTAAAACAGTCTTTCTCATAATTTAAGTTATGATCCTACTACACAATGAAGGGTATTTAGCGGTGCATCCAAACTGTAGAGGAATATTCATTAAAAGCTCAAATTTCCACCGACTTAGAAGTGGGTTGGATAATACCACGATCGCTGACTTGATATTTAACTTGGGAATAGCTTATACAACACAGGTTTAGCAATGTTGTGGTCACAAAATTTACATCATAATGCACATTAAGGTATTAGTGATTAGGTGGGATAAAAATTGGTTAAATGATGATTTTACTATTATGCAGAAATAATGTTACTCCTAAGCTTATTTACATAGTTTAGTTAATAACTCTTTTAAATAAAGAGCATAGTCTCATTAAGCATAGTTATCTATTGACATACTGAAAGTAGAATACAAATTCCTTTAAATTTGTTTGTGAAGTTATTTCCTTGAATACTCGGTGCATCTTGCGTCGTAATATTAATTTAAATAAAGGTGCGAAAATTTGAAGAGTTTTTAGATTTAGTAACCGATTCACGAATACCCAAGATCTTGTAGTGCTTGCTTTTACAGTTAATATCAGTCATTTTATATTTGTGGATACAGACAGACCGATACCTGCTTGCTCAATAACCGTTTGCAATGTATTTAAATATTTCCACTAAATTGATTCACAGTTTGAAACTTTATTGTGATTTAGTTTTTCAATCGGATTACTCCACTTCATGGAAAGAATTATTTTTTAAGAGAAATAGACACCCCGATTTTAACTGAATTGTTAGGTGTGTATAGATAGTTGCGTGAAATTTTTTGCTTTGAAGTTTCTTACATAATCTAGCCAGGTTTAAACTGTGTTGCACTAGTTTAGTCTATCATCAATGGGCCTCGTGGTTTTAGATCTTTGTCAAGTTATGAAAGTATTGATTGGCATGTTAAAAATTAGGTTTAGTTTGAATTATCGTGGCATTACAGCTACACGAGGGCTATTGGCAAAGGACGTCATATTTTAGAACCACAGTCAATTGACAAATATTTAAAATTAAAAGTGGAATGCAGTGAAAACTTATTTTGTACACTTATTTCTTTATAAAACGCTACACTTATAAAAAAAAAACGAAAACCCGCTTAATTAGTACATTTAAATTATCGACTAGAGCTACACGAGGGTAGTAGGGGAAGTCTAAGGACATTAAAAATGAGTACATTCAATCCCCAATTTAAAATGATTTAAATGGTTTAAATTGTTTTGAATTTCACGAAGTGGTACCCGAAATATCCCTGCAATAACCAATCATTCGAAGCAAATTACCATGTTTTTAAGATTAAATAAGCTCCCATAACTCAAATTATAAACCATTCAATTCAAACAAAGATACAGTATGAAATGAAGACTTCAATCTTATACACCCATACAAGAATATTCGTTAAAGCCATTATGTCTAACATCCACTGATTATCTCTAACGTGCAGGCGTTTATACTCAACTTGTTAGCGCAGTTTTGCTGAATGAAGTTGTACGGGAGATACTAACATTGCTCACTTAATTTAACCCAGACCCGAACACTATTTTGGATAAAAATTTAAAAAAAAACTCGTTAGTTGACATTTTTATCTGCCAGTACAATTTGAGTGTTTCTTAAAGTTATAGTATAGACAGTACCTTCACACAGTAGTTTAGAATAGCGCAACAGTTTAGCTTCTTAACCGTGGACCCAACGACGGATGATGCAACTGACGTATATTCAACAGTTTGTGTTGACGTAGGTTCCACGGTCGGCAACTTGAAGCACACCTGGAAAAGAAAATCCAATTTGGCAACTGGTATCAATTTTTTTTTACAGATATTTAGTGACGACCTCAATGGACACCTTTAGGGAAATCTAAACTACCTGTAATGAAAGTCTAAACTACTTCAAAGCTTAAACAATTGAAATAAGGTTAATATTAATATCAGTTACATGTTGCAAAAGCATAAAAATTAAAGTCCAACTCATTTAACAACGAATTTATCAAATTAACTAATTATTGCATGGTTACAAGCAGAAATTGGACTAACGCCTTTTTTAGGCTACCGCCGACTAACGCCTTTAGATTTTCATAGCAACTTTATTACTTTTACGTTACTCCTCACGCCACTCTTCACTGATATTTTCGGTAGTCATGTAAAATTTAATCAAGTAAAATTTAACTTTTAATAACGTTGAATTTTTGTTCTTAACTTTTTCCCTGGAGTATATTTCTTTAAGCTTGTTTCTCTTTGAAAAACGGGTAAAATGGTTAAATTTTCTTAAAACTTAAAAAAAAAAATTTAAGCTAACCAACTAGTTACTCTTAATATTAAGTTCCAGTAATTTAATTAACTGAAGCAGTTTCTTTTTAAAAGTAATTTTCTGATCTCTGGTTACAAGTTACAAATCAAATTAAGAAACTAATACCGTTGATTGACTTACCTTCACTCCATCTTTATAGTCTTGCTGGAACATCGTACTTGAGCTTACAAGGACCATCTGTGACAGACCTCCAATCCTGCGAAATGACGAGGGGTTTCCAAGACTGCTACAGCGGCACGCTTCTTAAAGCTGGGTCGAGATTCTGCACTATAAACAATAGTATATATATAAGAAATACAGTAATAGCAAGGATAGCCGTTACAGTAAGTACAACCGTTACAATTTTTAGAAATTTCAAGTTACAAAAAATATTGCAAATTAACCATCTTAAGGTTTTTCAAAAAAAAGTATTACCAAGATTACAGAAACAAAAGCACAAACAAATCATTGCAATTGGAATCAACAAATATATTCGATTTTAACCTGAATAGCATTTGAAAATTGGCATAGGATAGCCTTTGGAAAGTAACGAAAAAGAAACGCAATTTTTGGTTACTTCGTTACCGCTTAATGTAACCTTTATAAGTAACGTGGTGCCCCAGTCAATGAGTTTTAGTCACATTGCATTCACACTAACGAAATAAATATTCTTACCCTAACATGCAGAGCAGAAAGGTTTTCTGTAATCTTGAACACTTATTACGTGAAGTAGTATTGGTTTCAGGCTTCTCTACCAGTAAATGTTTCGTTAAATTTTGATCCTGCAACACGAACAAGTCAATTAGTATCGTAGAACTTGAGAGTTCATAATCTACGGAAAATATGCTACCTAATATTTAAAGTATGTTACTTACCGGAACTTGCAGAGAAGAAAGCCCAGCAATGTGACCAGATGACGTCCCTTATAATATAGACATCGAGAAGGCTTGTTGAGTTGTAGCTCCTAGGACTACATGCCGACTATTGGCGAGTACAATGAAAGGAAGTTGGTCTACCATTGCGTATTAGTCTAAGATAAAAAAATTTAGTATTTAATAGTCTAAGAGTTCAAACAACTATAATATTACACAAAAGAATACTCGCACAATAACTAAACTTATTGATAGCAGTTTAAAATACACTCATTTATACTGCACCCATTACTAATGTTAAGTAAGAAACAGAAATATTATAAGTTAAGTTTGATTAAACATTATTAACTATCTAAACATAACTAATTCATAAAAACATAAACTGGCGAGATAAGCGGTACATGCTGCAAGAAGCAAGTGTTTATAAATTTATCCGAGTTTAAAAAAGTGTACAATAATTACAGATACAGAATTCTAACAGTAATACAAATTTAATTATTGCTGGATTTCTGGTGGTTAAACGGATGTCAGGCTATAGCTGCAATCGCTCATGCCGCCACAAATTTAACAAGCTAAAAACTTAGTAGGCGCATATGACTGTTGGGCTTCTTGAATGGTTTTTTTTATGGCTGCTATACAACTCATTCTGAAGTCTCAAATGTTCTTAGAAGTTAAAGATTTATCCAATTTAATACATTTCCATTATTTTAAAACTGGGTTAAATAAATCACAGGAAACAATTCATTGCATTTCAAGCTTACCAAGACAAGAGTGACGTCAACATTAAAAAAACAAGGTTGTAGACACGCAGCATGTACTGTGTAAATCTTGAGATGCAGACACGTCAGCAACTAGCAAGGGAAGTCTGTAAAGCAAAAAACTCATTGATAATTTCTGTTCTTTCAAAATATCTCGGTGTTACAAAGGCTAGAATGTATTCCTTTATTTTATAGGAATTGAAACACAAATAGCGCACACTCGTAACGCAATCGAATCTAAATACAATCGTTTTGTTACATGCTGACCTAACAGTTTTTCTCTGTAAATATCGGGATACTTTAATACAGACAGCAATGAACAATTAACCCAGTAACGATCATTTTATGGACAGTTTATTCAGAGGTGCCGATCCCCCCCAGAGCCAACGACGCACCCCCCCCCCCCCCCTAGAATTTTTTAAATCCCTCCCTTTCCCCCCCCCCCCCCAAAAAAAGGGAAGCACATTTTTTATTTGCTTTTACAATTACGGAATGACAACTTATTTTTAATTTTAATTTAAATAGATTTTCTTTACAGCAAAAGTTAGCGGGAATCTAAATAATCGGTACCAATTCCACTCAAAATTTAATTTATGTAATTGTATTATTTTTTAATCCATAAAAATAGCCGGGCACGTGATCCAATCAAAAACAGTTTCCAATTCCTTCCCTCAATTCTTAATGCATAAAAATGCTGTCGTCGCTTTTTATCTAACTAGCAGTATGGTCCCGCCTTACAGGTAACCCGTTAACTTCGCATTGCTTCCTTATAGAGGCATGCTTTGCTTACTTGTGAAAATACACTCAATATCTAATGCGAATGGCGTCAAGCACCCATTTCGGCCCGGTCCATGTATTTTCAAGCCCTGTTATGGTCCCGCACTGCCACTCCCACGTGGAAATTCTGAATATTTATAATGCCTGCTTCAAATGCTATAACAATGATTAAGAAATGTTTGTGCGAAATAATTGCCAGCACATGGCTTTCTTCGACTTCGGGACATATTGTTAAAGATTTTAGTTGCGATTAATATTAATGTAGTTAGAGCATTAAGTGCGTAATGTATGAAATTAAGGGTTTATTCAATTATATAACTTATAATGTGAGTTTAATTATTAAGAAGTGCAATTCTGTTATCATTGCAAAAATTTTATAATAAAATCAACAATATAGGATCACTAATTAGGAGAAGGCCCCGTTCGTTCCTTGCGGTTTAAGTGGCTACGTCTTAAGACAGCATGAACCTCAACAAGTAATTTTATAGTATTCTCCAAATAAATATCTAGAAATTGATAATAAAAATTATTAATATCTCTAGGGCTTAATGAAGGGAAAGGGGTTAACATTTTTAAAATCTTATTTCTTGAAAGCTGTCATCTAGTTCTTGCAGATTTAGAGGTAAAACTGTTTAAAAAAATCCCGCCACTCTAAAATATTTTATGTAATTTCATGTCTTTAGTCGACTTTATTAAAAAAAAAGCCACGTTAAGATTCAGGTGCATTTAAAAAAATAAGAAAACAATGTTTTCATTATAATAATTGATCATTATTTTTGGTGCCCATAAATGTTTGAAAGTGTAAAATTTGAAACTAAAATTATTGTAGCAATATCAAATATAATTAACTTCTCAGTATTTGTATGATTTAAAATTCTTCAGTATCCTTTCTTTATTTGCCTAATCTTCTGAAGGATACAGACGTATAAACCCGTCAAATGATTGATTTTCCAGCAACGCACATAATTTTAAAGTTTCATCAATTTAATAATTTTATTAAATTCCAAAACCTCCGTTTCAAAATGAACAATCTACACTACCATCTACAAATTTTTTTTTTAAAAAAAACCCTTCTAACAACACTTCAAAGCGAGCGGGAAAATTGCACGAGTGTCATTGGTGAAAAGAAATATTCGGTAGTCATCATTTAATCGAATTGTATATGATACAGACAGAATGGCAGCTGCAAATGTTTTGTTTAAAGAAATGATGAGTTGTTTATGGGTAATAAAATAAATGCCAGAAAGATTCGTTAGGCCGACGCGATATTCGATTGTCTACGATCTTCTTTCCGTAATGTTCTTGTGGATTTTGGTTACCATTTTTGATTCTTGAATGTTGGGGGGGGGGGCAGGTTAATGCCCCCTTCCCTTGGTGTCTGGGGGTGGGGGGTGATGATTGGAAAGAACTAGTATTTGTAACTTAGAAAAAATAAACCATTTACACTGGAAATTTTCTCATTTTTTTCGACCCCCCCCTAAAATTTCAATGACGCAGTCTGCGTCGTTGACCCCCCCCTGTAGGCACCCCTGGTTTATTAACACTCGTTTCTAAACAAAACTTAACTTCAACCTCGTAAGACCCGAGCAAATTCCTGCATGTACATTCTTAATATAAACATACTTTTCATACAAATATTTGCTAAAAAGTATTTTTTAAAAAATTATGTTTAATAGTTATTAGGGTCACGCCTTAAACTCTAAATATACACATTTTTTGTGCCATAAATGCAACAAAAAGGCCGTATCACTTATTTGTAGTTAACATATTATTTTAACATTGTTAATGCGAAATGGCTTTAAAACTACTAAAAGAACTTTTTGAAAATTTAAATAATTTTTTTAAGAACTCTAATATCGTAGTGACCTTCGTTCAACTTCCTTTTTTATAGAAATAAATGACTGATATCTGTAAGCAAAGACCGAAAACTGATATTTGGATCTTCTATCGGACCAGGTCAATTTCGGAACTAATTAGCGAGTTAATTGTCTATGGGGAGGTTTTAAAAAAAATTCCACCAAAAGGGGACGCAAGGGTTGAGAATTATTTTATTTATGCATATTAATTTGCCCTGCATAAACTGTTCGGTATAATGGTTTTAATTTACATATTTTTGTCTATTTAGCCCGAGAAAGCTTGTTTTAGCGTGGCAAATTTTCTTGCCTATCATCGTCCAATAACTATTTAACTTATTTTGTTTATTAATAACGGCAAGACACATTTCTTGACAAGAAAAAGAGCTTTCGACTTATTCAAAAAATTAAAAGGACAAGGAGTAATTATACTTACCATACAGTGGAAAAGTAAATCTTTTAAATCTATCGTTATAACAGGCTATTCAAGAGTAGGTAGTCACAATACAGAAAGCCGTGGGCACGCATGTCAGAAGAGCATGTGGCATGCAAAAGATCCCATTTGGCTTGGGTTCTCTCGGCAAACTAAAATCTCGGCATACTTCAACATCCACAGAGAGCTCCGATTCCTAGTACTCTGAGCGTCAAAATTGGTAGCGAGAATTATACAGAGTGTTCAAAGGCTTAGCTGCTAAAAATGAAACCCCGTTGGGGGGGGGGGGGGATTCGTTAGTGCGGAGGTGTTTCAGTCCCGCTTTACACGGGCGTCTGTGCTGCTTTTAGAGACAATAGGTAAAACTTTCATTTCTCACAGCATATCACTAAGGTTTGAAATCACAAATGATCAGTTATAAAACTCAGCTTATATTTATAACTATTAACCACCTCCCTCTACTTGTATTATGGGCTATCCTAAAACAGTGGAGCAGAACTTAAATATTTGCATAACTCAGACACTGTCATTCAGGTTGAATTATCGTCGCACTAGAGCTGTATACGAGCGCTATTGGCAAGGAGCGCCGTAATTTAGAGCCATAACTCAGACACTGTAAAGCAGTAACATGTTTGGTCATCGTCACTTGACCAGGACTCTATATAAGAAAGTATTAGAACCTGGTCAAGTGACGAAGTCAATACATGAGCGGGTGCCCAACAAAACTTTGAGCGACATGGTAGGCTAACGCCGTCGGGAATTTGGACTACGCAGATTTAATGAGCATGTCTATCCCTGTGTACTCAGGTATTTTAGTTTGATTTTAGGAGCCTCTTTCTAGTCTAGGAAGTCTAGGAGTCGACGGGTTAGGTAAAGTTTGAATTATCGTCGAACTAGAGCTACACGAGGGCTATTGGCAACGGGCGTGGTATTTCAGAACCACAGTCAGGTGACGAGCCAACACCTGAATAGGTACCCAACGCAACCGTTTAGGGCGACATCGTACGCAGCGTTAGGACTTTGAAGGATATTTAACGTGCATTCCCTTACACGGGGTATTATTCGTCGGACATTTTTGGCTGCACGGGCCATTTATAGGTCGGCAGCTATTTTGACGATGCCCGGACCCGAACCTGGGACCTTCCGCATGCTAAGTGAGCTTAACCGACTGGGCTCCCCAGCCCCTCTAGGAACGCAGTGACTGCCACCGGGATCGAACCAGTGCCACCTCTTGCGGTCCCACCTGCGGGCTGATAAAATGTCCCGCGCTGTACCAACTAGGCTACCAAGCCCCTGTTTGGTAAGTTTTCGTAGCTGCGGACTTCTCCGCAGCTCAGTTGTCAGAATATCAGCACCTCATACAGAGAGTTCCCATGTTCACCTATAACATATCGACGGATATTTCTTGGCGAAACTTTTTTAAAAAAAATCGACATAATTACGGGATTCCTAGAGTACACTGGTACAGACGTGCTTCTTAAATCTGTAGAGTCCTACGTCCCTGTATCTTTAGAGTACGATGTCGCCCGAAGTCCTTAGGGTACAGCTGGGGAAAAAAAACGAATCACCCCTCGTTTCTCGGCTGCTATTGATCAAGGAATTTTGTGTAAGGTGTCAGTTTTCAGGAAATAACGTGAGGAATTGGGAACTGGCAACAAAAATTGCATAAGGGGTCGTCTACATATTAAAATGAGTACCAACTTTGAAAATTCCAATAGCCAATACCCAATTTTTTTTACATAAAAATGTTCAGCACCTTCAAAATACCCCATGTATAAAAACGAATTATCTATTTTGCATTATTTGCTGATATATTAAAGCTTTAATTTTGAACTCGTTTAGGGGCAAATCTCCTAAGTGTAAAAAGGTAATATTTTGGTTGTGTCTTTTCAAAACGACAAGCTAAAAGGGTTAGCATAATCTCGCCAACGGATGCTTGAATTTAACTTTCGTCAGTAATATTGGGATTTTTAGAATGTTTCTTTTTTTTTAATTTTGAATTTTAAAATTAAGAAATTAAATAAAGGCTAGAAGATGAAAAGTTTTAATTTTAATTTAATTCGCATATACGGTTATTTATAACGAACAGATTTTCAAATGCTATTAGTTGCAATCAGATTGAAAAACATGATTATTACACTTATGTATTAAACTTTTTATGCAAATTTTTGTTTCATTCACATTGTTGCAAAGAGTTTGTTTAAAATTCGTCGCATTCTATCGGTAATATCGGCAAAGTGGCTTAGTGGCAGTGCTTATTTCGCATTGCCACGCCACACGTCCGGGGATCGAATCCCGGATTGGGCGAGTTTGACCCATCCTTTCATCCCTTAAGTGGGTCGATATTTTGGAGACCAAGCATGCTTGGGGAACTAAACGCTGGGGGTTCCGCGTGAGACTTTCCACATTACCGGGACATATGCCTTGCACCCCAGACCCCTTGTATCACGAACGCTGAAATGGGCACGGCAGGCCCTGACCCAATAATGGGCTGTTGCGCCGAGTAGTTTAGTTTTTTATCGGTAAACCACGTATTGCAAATTTAGGGTTACGACCTTGACATGATATTTAAGGAAAGCGAAATAAATTTACTCAGAATGATTTGGTAATGATTTTTAACCAATGCAGTAGGCACTAATCATTTCAAATAATTAATGTGGTAACAATCAAATGTATTTGAAACCGACTTCCAATAATATTCTAGGAAATTTAATTTTTAATATTAAACACACTTTTTGAAATTGTATTGGAAATAACATACATTTAAAAATATAGTAACCGACATAATTTAATGTTAATTATACAAACAAAATACATTGTATGCACTTGAAATAAGAAAAGATTTTTAGACATTTGATAGAAATCGATTATTTGAATAAACATTAACCAACAAACGCTTTTTAATCACCAAACGATAATGCAATTTAGGATCAAATTTGCCGAGTAATTTTTTACACGGTCCCTAAAATTCGTCTTTTTCAGTTTTTTTACAATAACTCGGCAAATAATTGTTATTGAATGAAAAAATTCGGGATTTTGGTTCTACTTGATCTGCTTTATCGATTTATGTAACAAAAATTTGGGGTTGCTATTCATGTTTTATTTTTTCTTATTTAAATTTAAATAAAAAATTATTAAAAATGAAAAATTGATGAAAAAACATGTGTGATTTGTTTTTGGAGAATTAAGAAGTACATAATGAAAAATCATTGTTTAATTCATTTTATTTGTAGAGGTATGAATAAAAGTTTGTGAAACTTTTTTAACATTATGGGCGTTCAACTTTGAATACTTATATCTCAGCAAATAATGCAGAATATATAATTCTTTTTTATACATGGGGTATTTTGAAGATGCTGAACATTTTTATGCAAAAAAAAAGGGTGTTGGCATTGGAATTTTCAAAGTTGGTACTCATTTTAATATGTAGACGACCCCTATTACAGTTTTTGTTGCCAGTTATCAATTCCTCACGCTATTTCCTGAAAATTGACAACTTACACAAGATTCCTTGATCAATACCAGCCGAGAAACGAGGGGTGATTCGTTTTTTTCCCCCAGCTGTACCATCAAAGAGTTCTATAGTAGGGTGGAGACTGAACCTACTAACCGCACCATGGACCAACACGGAGACTATGTATTTTGGCATGTGGGGCCCGATGGCCGACGGTTTGGTTTAGATCGCAGACCATAACGGTAGCAGTTCGCGCGCTGTAACGGGTGCGGGTTCGACTCCCGCCTTTGCCCTGGGTGTACTTTCTTTCTCAGTATCAAAATTATAAATTAACTAGCATTTTTGCCACTCTATTCGGGTTCCGTAGTGAGCCATGGTTGCCGCTGAACGCTCAGTACGAGTCTATTATAGAACTCTTTGGGTGCCATACCTCATCAGGTTCTTGTGAAGTTAATGAGCAGAGTAAATTGGCACACTAAAAAGACACGACAAAGTCATAGGGTAGAAAAAGCACACAACGTTTTATTATAACCAAAGATAACAGTTTATATAGATAAAGTTCAGTCACGTGATCCAATCAGCTCGTTGGGTCAGTCACAGTTAGAATAGAAATCACAGTTAAATGGAAATATTGGGAATACTCACACTGCCTCCCCATTCACAATATTACCAAAAATAAATTTATTAAGTTGCAACAATCTTTGTTTCAACAAACATTTAGTCAATAGATCAGCCACATTTTTCTCGCTGTTAATATATTTCAAAATGAACTTTTTATTTTCTAACAAATCTCTAATATAATAATATCTCACTTCAATGTGCTTAGTTTTGTTATTAACAATCATATTATTAGAAAAATGAATGGCCGATGTATTGTCACAATATAAAACACAAGATGAATGAACATTACGAGGAAATAAATCAACTTCATTTAAGATATTTACAAACCAATTTAACTCAGTAGCAGCAGTGTCCAAAGCAATAAATTCAGCTTCCATAGCACTTTTTGCTATGCACTTCTGAGTCGTAGATCTCCAACCTAGAAATACGTCACCTACAGACCAAATAAAACCAGAAATAGAACGCCGACAATCGGCTGAGGTTGCCCACGATGCGTCAGAATACATTTTTAAATCAAAAGAATTAGCTTTAGATAAATTTATGGCATAGTCTTTTGAAGTACCAACATATTTTAGAATTCTTATTAACAAATTATAATGATGCATAGTCGGGTTCGAAGAAAATTGAGCACAGTAAACAACAGAAAACAAAATATCTGGTCTTGTTCTATTTGCAAGGAATAATAATGATCCAAGCAGTTCTTTGAAGGGAACGTTTTCCTCTGAAATAAAATTGTCCACCTGAATCACAATATTTAATTCTCTAGGTGTATACACTGGAACATTCAAATCAATATTAAATTTTTGAACAAGTTTATCAATATATTTGTGCTGATGCATAAAAATACCATTATCAAGACTTTCGAATTGTACACCTAAAAAATTTTCGATTCCACCTAAATTAACAATTTCATAATATTTTTCTAATGAAAATAATATTTCTTTTAGAACACTTTCATTTTTAGTAAATATGGCAAGATCATCAACATAACATAATATAATACATTTTTTGTTAAAACAAAACAAACAAGGACAATATTCAGAACGAGTAAATCCAATTTCAATCAATGTTTCAGTTAAATTTTTAAACCATACACGTCCAGATTGTTTTAAACCATAAAGAGATTTATTTAATTTGAGAACAAAATTTTTCTTATCAATATTTTCATAACCGTCAGGAATTTCCATTAATATACCTTCTTTTAACTCACCGTATAAGTATGCATTTTTGACATCCACGTGAGTATGATTCCAGCCCATAAGAATCACAAGTAAAACAAAAAATAGTTTTACAAGATTAAAATCTACAACTGGTGAAAATGTTGAAAAATAGTCCACACCAAATTTTTGCTTATGGCCATGGGCCACTAATCTTGCTTTAAATTTTGATATTGTGCCATCAATATTAGTTTTTAGGTTAAACACCCATCGGTTGGATATTACTTTTTGACCTTCTGGTCGTCTTACTATTTCCCAAACATCGCGTTTTTGAATAGTAGAAAGCTCTTCTTTTATAGCTTTTTCCCAATTTAATTTTTGGTCAGAAGTTACTGCCTCATTATAACTTTTTGGGATGTCAACAAAGAAAGACATTAACTCAACTTCCGGATCTGAATCCACAGAATCAGTTTCATAAGGGGAATTTGACTCTAACTTAGTTTTGGGTTTAAAGTCAAAAAGTTTTTCATCAATATTGATATCATTTTTAGTACAATACCTTTTTACGTCATTTATAGATGCACACTTGGTACCATCGGGTGGATAATAATATACATAAATTGTATCACTTCTGGTACGTTTACACTCTTGTCTTTTCCAGTTACAGATATCATTTTCAGGTTTAGAAATGACATCAATTGTTTCTGAGGTCTGAGAATTGTTCTGAGAGTCATCTAACTGTTCAGTTTTGAACTCGTCAGAATAATCATCGGAAACATCAGAATCTTCATAAGAATCAAAAACATTACTTTTAGGTTTGTAATTTGGTTTGACACCGATAACACCAACTACAGATTCGTCTAATTTGACATGTTTCAATTCTTTAACTACTTTATTTACTGGGTCATATACCCTATAACCACGAGTTAAATTAGAATAACCTAGAAAAATACCCTTGGAAGATTTAGGTTCCAATTTGCTACGCTTAACTTTAGGAACATAAAAGAAACACAAACTACCAAAAACTCGAAAATACGAAACATTTGGTTTCTTACCAAACCACTGTTCATAAGGCGTAGTATTTTTATTTACAGAATGGGGTATTCGGTTACGAACATGCACGTAACTCATTAATGGTTCAGCCCAAAATCGTCCGTCTAGTTTTGACGAGTTTAACAAAGTACGAACTGCATCCATAGAATCACCCATAACTTTTTCGGCCACCCCGTTCATTTCGGGCGAGTATACGTTTGTTCTCTGGTGGTAAATACCCAAGTTTTTAAGATAAGTATCTATTTCTTCATTACATAACTCAAGACCATTATCAGAACGCACAGTCATCACCTTAAGATTTAAAGAACGTTCAGAATGTGTAATGAAATCTTTTAAGCTCCTACAAGCATCACTTTTTCGTGCAAGTGGGTATATAGTTAACCAGCGAGAATAGTCGTCTACTATGGCTAAAAAATAATTTGCCCCACCTAGACTCTTCACAGTCGAAGGTCCCCAAAGATCAATATGAACCAATTCAAGGGGTCGACTACTTGCTATTCCGCTTAATCTCTTAAAAGGACCACGGCGTAATTTGCCTTGAATACAATCGTGACAATTTACAGATTGGCTCACAATCTCCGATTTAGGCCCAATTACAGTTTTTAACTTAAACATTCGATAAATTGCTCCAGAATTTATATGTGCACACCTTTTGTGCCATGATTCTAACGACTTTTCGTTAATCACAGTTAAGAAATTTGAATCCGATAAATTAGATTTAACCCCTATTGTCGAATAAAGAGAATTTTGGTTCTTAATACGGAGAAATTCCTTCCCACTAGTATCATAAATAGTTAAATATCCCTTTTTACCTGTAAAACTCCAGCCTAAACTATCTATAACTCCTAAACTTATTAGGTTTCTACACATATCAGGTACAAAATAAACATCACGTAAAGTAACCTCTACATTCGAATTGAGACCTTTAAGTACAACGTGTATATCTCCCACACCTTTAGCCTCTACAAACCCTTTTCCTTGTTTAACACTCTTAGATATTTCCTTAAACGTTACAAACAAATTGCGATCATGCGAAAAATGATGAGTAGCCCCTGTATCAAATACAAAAACTTTCTTCTCCGAAAAGGAATTTGTTGCATTTACAACCCATGCAGAAGTTTGTCGTGGGGATTTAGACCTAACTCTATCACGTTTGGGTCGTTCACGAAATCTAGTCCTCCCACGAGAAACGGGTAATTCAGACCTAACATTTTTACGGTTTACTGGACATTTATCTTGAAAATGACCATAATTTAAACATTTAAAACACTTAACGTTTGCAAAACGGTCACCCCTGTAATTATTATTTCCCGAGGTAGAAGCAAAAGCACCAGGAATTTCTTGGTTTGTCACTTTATTACAATTTAATAAACGCCCTTCTTCAGCTAGAAGTGACTGGGAAACTTTTTCCGAAGTAAACTGCTTATCTTCTAATTGGTACAACTGTTGAACAATTAAGTCAAAACGAGAAGGCAAATTAGCAATCATTTTGTATGCTATATGTATATCAACTATTTCACAATTTAGATTCTTTAATTGTCTCACAAGGTCTTGCTAGGTAGATTGAAACGGTTTCACTAGGTTTCATGTGGTCACTAAAAAACTCAGTAAAAAGCCTACCGACCAAAGCTTTTGATGAGGGTTCGAAGTTATTCTCCAGAGTTGTCCAAGCCTTCTGAGGGTCAAGTTCACTGGCAATTATCCGCTTGATTGGAGGTGCAAGTCCACGGTAAATCGTCGAAATGGCCTTGTCCTTCCGCCTCTGGTACTCCGATAGGGTTCTGGCAGGTTCTGTTGCAGCAGGAGGAGTTTCCGTCCCGGATACGAAACCATATAAGCCACGGTCTCGCAGAAGCATTTCCATGTCGGTCCGCCACTCTTTGAAGTTGCTGGCTCCAGACAGCTTCTCGAAGTCGAGCACTCCCACGTCATCAGAATGACTCATTTCGGGAAAGATACGTACTAATACTCAAAGTTCTAAAACAGCACAAAAAATTTCTAACAATTGACCACTTTCGACATAATCACACTACTAAAACAAACATTGTTACGAAGGCTATTCAATTTCTAATTTCGTATCATTCTCAAAATTCTCAGTGCCAAGTGCCAATTGGTTAGGGCAGGATATAACGAATCCTGGGCCCATAACCATATGAAGTTAATGAGCAGAGTAAATTGGCACACTAAAAAGACACGACAAAGTCATAGGGTAGAAAAAGCACACAACGTTTTATTATAACCAAAGATAACAGTTTATATAGATAAAGTTCAGTCACGTGATCCAATCAGCTCGTTGGGTCAGTCACAGTTAGAATAGAAATCACAGTTAAATGGAAATATTGGGAATACTCACAGTTCTAAATTACGAAGCGGTATTGGTTATGTTAAAGCTCCTAAAGGAGGCAAGAAACAGATTTCCAGAAACGATTAAAATACCAAATTACATAACTCTTAACCAACCTGAACGCCTTCAGGGACATGCAGGGCCTGCTCTTCCATAAGGCCTGTTAGGCCCGGGCCTAGGGCCCTCAAATTTTAGGGGCCCCTAAATTTCAGTTTCTATTGTAGTGAATGCCGTAAATCCCCAAAATATCAGAAAACTAAAATAAATTCTGATACTTCACTTTGTTTTTTTCTTGGTTATGAATGAGAAATTGGCCTATGTGATATTTTTGATCGACATTTATGAGGCAGCCAATAAAACCGTAGCAAAATTTGATACATAGGTCAATACTGAACCATCATTTTGGAAATCATGCAGAACATTTTCCCTCGAGGGGGCCCCTAAAATGGGTTAGTGCCTATAGTCCGGGTTTTCCTAGAGCAGGCCCTGGGGACATGTGTAAATTGTGGAGGTGGCGATAGTTGGCAGCATCTGTCACGTATGTATGTGTGTGAGTGTGTGTTGTGTTTGCCATCACATTCTTATTCATCATTCTCATTCATTCTTATTTCTTCTCAGATTATACCGAGATGAAGCAAGCTGAACTAGATGTTCATTGCGATGAATTTTTCCAGTCGCAGACTGTTTGCTTCGTGACAACCCGCAATGTTTAGAGCCACAAGCCGTGGCAAACATTACCACTTCCAATCAATTTCAACCCTTAGCCGAGTCTATGGAGCTGTCATCGGATGCCCAATTCCCGGCGGCAGGACTGTAACCCCGGATGCCCGATTCCCGGAGGGAAGCTCGGATGCACAGTCCCAGGAGAGAATAACACGGATGTCCCGATGCTAAGAAAATCAGATTAAACCCGGATGCCCAAATTACATGATTTATTGACTTTAAGACCCCTGCTGCCCAATGGGGAACATTCATGTGACGTCACGTGGCTTGTTATGCATCAGCTCGGGAAGCACGTGCTAATGTTATCCTATACTGCTATCGAAGCACGTGCTATTGTTTTCCTACTACTCAAACCTGTCTAACCACTTTTTTTCATACAGTGATTTGGAATTGAAGCTCAGGTGGATATGGCGTGAATGTCCCCCATTCCAGGCGGCACCCAAATCACTGCCGATTCTCTTCCTTGGATGGGAAACTGGCGAGACCATCTGCAAACGCATCGTTGAGACGATGGCTGACGATATCGGCTCAAAACCATTTCACAAGTTCGTGAATGTTTTCCCTATAAATAGGGATGAAGAAGCCAAGATTCTGACCATCCTGTCCGAAGAGAAACAATGATACTTCCGCAACTCTCATCGAAAGCAATCCTTCATCATGACTGTGGTCAACGTCAAAGGCTTGCCCTGCTACACTGATGGAGCAAACATAACCGCCGCGCTCGCCGCGGAATACTTCATCATCAACAAGGTGGCCTAGCTGACCAAAGCCCCTTTGCCCATTTTCCAAGTCCTTGTTGTTCGAACGGGCAACTTCAAGGCAATCTACCAGCAAAACAGTCTCCTTGGCAAGAACGTCTCCTTCGAGCCGTACAGGAAACCTGCGAGGAGGACCACTGATTAAAGAAACAGCGAGAAAGAAAGCTGCAAGAATTTATTTTTTTTAGAAACAAGCTAATTAGCTTGGTGTTAATTTGTTCCTTACAAAAATCTCAAAGCAATTCTGCGTATTTCAGAGAGAATCCAAACTAAACCAAAAATATACTATTTTATTTTTCTTGTATTGGAATACAGAACAGAAGTGAAGACAAAATTGTTTGTCTGTGAATTGTTGATTGTTGTTGCTAAGCGTTTTTAAGAGTTTTGGTTTTTTCGTAGATGTTTTTTTAGCATAAATCCATAATTATTACCTTCTTTGAAAAAAAAAAAATGGACTCTGTAACTCCTACAATTGTTAAAAGGCCTTTGTTATCAATACAATGTAACTGGAATGAGGCTTTGAGGTAACCTTAACTTTATTTTACATTTGCAAATTGAAAGTTCTTGGTTTGAAAACAGAAAGTTTGTGAATTCAAAACAGCGCCTAAAATTTTTAATTCATTTCGATTTATGTTGTGCTTGTACTCTTTCAAAATGAACTCGAAAAGTGACTCTTATCTTCAAAGTTTAAAATCATTCCCCGTCTCTGAAATTGAAAAGATTATTGATTTAGAAAAAGAACTGAACGAATTTCTTGACAAGGAGTACAACTTACTTTCTGAGCAGCTTTCGGATATTCAAGAAGCTGGCCTGTACTATTTCCATGTATTCCAAGAATTTAAAATAACTGCATTAGATGCCGATAAACGTTTACTTAAAGCGGCTAAAATGATGTTAAGAGCCAAAATTAAAGAATTTCAAAGACAGGAAGAGATGATTATATTTGCCTTGAGTCAAGATGAAATGAAAACAACTAGAGAAATTGAAAGCATACTTATGAAACATAAACTGTTGTGAATTAATGAGAACTTCCAACTATTCTAAGGGGATCACCTTTACTGTACGGTAACTATTGGCGCGATTTTCAGATTTGGCGATAAATAGTTTTTTGTGGCAACCTGTCTGACTTCGACCGAAACCCATAACGGTTAGATAGGGTTGACGGAAAACGTCATCGTTGTGAAAAGAGCATGACGTCAAAAGTCGCCAGAACACGGACTTTTGGCGCGATTTCGGAAAGTTCGTTAATAGTTACCATACAGTAAATTTCTACCTCTACAAGGAGTTTAAACACTGACTTTTTGGAAATCCTTATTGCAATTGCTGGGTTATTTAATGTGTTATTATTGTAGAAAACCCTTTCAAATTCATTATTGAAATATTTTCAAATTGCGTGAAATAAAACAATGCATTGTATTTTGCTGGTCTTCCTTGTATTTTAGTGTTAACTACTTATGGTATTGTATTGTGCACTGAAATTTCTAGCTTGTCGGCATAATTAATTTTCCACGATAACTGGTATTAATCTTTTTACATGGAATTTTAGGTAAAAGTGACCAGTTAACTATTTTAATTATTTTACCAATCTGCATTAGATTCGCTTTAATGGCTAGAACTTATAATTTCATGTATTATTTTTTTTGTCTGATATAGTGTTGTATGTTTTTTTTTTGTGCACTATGCAATATACATTAACAAAGTACAAATTGCACTTTTTATTGTTTGTAGCCTAATTCGGTCGAACTTCAAAGAATTTAAAGTGAACAGTCTTTAAATCGAACATTAAAAAAGGCATAAATCTAGAAGTTTTACTTAAAAAAATTGTTTTCCAGCTTAGGAACAACAAAATGTTTATTGCATGTTTTACTTAAAATATATTTGTTAACATAAATTTTTAAATAAATATGCAATTCACTTCTTTCAAAATCGTAAAATTTTAGAAATATTGAATTAAATATGATAAAATATATTCTGCAAGATAAGTATTGTTTATTAAAAACAGTTTTCTTACAGGGAAAACAATGGAACAGCTTGGGTTTCATGTAAAGAACCAGGTAAAAAATATAATACTTTTAATTTATTCTCATTTTCATAACAAACTGAGTAATATCTATGATATAATGGCCAGTCTCAATTTTCATATGTGGAAGACCGAAGACCAATTAAAATTATTTAAATGTTGTACATGTTCCGCTGTATATATCATGCAATTCAATAGGTGTAGCAAACCTGCATTAAATTATAAAGCATGCCAATTAGGCCAATGAACAAATCAGCCATTATATAAAAGCTGCACCCTAACTGATTATACAGGGTGATGCCAATAAAAGCGGCCCCCGTCTAGATATAGAAATACATTGAAATGCTTGGAGAGAAAAACTCTTGAAGCCGCCTGAAACCTGTTTTTACATTGGTTGGATCAGATTAACTTCCCATTAGAGCTACTCATAGACTAGTTTCGAGTTCAGATCTTAGTTGGTATTGTATGAAGACGTCTCATAATGCAAATTTTGTGTGTGCAATCAATTTAGAATGTTTTGTATTTACAAAAACAAAAAGGTCAGATTCTCTAGGATTAGTAACGACCGAAATAATCACTAGTGGATTTTTTTATCAGCTCTACAAACCTTGTTAATATTTCATTTCAACTAGCTTCTCAAACCATACCGTAGTTGCCGGTTGCCGGCAAATAATTCACCAAGCGTTTGCTTGGGCTTATTATTGAAGCGATCAAAAGCTTCAGTTAGCAAACCTGTTTTTGTATTCGTTTTTGCCTTGGCAACATTTCTGCCGTATTCTTATCTCTACATTGGGGCTGCTTTTATTTGCACCACACTGTACTACATAGGATACTTCTAAGTTTGATATCATAAATTGAAAAGCAAGTATGTGATGTAGAAAATTTTGTAAGTTCCTATGTCCGTTGATTTTTTAAGCCCCAGGCTTTTTGAATATGCAAAGTCATAAATCATATCTATTGCATATCCGAGGATGAAAAATGTGACATGCCTAATTTTATTCCTAAGAAAATATTGATTAAACGTTAGAAAATGACTATTTACACAATTTCATTCTGTAGCACAAGATCTGAATTTGTACAAAGTGGTAGTAATGTCCTTCGTACAAGTAGGTGAAATGCGGTGAAAACTGAAAATTATAGTCTTAGTAGAGAGTCAAAAGTTGCCTAGTCAATACAGTAAGCCTATACAAAGTCTATTGTAGAATAGTGGCTGGGGAGCCGAGTCGGTTAGGCACTCGCCTAGCATGCAAAGGGTCCCAGGTTTTGGGTCCCGGCATCGCCAAAATAACTGGTGACCTATCAACGGCCGGTGCAGCCAAAAATGTCCGATGAATACCCTGTGTAAGGGAGTGCACGTTAAACATCCTTCAAAGTCCTAATGCTGCATATGATTCGCCCTTAACGATTGCGTTGGGTGCCTATTCAGGTGTCGGCTCGTCACTTGACTGTGGTTCTAAAATACAAGACCCGTTGCCTATAGCCTTCTTGTAGCTCTAGTGCAACAATTATTCCAAAACCTAACCTTCAATAGTAACTTTTTTTATTTATTGGTTTCAAAGAATATCACCAAAAATAATTATCTTAAAATCAGAGAGAACCTAAGCCAAATGGGCTTAGGTTCCTGCCTCATAGACATGTAAAATATCCCTTGACATGCATCTGACGATTTTTCCATCCTGAAAATTTGACGGCTCAGCTGGGGCTCGAGCCCGCGGTCTTGTGTGGTGGGCCAACCAATCAGAAGCCTCCATTTTCAAAGGGGTCGTGGTTTGATTAACAGGTGGGTGTGGCCTCTTGACAGGTGACCACACCTTGATTGGTCTTATTGTGGGGTGATTACTTCTACTATACCAAAACCGACCTTAAGTTTGCAGTATACAAACGTTCTACGAGAAAAAGGGTAAATAGTTCTCATTTTTGAGTGCACGAATCAAATACAAAAAGGTATTCCGCATTCAATAAACAAATTTATTTGTTATTTCAAGACATAAATTTACTATTTTTATTAGTTTAGCTTCAGTTAGAGTGTTATTTTAACAATTTTTTTCCTTCGATTTTGACGTAACAGGGCGCACGAATATCAGGGTCGAAGGCGCAGCCAATGAGAGTATGCGAAATTGCGGCGCCAGCCGGGTTGTTTAAGAAGATTCCTACGCCTAGTACATTTCTCTGCTGCAAACTTAAGCTCGGTTTTGGTATAATTCAACAACAATTGTTGTTTATTGTTGACTTATTCCTCTTGGTCCAGCGGCAGGCTAGACCAAGTCAATGAGCTCGAAAGTCTTCAAGAAATCATATACAAGAAGGGGATTAGAGTATAGGTCTTTCTTCTCCAGACCAAGACATTGTAAAATGAAGAAGAGCATGTACTCACAGCCACTGAGTCCACCCGACCTATTATGATTAAATTAAAGCATCATGTTTCAGTAAAAAAATTTCAAATGTTTAAATAATATTGCTTGCTTGTTATTTTTAGGTAGCGCCAGTAAGCACGGCAAATTAACTTCAATGAGTACTTCTGAAAACAGTTTACATGCTGTGAAAGCCTCTGATAGATTTAAAGTTGAAAATGCTACAATAGTGAGTAATTTGAATTTGTTCTTTATTTTTAAATATAATTTTTATTCTCAAGAGGGCTCATTGTATTTTTTTTATGATTTTCATTTATCTTTTATTTTGAAATTATTCACCTTAGAATAGTCGTATCGAGTGTACATAATTTAACATGATTATCTTAGTAGTAGGGATTGTCATTCCTATAGAGCTAATTATTACTATTAACTATTAGTTTTGAAATCACAAATTCCGTAGTAGTTGCTTTTACCCCAGGTATGGGAATATCACTATAACTTCGAAATAAAACAAATTTGAAACGAAAAATATTATTTAGTTATTTTGTGCACTATTTTAGAAAAAAAAAGTTAATCTAAAATCAAACTCGCAAGCAAAATTGTGAAAATTATAAATTTAAGTTTTAAAGTAAACAAAACGTCCACAAATGACACAATCAAATAGGGATCCCTAAACCATGCATCACTGATTTTGTCATACAGTGAACAATTTTGGATTTCTGTATAATTGGTCAATGGATCTCTGTATGTATATTAACTGAAAATCATTAAATTTTAAACCTCTTAAGCCACTATAAACTCATATTGGCAGTAAAAAGCGCATGGTCTTATAACTACAAGTACAACGTTGCGACAGTTTTGAGATCACTGATTTTTAGTCAAGGTGTTGCTATCGTTTATAGCACATCTTTTGAAGAATTTAAAAAAAAAAAAAAAACGTTTAGAATTCTGATTGTTGTGATTTCGAAACTACATTTGATCAGCCAAGCTTTGGAAGCAAACCATAATAATTTATTTTGCTCAGCAGTCAGAATTGTAATGTTATTTTCAACAGCCATTATTTCAATTTGATAATAAAAAAAACCCTATTTATTTTTTAGATTTAAGTATATCTTAGGGTTGTAATGTTATCGGTGTTTGTTTTTTACACTATCTGATTGTAACTTAAAAATAATACAGTACCCAATTCAAAACAGTGCTTGACATTATGTATATGTTTTATGTATTTAATAATTGAAATTTTTGTCACAATAATAAAATATTTTACATTTTTAGACATCGCTGAAATTATCTCATGAAGATCCTAACTGCAACTGTGAGTTTCATGCACCAAATAAAGTTTTTTCTAGAATTCACCAAAAGAGTGTAAGCATTTTTTTTTTACATATTCTTGCAAAATTTTAGAAAAGACGGCCTCTTTGGAATATTTTTTAATTTTAAAGGAAAGGATACAGTATTACATTACAGTAATTGATGTATACACAGGTTGTATATAGGTTTTCACAAATTACAAATAGCATTTTATAGATTTTATTTGCATTATCAGTAAGTTTGTTTTACAAAAAAAAGTCATTATTTGCAGAAATAATTCATTTTCCTTATAAATTCATGAAAGTTTAATAAGCATTTTTTGGATTTTGGGCATTTTATGTAACTGATTGCCACTCAAAACAATGACACGAGAAACTTTATGTATTTAAAAAAAAATTTCAAAGAAAAATTATTTCTGTGATAAAAATCAGTTTGGAATGATGTCATAATATGTGTCACAATGAGATTCTTTGACTGTTTGTATGATTAGTTTTGAAAGCGGCACAAGGTGTTGATATTTTTTTTTAATTTAAAAAACCAGACATAGTACTTCATTTACATTAAAGCATTCATTAATGAATAGTGCAGTTTTAATATATTAATGAATAGTGCAGTTTTAATATATTAATGAATAGTGCAGTTTTAATATATTAATTAATAGTACAGTTTTAATATATTAATTAATAGTGCAGTTTTAATATATTAATGAATAGTGCAGTTTATTGGTATATTAATGAATAGGCCCTTTGGTAAAGTTTTTCATTACGTAATTTGCTTAAAGCTAACTAATGATAAAAGTGAAAATATTATACAAGGTTGGAGTGCTAATTATAAAAACAGTTTCTAATTTTCTTGGATATTTATTTTGAGTTTTCTTGGATATTTATTTTGAGTTAAATGAGTTAAAAGTGTTCTTATTTGTATTTTCAGGTAACAAGTCTTAATGTAACTGCCGAACTAGGTGTATCTGTGTGTTCAGAAAATAAACTTTTAGTTTGGGATGTTAGCAATGGTAGTGTCCTTGTAAGTATATTTTTTAAAAGAGTTTTGTTATATTTAAAAACAATGAACCACTATCCAAAAAATACATTCTTTTTTTAATAGAGTATTTGAATAAGTTAGAGTTAAAATCTATTTTTCTTGAAGAGAGTTATTAAAAAAAATTACCATCTATTTAATTATATAACAGAATCTCAAGCACTTCACCTATCCTTATTCTATAATGATTTAGAGGCAATTTCATGAAAGTATAAATTGTTTTCACTTAGTAAAAACACATATATGGAGACTGGGTTTTGAAGTCACTGATTTTCCTGCTCAATTATTTAAAAATGCTTACAAACTTAACTAACTTCAGCTGCTTGACAAATGCAGTTTTTGCAGTTTCTGATCTCAGTTTTGTTTGTAGGGTCAAGTGGGGTAAGTGTGATAGGGTTTCTGCATTTTTCATTAAGAAAATTCGTTCTCTGCTTCAAGTAAATTCCAAATCCTAAAATTGGTAGTGAATTATTATAAGAAACATACATATGTAGAAAAAAAATATGTTTGAATTCCAATTTTAAGTGTACAAAATTTGCATTTCAAAATCCATTGCTGTTTTATCACACTTACCCCACATAGAAAGACCCACATAAAAAGAAGACAGTTGCACTTAAATTCAAATGCTCAAAACTTTCTTTAAACAAAAAATAAGGTCAATATTTCTTTTTAGTTTAATTATAAGTGGTCTAATGTTATATATTGCAAACTTTCAGATTTTTAGAATGATTTCCAAAGTTACAAGAGCTGTTTATCACACTTACCCCCAATCACACTTACCCCACTTGACCCTATAATAAGTATTTAACATCTCACTTTCTAACAAATCAAATTTAACACTGTCCAATTTTTGTTAAAGTTTTGTTAAAATTTTAAATTGTATAAAGATAGTGTGTTTTTTAATGGCATAATAAAGACATCAATTAGTATCTCAATCGTACAATATAATCATCCTTAATGTAAAAAGATAACAAAATTGATGGCTAGAGTCCAATTTGTAGGTTTTTACCAACTAACGAACACCAAATACCTTGTTCCGTGAGTTCTTATTTTGAAATAGTGTTTTATTAATCCTTTAGAATTTGCAGATGAAATGTATTAAGGTTTAAGTTATTTTTTAAACTTATTAAGGCTATTTAAACATATTTTACTCTTAGTTATTTATTTGCATTAAAAAATATATCTTTTCATACAACCACGGGCCAACTACTCTCTATGATGATGCTTACGTCTTCTGCACAAACTAGAGTCCATTTTAGTTCTTATAATTTTTTAAAATTAATTTTCAAAATCTCCTTTGCCTTGGCGCCAGGTTAGGATCATCATTGGTTCCGTTTCGACATATGATTCATAGACCAAACTAAAATGACTTAGGATTATATTAAAAGGTGTGATTGTTTTTTTCCAAAGTGCAAAAAAACTCTTTTGGCTATGTATATTTTTTAAAAGTCTCCTCTTTTTACTTTGATTTTTTTTATAGAACCCTCTAAAATTTCCTTATTTTTTCTAAGCGACCCCTCCATTGTATTATCTTTTCTAATGTTTGCTATTTTTTAGAGAAATTTGGAGGGACATATTTGGGACATATATTGCTGTTCATTCTTTCCTTCCGGCTCAGTTATATTATCAGCCGGAGCCGACATGCAAATTAAAATCTGGGCCGCTGATACTGGAAAGTGTGCTGCCACCTTGACTGGACATACAGCAGGTAAAAAAGATAGTCCAAGTTAACAAGAGTTCCCATTTAAAAAATATATATAAAAGGCTTTTTAATTTCCTTTAACCTGATAGGAGAAGTCATATTAGGCCTCCATAAACTCTATTCAGAGATTGCAAGAGTGCTTAAGTTGGTAATAAAGGAAATTGTGACAGATAAACTTAGACTATTTATTTACATATTTACATCATCAAAAGTACTGCTGACATGCACAAGTTATGCGCGTGAATAAGCTGGGAACAACTGGCACAAGGAGTTTAAATAACATAGATATCTGCATAAAATCAACTATTGTAAAATAAACTGGGTACATTAAATTTTAAGTGTTTGGTTGAATAAGTTTAAGTTTTGGTTTGTTTAAAAAAGGTTACATGCAATGGTATGTGCAGCACAGCAAAACTTGAGACAAGACCTGGCTGGTGGCTTGCCACAAACCCATTAAAGATGGCTTTGTGAAACACCTTTATTTACAAATATAAACGTTAACCTTAATTTTTTTTAAATTTTGTTTTTCTTATAACTTAAATTTTCCTGCATAAACTGTTCTTGACTGGTTTTAGTTGGTCTTGTATTTTGTTTATTTGTAAAGACAGTGTTATCCTAGTGTCAAAATCTAGCAAAATGAAAAACTGATTTCTTCTCTGGTCTTGAAGGTATTCCGCGTACAGACCTACCAACTCTCCGTACCAGAACTATAGATATCTCCAATTTTGTAACAATTTTCCTGATTTCTTGGGCATATGTAACAATTACCAGATTTTCAAGGGAGTTTGTGAACGATTATCCATTTTAATTTCATAATTTATACCGGTAGGTAGAATAATAGGCTTTACATTGAAATAGTTTTTAGGGCAAAGTATCTATTGATACACAAAGATTTAAATTTGAATTGCGCCACTGCAATATGCTGCTTTTCCTGTAATACTTCTCAGTGCATTTCATATTTATTTTCAATTCTATCTTCATATTAACTACCAATTTCTTCTTTAAATCGGAGACTATATAGTATTTTATGTATAGATTAGTTAATATCATGTTTTTTTTTATTTATTTAGAACTTTATACAGTAGAACCTCGATACAGCGACCGCTCTCAGGGCCAACAACTTATGGTCTTTAAATCAAAAGGTCGTTATAAAGAATTTTAATTAAAAAAATCTAACAAACCGAAAAAAAAAAACTTATACATACCTATAGAAACGTTTAATTTGTATTTACACTGATTGGGCAGATAAAAATGAAGTACAATTGAAGATAGCTTCGAAGTTCCAACAGAGTTCCTAATTATGACGTTTTCTATTTTTGTTATTTTTTGTAGAAAATCCTCACGGCATTGTTCTCTCTCTCTCACAGTAGGGACGACACATTACATTTCACATTGTAGACATGCAAATTGTACGAGGTCAGTTAGTCCAATGGTCAAATGTGGGGTCGTATTTTCTACATCTATGTTTAACAACCAATTACAGAATGCATGAAAAATTAAGCTGACCATGGCTTCTTTTGCAACCCCCGGCGAGTTCCGGGAATTCGTCCCTGCTCTATTCATCCATTGTTCGACCCCCTTCCTCGCTCGGAGAGGGGTTTCTTTATTGTGCTCTAACAAAAGCAAACAGGTTCTACTCACTCAAACACTTTCACAAGTTGAAATTTTGAAGCAAATACAAAAATGGCTTCTGGCAGCAATTTTTTTTCTGAAATGTCTAACAAATATTCGGTCACAATATCGAGGAACTGCTCGTTTTTCGGTCGCAAAAAAGAGGGATTTTTAACACTATTCCTATGGTAAAATGATTGGGACTTTCCGAAGCGGTCTTCATAACGAAGGGGTCGCTAAACCCTGGGGTCGCAAAATTGAGGTTCTACTGTATTATAATATTTTGGTGTATATAAATTCATAAAATAATATTCAATCGCTAATTTTGGCTATTAGTGACTCCTCCCGCATTTGAAAATATGTTCGAATAGTTACTGGAATGAATGTAGACTAGAACATCTAAGATTGAACTGGGTTTATTGAACACAAGGAGGGGTTTGATGCAACAAAAACAGAGGTGGACAGGCATAATAACTTAGAAATGAATCATAAGCCATTGATAAGATTTTAACCTTTTGCAAGCTGGCGTCCCCATTTGGGGACATTTTTTAAAACTGTCCCACAAACAATTAACATGTTAATTAGTTCCGAAATTGACCTGGTCCAATAGAAGAAGATTCCAATGTCAATTTTCAGCCTTTTGATTACAGGTATCAGTCATTTATTTCTATAAAAAAAAATAAGTTGAATGAAGGTCAATACGACATTAGAGTTCTTTAAAAAAATATTTTAATAAAAAAAAACCTTTTCAAAAAGTTATTTTTGGAGTTAATTTTAAAGACATTTAGCATTAAAAACTATGTTAAAATAATCTGTTAACTACAAATAAGTGATACGGCCTTTTTTGTTTTGTATGAAAAGTATGTTTAGATTAAGAATATATGTGCAGGATTTTGCTCGGGTCTTAAGAGGTTAAGGCAAGGCAACTAAAAGAAAGGAACAAAATACATGTTCCAAAATATTTCTCAAAACTCCTTAGAGAAAACATCAATAATTTCTTTTCCAGCAATAACGGTCACAGCCATCGTAGAAAGAGGTCGGAACATTGTCACAGTCTCAAAAGATGGTACGGCCCGGCTATGGGATTGTGGGAAATCTTCGTGCCTGCATGTTTTGTCCAGAGAGAATGGCAACATCAACTGCTGTAAGGTGGAGCCTGTAGATATTGATGTTGGAACTCCTAATGAAACTCCAAGTGAGTATTGATGGTTACCTCCTTATATGTATAGCCCACCTGTGTGTCACTTCCTAGCATCTTAAATACACTGCTCAAAATAATTAGAGAAGAACTTTGCTTACTTTTGTTACCTATTCGACTCGACTTTTTATTTTTTATTCTAAAAATTGTGAAATAGATTTATTATGCATCCAGAATGAATTGGTATATAACAGGGGAAGATATCAAAATTTAAGGGGGAAAAATTGAAATCATAACTTTTGAAAAAATTATTATAACACTTATTTTTAAAAAAAGTTATTTGTCAAAAATAGTTGAAATCCATTTTAAACATAAAAAAATGCATACATGAAGAATTTAGGGTAAATTTTTATCCTAAAATTGTTTCAGAGTGAATTTTATTTTACCATGTTTTTAATTTGATTCAAACAAACATTATTTAATTCTTCAATGGTGATGATTCTTCCGTCTAACAATACATAAGTGCAAGCTTAACTTTGTCAGAAAAAAATTTGCTAGCTGATAATTCCAAATGGAATCTTTGATGGTGAAAAGGTTTAAACCATGCGCTCCCTTAATTGTTGTGAGCAGTGTACTTGGATTGTGGATGAGTCCACTTTGAAAACAGGTAGAAAACTTAAAAGAGGCTGGATTGCCAGAGCTGTTTGGTAAGCATATTGATTCTGTAAGGTTACTTTGGTTGGAAATAATAGTATCACACTAAAACTACACATGGATTATCGGTGAAAGGAGAATTATAGTTAATTGCTGATGGTCGTTATCAATTTCACATGCATTTTTCTATCTTGACTTGATCCTCAATGGATTTGCATCTCTAGTATGTATTATTCAACATATTCAGTATCTCCTCGGGGAATGCTTCAAGTTAAAATATAGGTTTGTAATAATAGTGAACTCAATGCAAGTTCAAACTGTCCTTCAGTTGAGAAACTGTTTCTAAACCTTAAAGAAATGTGCATCTGTGAAAGCAATAAATCGCCAAATATAGTAACTCCGGCTTGCCAAAATCTTCCTTACCCCTTTTACTTTTGAGAATGATCGTTTGGACTCATCTGAAATACTCATTATAGATGCTAAGAAGTGATAGGAGCATTACACCATAGTTGTTACGTAATTGTATATTTGTAGGTATAAAGTAATTTGTGTATTTGCAAATCACATTCTCCAAAGTATGACTAAGAAATAGGGCTTGGTTTGTTCATTGGCGACTTTTGGCAGTGTTAAGTTCAATTGGACAGAGTTGCCAAAGTCCCTTTTATCTTTGTTATACTTTAGAGTATGTGAGTTGTGTAACAAGACTTCATTTAATTCAGTACTATGCTGGTTTATCTTCAAAAGGCTTTTGTTAAAAAAAAGTTTATATTGGGATTTCTCTGTAATAATATTTTCCTCAGTTGTATGATTTTTCTGAATTGTATTGATTGAATATGTTCAATTATAACCCTCTAGTGCATACTGTTGCCATAAACAATACCAAACGCTCAATCGTGATAGCTCGGTCGGAAAGGGTTACTAGAATAAAGTGGATTCTGTTATTTGTTGCCATAATGGCAACAAATAACATAATCCACTTTGTTCTAGTAACTCTTTCCGACTGAGCTATCGCGATTGTGTGGATCATTTATTTGTATAAAAAAATGACTTTGTTTTTAGAGAGTTGCTGACATTTATGCTGTTGAACGCATTTTTTTCGATCAAACTCCAAATGTAGTCTCATAATAATCAGACTCTCTCCATCTGACCGCCGGTCTAAAGGACAGGGTTAATACAGTCCTGCACAAAAATTTAGACACAGACGCAATTCATGAACAAATCGTCAATGTTACTATTTTTCAGTAGTTTTTTTTTTAAATATATAAATCTTTAGACAGCATAAAAAATAATAGGGTAAAATTTTTTGACAAAAAATATAAATAAATTTGACTTCCATCAACAAATTAAAAATGTCCATACTTTCCTTGCCACAAAAGTATAGACACAAGTTTCCGTTTTATGCAAATTCTATACAGGAAGTGATTGAGGGAGGAGTTTTAAGTTGCTTTAAAAGGTTGAAGGTAATTTTCAATGCTTAGAACCATTCTGAAGTCAACTGAATTTTAGTATGAAGTCAAGAGATTTTAAGGATATGGACATTCAAATTCAGAGGTAAATCTGTTTCGGATATTTCTACTAAATTTAAGCTTTCGAAATGATGTATTTATATCGTGTCAGCACGTGGCGATCATCATCCACCAAAATCGCGGTCTGGAAGACCTCCAATCACCAGAAAACGAGAGGACAGACAAATAAGAAAATTGGCTTCAGACAAACATTGCTCTTCAAATCAAATTAAAATCCCAATTGTGGCTTAATTTTTACCAAACACTATCAGGAGGTGAATCAATGAATCTGATTACTTGATAAAATCCAAACTTATAGCGCATCCTAGCTTGCTATCTCATCATAAAGATGCAAGACTGCAATGGACTCAACAACACATGTCTTACAGCTATCCATTGCAGTCTTGGTTAGGTTAGGATTGAATAATCGTCGCACTTGAGCTACACGAGGGCTATTGGTGACGGATGTCGTATTTTAGAACCACAGTCAAGTGACGAGCCGACACCTGAATAGGCACGCAACGCAACCATTGCAGTCTTGCATCTTTATGATGAGATAGCAAACTAGGTTGTGCTATAAGTTTGTATTTTATCAAGTAACCAGATTCATTGATTCACCTCCTGATAGTTTTTGGTAAAAATTAAGCCACAATTGGGATTTTAATTTGATTCGAAGAGCAATTTTTGTCTGAAGCCAATTTTCTTATTTGTCCCTCCTCTCATTTTCTGGTGATTGGAGGTCTTCCAGACCGCGATTTTGGTGGATGTTGATCACCACGTGCTGACACTCTATAAATACCTCGTTTCGAACGCTTAAATTTAGTAGAAATATCCTAAACAGATTTATCTCTGAATTTGAATGTCCATATCCTTAAAATCTCTTCATACTAAAATTCAGTTGACTTCAGAATGGTTCTAAGCATTGAAAATTACCTTCAACCTTTTAAAGCAACTTAAAACCCCTCCCACAATCACTTCCTGTATAGAATTTGCATAAAACGGAAACTTGTGTCTATACTTTTGTGGCAAGGGAAGTATGGATATTTTTAATTTGTTGATGGAAGTCAAATTTATTTATATTTTTTGTCAAAATTTTTTACCCTATTATTTTTCATGCTGTCTAAAGAATATATATTTAAAAAAATCTACTGAAAAATAGTAACGTTGACGCTTTTTTCAAGAATTGCTTAACTGTGTCTAAACTTTTGTGCAGGACTGTACCAATGTTGAATACATTACAAAGTGTTTTTAATTTTATTACATTTAACTTGGTTTAATTTTTTTTAAAATTCTTCATTTGTTATAGGAATTTTGCTAATAATATTACACCAAACTGATTTTACTAATAGCTAATTATGTTCTAAAATTACCATAAAGTACGTCACAGTCCTTACTAGCTTGTTTCTTCTTCAATCAGCGTAGGTGACAGAGAAGTGGGGACTGAAGGCAAACTCTTAATAATGGGCTGTGAGAATGGGACATTCAAGGGAGTTGGGCTACAAAGCCACAAACAGGTAATGTTTACAAATCCTATAAGGTTTAAATACATGCATTTTAAAGAACTTGTTTGATAAATACTATTTCTTTTAGCATATGTGATACATAGTCCATAAAGCATGCATTAAATTTCTCTTGGATCACAAAAATGTTATCTTAGAAGGAAGGGATTCATAAATGGTTGGGCTAAAAAAAACTTTTTTTTTAAATTCAGATTCTTATAGCACACAAAAGTTGCCATTCGTAAAGATGTGAAAAATGCACAAAATTTTTTTATTTATAGTATCTTCTAAACAAGCGATGCCATCAAAGTTAGCACAAATTTGTGAAAAACCATAATTTTGGATAGTGTTTTTTAGCAAAATATTTTTTATTTCGTTTGTATACCTTGGATTAACTGTTTACATATTGCAAATGACACTTTCTATATCGGATAGTTGGTTGGGTAGGGTGTGGGTGAAATTCAAATTACAACCACCTCTCCATGGTGATGGTGAGTTCTGTGTTATTTTTGTAAGCAAAAAGAGCAAAGGCACCAGCAGAATATTGAACCGAAAGCAGAATTTGAATATTGAACCGAAAGTATTTCCTAATACAGTAAAACCCCGATTTTACGTCCCCCGGATCTACGTTTTCCCCGCATTTTACGTTTTTTTCAGCAGGTCCCAGTTTCTTCCGCATACTGTAATGTTAATTTTAACCACATTGTAAGTTTGTTATTTATGGAATTTCCCGCATTTTACGTTTTCCCTTGAAAGTAAAAATAGAACAAATGTTTTAAAATAAGCACTATTTTTCCCCATTCCACAGGCTCTTGTTTTCTGAACCCGGTTTCTCACGGATCATGGTTTGACTACAACATTGAAGGTGTCTGTTTAGCATGCGGTGGTCACATTTCTAACCTTTTTGTGCCAAAATATGACGAGTAAAAAAACCCAAAAACTTTTATGTTACTTTGTTGTTACTAACTTCTTTGTTTTCTTTTACATTGTTAAAGGAGACTCCAGAAATGGAGGGAAAATGTCTACATTGCTTTTTACAGTTTTACTGTGCTGTAATAGTGATGGAAGTGAGAATTTGCATGATTTTTTGCATTCCATGTATTTCTTGTATTATACGTTTTTCCCGCATTTTACGTTTTTCTTACCCAGTCCCTTGAGAAACGTAAAATTGGGGTTTCACTGTATTTACTAGTAGAAAATTTCTAAATTATCTAAAAAAGACAGCATTGTCAAACAACAAAATTGTCAGACAACCGATGATGGCTGCTACCGTCTGCGAGCTCATCGCTGGCATTTTAAGGATAAAAAAAATGTCCTGTTAAAGTGAAGTTCCTATTAAATGGAAGTCATGTTGAGCATTATTTTCCTTTTATAAACTATTTTTAAATGATAGAAAATTATATTATTCTCATTATTAAGCACTAATGTTTTTTTTTTACAGATTTTTCAATACAAATGTGATTCTGCTGTTAACTGCTGCTGCTTCATATCTTCCACTTCAGCAGCATTTGGAACCCAGGATGGGAAAATCTGTCTTTTTGATCTACGAGCTAGGTATGATTAAAAAAATCCTTTCGACCTATTTGTGATGGCCTTGTTTGGCTTACACAGTCAAACCTCAGTGACGCAAACTCGCTTAACACCAAATTTTGCTTAACGTGAACTGAAGGCATTTACCCAGCCCATAAAACTTTGAGCTAATGCTTAAATATATCTTAAGGCTTGCGCGAAATCCTGCATAACCCTAACAAAAAATTCTGAATTTTACTTTTTTCCTTCTTAGTAATTCAAAGTTTCAATGAGCTAATGAAATAAAACATTAAAAAAAAACAGTAATGAACATTTTAAAAATATGAATTGTTTTCTACTACTGAGAAAATCATGAGATCCCCCATGAGTCATTCAGTTTTAATCCCATGAATGAGGAGACTAGTGTAGAAGTATACATTACGTCGTGAAGGCAACCTATTTCGTTAAGATATGTTGGTTTGTACTAATTTCACATTTGCATTTTGTAACTATCTGTGCCTTACATTTTTCTTTTGTGTGTACTACTCCAAATGAACTTTATTAATTGAATTACTAATTGTACACAAGCATTAATAGTATATTACATTATAAAATTTGAATAATTTTTAGATGTTATCTTTTTTTAACTATTCACTGGTTCATGGCACACAAAAAACCTAACGTTTAACATGATATTTGGTTAGCACGAAATGTGTCAGTGATACCTTTGAGTTTGCGTTAACAAATTTCTACTATAACCTAATTTCAATAACCTAAAACGTTTCTATATTTAAATATAACATATTTTTTAAAACTCAAAAAGTGTTCAATTACTATCAGAATATTTATATACATTGTATGTTCTATAATAGTCAACATTTTGAATACGTTATTCTACAAGTTTTATAATTTTTTAAGCAATATTAAGTATAAACAAATAGTTTCATTCATATACATTGAAAAAAAAAAGCAAATGTCCATTTGTCACTATACTAAAAAACAAATCTAAAAGAAAATTACATTATTACTAGAAATATTTATTTTGTGCGTTTTTCTCTAGTAGAATGCTATCGTATCTGATAACCTTTTTTTTTTTTTTCCATTTTCAAATAATTATTTGGTGAATCTCGCATTCAATGTTTGTTGGTAATTTTCAAGTACTAACTGTTTTAGAGATTTTGAAATTGAATTTATCTACACTAAGACTTATTAGTTTCAAACAAGGAAATATCTCATTACATAAATCTGTTATTTTTTTGCTTCTTAGAGCAGCGACTCTTTCTATTAAGGAGCTTAGTAGAAGAACATACTAAGTGACATTTTTGAAAAATTGTGATTCAAGTACAATGATCATATTACTAACTTCTTTAACGCTAACCAGTTGCCCATTATCATAAACTAAGCAAATATCTCATAAACTAAGCAAATATCTCATAAACTAAGCACTATCATAAACTATAAGTATAGTATTTTCTTTATGATTTGCAAGTACTGTTTTCAACAGATCTAACTGCAAACTAAACTTTAAAACTCCTTTTCTCATGTTTTCCTTTTTGTCACTTATTACGTTCTTCCACAAGCTAGCTTAAATTGTGTTCAAGTTTGTAAATTAAAACATGTATTTTTCAAATTTGTTTTCAATCAACTTTTAAAACTATTTTATAAAACTAATAACTTGTTTGAAACTTTAAATTTTTTAAAAAATATATTTAAAACTTAAAATTTAAAAATTAAGCCCTCCTTTGTTATTATGTCTCAAGTATTTTCTTTCATCCAAAAAATGCCACACCCAATGCCTAGGTTTATAACAGAATCTGTCGCTTAGCCAGCTTCCACACAACATTTGTGTTCAACACACAGCATTCCACACAACACTTGTGCTCCAAACATAGTTTTAATTCTATATTAAACATTCACAAGCTAAATTTGTCTGGTTTCATTTACTTACTTTTGAAAATTCAACAATTATTTATTATTGTTTACTTAAATTAATTTATGTTTCAAATAATAAATATGTGATATTCCTGGCTTTTAAATAGAAGCAGAACATTTCATATCAATGTACAGTCAAAGGATATCTTTGTGAAATACATTTGATGTCATTTCAAACTGATTTCTGTTGCAAAAATAAATTTCTTTTAATTTACTATTTAAAAGAAATAAAGTTTCTAGGGCAATTGTGAATGGTAATGGGAATTTAATTTTAATAAAAATGGTTTCTTTTGCTTTTAAATGAGTATTTAATTTTCCAGTTATTTTAATATTTAAAGTACTTTATAAGTACTATTAGATTTTCAATGTCTTCTAATTTAGATGCGCTGAATTTTTTTGACCTATCACACTTACCTGTAGCATTCGTAGTTTGGGCTATGAAAGTGGATGACAGACAGACGGATGGACTGAACGGTTATAATACCTTCCACTTTTTACATTATGAACATGGTGCAGAAGCTAAAAAGCATTTTCCAATTTACTTAAAGGGAGTTCCAAAGAGAACTTTTAAATCATATTTTATGTTAAGAACATGAAATTATTAAAACAATATGTAAAAGTTTTGTCCAATGAATTTTAACTTTTCTTCTATTAGACAACCTGTTACAATTTGGGAAGAATCCAGTTCTCCCGTTTTATGCCTAATCACTGTGAAAAATGGGTTATTTTGTGGAAGAGGTAAATTCAATATTTTTCTAATCACTGTATTTAATATTAATATGTTTTATGTAATTATTATTTATAAATTTTATTACTTCAAAGTTATTTGGAAATGAGTTTTAAAGTGAATGTATACCAGATTTTTGGTAGTCTTTAATCAAAAGACATTTTCAAAAATATTAATGCTGAACTTTTCTATTTGCAATATAGCTCAAGTCTAATTTATAAATAAATGGCAAATATAAAGATACCTTAATTTAGGCTTTATCCTTGTTTATTGACTAGTTTTCTATGCTTGGCCTAAAATCTCAATGTACTATATGTTTTTAGTATCCATATTGAATTTTATTTGGCAAAGTGTTTTAATATTATGCTGTATCAAATGAAGAGCTTAATGGAAGAACGTGCTAAGTGACATTTTTGAAAAAATTAAGATTGTTATGTCAATGAACATATTACTAACTTCTTTAATGATAAACAGTTTTCCCTTTTTCTTGAAATTTAATTTAAGTATTTTTTTTACTGATTGCAAGTGTCGTTTTTAACGTATCTATTGCAAACTAAAAACTTTAAAGCACATTTTCTCGGTTTCACCTTTTTCTCACTTAGCATATTCTTCCTCTAAGCTCTTCAAATGTTAATACGTAAGATCAATTACTATAACTAGTTTTCCCACTTGACACTTTAAAAACAAATTGCGTTGGGACACTTTTCCCTCATTATATTTATATTTTAGTCTTTTACAGGGCCTTACCTACCTTAAGGCGTGGGCCCATGCCCCCAAAATTTTAGGGGCCCTAAATTTTAGTTTCTATTATATGATGCAAAATGCTATAAACCCCCAAAATTTCAGAAAATTAAAAAATTTCCTGAACTATTACTTTGTTTTTTAGCTTCACTTTTTTACTCCGACATTGATCTAACGTTATTGTCTTGATCAATGTTATAAGGAAATCGATACAATTGAAGAGCTTAGTGGAAGAACGTGCCAAAGGACAAAACGGTGAAAATGAGAAAATAGGCTTTAAAGATTTTAATTAGCACTCAGATCTGTTGAAAAAGGTACTTATAAACTGTAAAAAATATACTAAATTTGAAGTTTAATAAGGGGAAATTTTTTATAGAGTTATAGAAGTTAGTAATATGTTCAATAATTATCTATCTCAATCTTTTCAAAAATGTCACTTGGCACATTCTTCCACTAAGCTCTTTAAGAGGACTCTCTTGGGAATTTCTCATCTTGAAAATCGTAATGTTATTCCTATGGAGAATATTCGCAAGTCAATTACCGCCACAAATTTATTAAAAGTCACTAGTTTCTTGTATTATTGTAAAGAACGAAATGAACTAAAAGGATAAAACTAATTTGTTTTGTGGAAATCACATATTTAGTATTTTTAATAATTATTTAAAATTAGAGCTTAATGCTTACTCCATTTTTTACTAACTTCAAAAAATTATTAAAAATACTAAATATGCGATTTTCACAAAACAAATTAGTTCTATCCTATTAGTTCCTTTTGTTCTTTACAATGATACAAGAAACTAGTGACCTTTTAATAAAATTGTGGCGGTAATTGACTTGCGAATGTTTTCCATAGGAATAACATTATGATTTTCAAGATGTGGAATTCCAAAGAGAGTCCTCTTAATTGTAGAAAAAATATGATACATCGGCCAACTAACACCATCATTACGGGCAATATTTCCGTAAAAGGGTCCCTAATATTTGCTGTGCGCATAGTCCAAGTTTTCCCAGATCAGGCCTTGGTTATTTAATCTGTTAATTTTATTTTGTTATGTAGCTGACGGATCAAGTATTTACATCGCCTTCGATAGCGACAAATGCATTCAACTGACAGGCCCCGACTTTGAGCCAGTCTACTGCATGGCTTCCAATGGCCGATCTATCTTCACTGGATCGCGTGATGGCCACATACGAAGATATGATTTGCCACTCTGATGATACTTTATATTTCTGTGTTCTCATTATAAATATATGCTGCTTGTAATGATTTTCATTCGTTTTTTGTAATAAAGTAATTTTTTATGTGTGTCCATAAAAAAACTGTTTTATTTGAATTCGAAAAAATTGGGTAAACACACATTTTTAAAAGCGATTTGATACAGTAATACAAATATTGGAAATGCAATTCTGAAACATTGTATCAATTTGAAGTTGTATGGTCAATTTGTACCTATATTTCTGTACATTTATATACATTTCTTACTATTTTGGTTGACTAAAACTATAAAGGAACTGATATTTGCTTTTTGCGCACATTTGTGTCTTTAGTTTTACTAGTGTAAAAATTGCACACAAAAAATTGTTATTGAGATTGTAAAGAATTTTTGCAATTGTAATTTTGGGACCCTAGTATACCCAGTTCATAGTGTTAGTTAGGTGAAATTTAAAATTTATAAAATATTGTCTACTTACTGTTTGTTAGGAAAAAAGTATATTTTCGTTTTATTCTCAGTTCAGTTCTATTTTGAACTTCGGGATAAAATGGATTTTTTTCACTTTTTTCTATCAAAATTTGAAACAGGTTAGAGGTAGCATAAATTTTACCTTTGTGCTATTGATATTCTACCATCACCCTATGCTATGATTTTTTCTCTCCTCTAATGGGGGTTGCAAACATTGGCAGTCAAGCTTTACAGACTCAGCATATTCCCCTGAACTGAGAGCCATTTTTTTGACTCTCGCTACCAATTTTGACGCGCAGGTTACAATGAATCTGAGCTCTCCGTGGATGTTAAAGTATGCTGAGATTTAAATTTGCCGAGAGAACCCAAGCCAAATGGGTCCTCCAGGGATCTTTTACATGACACATAATCATATGACATGCGTGCCCAAGATATTCCCATCCAGAAAATCCGGGTACTGTGCCGGGATTCGAACCCGTGATTTTGTGCTAACGAGGCGGACACGTTTAACCTCTCAGCCACTGAGTGACTCTGAGTGTAAAATTGAAAGTGCTACCATCACCCTATGCTACGAATTTCAAATGATGTTAAATTTATTGTGTGGTTCCGGCGAAAACGTTTGCTTCATTAGCAGTGATTGGATGCACCCATCTTTTTTGTTGAAACGCTAATGGAGTAAGTTGTTCAAGTTGAACACCACAATGTAGTATAAAATGGTTCCTTTATGTGATTTTTTTTAATGCAAAATGTGCTGCAAGCTTACAGAAGTGAACAATACACTATAAATATGCCAAAATAGTTTTTTTAATAAATTCAGTACTTCAAATTTTAACAAATAAAAATCGCTTAAGTGCTTATATTCAAAAGATAAGTTTCAGAGTTGAGTGTGTAAAATAAAAGCAGTTGCAGTTAGTGCAAAAGTAAATAGTAAAAGTTTTAAACCCTGCCCATTTTCTGCTGGTCTCAATTGAATGTCATGCCTTGCAAATTTTTTGGTTGGCCAATAGCAAATTACTAGGCATGGCATCCTGCAACGACGAACAGTAACAGATAGGCCCGGAAGGAATTATTTCTGAAATTCGGATAGTCTGAATCTACCAACAGCACCATGGACACAATATAGTGTGGCATGTGGGGCCCGATGACCGAGTGGTTTGGATCGCAGGCCATCACGCTAGCAATCCGCGCTCTGTAACGGATGCGGGCTCGATTTCCGCCATCGCCCTGGTTGTACTTCCTTTCTCAGTATCAAAATTATAAATTAACTAGCACTTTTGAAACTCTATTCGGGCTCCGTAGTGAGCCATGGCTGCCGATGGCAGCTCAGTACGAGTCGTTCCTCTACCCTACTATAGAACTCTTTAGTTCTACAGTGCTAAATAAATCGACTGACGCATTTATTGAATTCAAAATTCATTTATTTAATTTGTGCCGTTATACCAAGTGCATTATTTAATGTTTTTACTTTTGTGGTTAATGCTTCTGGGAGGGCCTCGGGTACATAGATATTTTTAGATTTGGTCACTAGATGGCAGCAGCAGAATAAATAAATTTCATGTAACCATTGGTTTTAAAGTTTACACGGGATAAGCAAACTGAATTTTGATTTTGTTCCGATGTACATAAAAAGTGAACTTTTCCTTTACTTTTTCACGATGCATTTTCTATAACTTTTTATTGTAAAAATACGAATATATATATATATATATATATATATATATATATATATATATATATATATATATATATATATATATATATATATATATATATATACATATATATATTTAAATCTAGAGCTCTAATGTAAATCCTATTAAATTGAGAAAGGATCAGTTGCGATGTTAAACGGTTACTTTGACGATTAAATATTGAGTTATATCATATCATACCATGAGTTACTTTACCATATGCTGACGCTTCTTAAATAATCCAAAATTGTTTTAATAACGGTCGTTTTCAGCCAATTAGATGTCTCACAACCACTAATACTGACAAACAGATGATAACGTGTAAAATCATTAATATAGGGATTGGGGTAACGCGTTACTTGAAACGCTTGCATGTAACAGTTATATACTCTTTTTAGGTAACTCGAGTAACGCCGTTAGCTTTATCAGGAAGTTACTGTAACCCAGTTACTTTTAGCTGTGGCGAAGTAATATTTCGTTACTTTTTCGTTACTTCTCGTGTGATTGTTAATATCTTCTTCATTTTTGGCAATTCGGTATTAATTTAGTTCTTCAAAAATGAACTTTTTAACAACTTTGAATTTTCGTTCTTAACTTTTTTCCGATTGTCCCCAATTTTCCGATTGTCCCCAATTCCAATCCGATTGTCCCCAACCATTCGATTCTTCAAACTTTTTTCCTATTAGAAAATATTTTTTATTAATCCCAATAAATGGCCATCCCTAGAATTTTTTTTTTTAAAAATTATGATTAGAAACAGTATGATGCCAAATGGCATCACTGTTAATGAAAAGGTAAAAAAAACTAGATTGTTAAATTTAAATTTCCCTTATAACTAAAATTTCTAAATGTTACTGCAACTTGACTTTTCATATTAAGTGACTATAACTGTAACAGAGACACCTTTTTAATTAAGTAACTGTAGCAGATTTATTTTTTAAAGTAACTTTAGAATTCCTTTCTTTTTGTAATTGAATCCGATAAATATAAAAGGAGTCCAATCCACTTGAAGATTGGTATACAGGCTTCTTCTTTTACCAAAACATTGAAAAGAGGAATTCTAGTGGGAAATACTTCAAAGGACTTTACCTCTTTCTATATTTTTATTCATTCAGATTCCTTAAGGGTGAATGGGCCCGATCGACCGCTGGTCCCCAAGCTAAAGTCTCTCAGCCCGTGTTAATCCGATGGAGAAAAAATAATTTGCTGAGCTACTTTTTTCCGGCTGTATTGGATATTTTTACAAACGGGTTTTTCTATGTGATAAATGTAGATAACTTACAGGTCTCTTTAATACCACTTTTTTAAAAATTACTCCGAATATTTTATGTAAAATTATTTATTGAAATTTTAAAAAGAAATATTCGAGCCAATTACAAAAAGTATGCTTTGGAGACCAGTAAGTCAGCTACATTTATCATATAAAAAAACCGTTTGTAAAAAATATTAAATGTAGCCGGAAAAATGTATCTTAGAAAATATATTGAACATTTACAAGACTCTTTCCCCTTTAACTTGGTTAATCTGATTAACCAAGGGTATTGTTGTCCGTCCAATTTCACTTTTCTGGAATTTGTCCTTGGAGTTATTCCCACGGGAGTCAAAGTCCTTGTCCACCGTTACTAATGGGATTAGCCAGGCCAAAGTCAAAGCGAGCTCTACTTATAATAGCAGATGTCAACTGGACAATTTGAGAAAGGATTAACCTGCGAATTTACAAGAAAAAGTGAAATTTAGCCGTACCAAAGTCAAAAGCGAGGGCCACTTCCAATGGCAGATGTGAACTGGACAATTTGTGCAAGGATTAACCTGCGAATTTACAAGGAAAAGGGAAATTTAGCCCAGGTTCCTGAAAGAGGATTTGTGGAGAAATAAGTTGACAAGTTTAGTTGGTGTTAAGGTATTGAGGTTTGGTGTCTTTTCCGTAAAATTTGACTGTTACCAAGAAGTGTCAATGGATTAGAGTCGCTAATAGCCCATGGGTAGACCTTGTGTCTCTTTAATCCTGCTAATCAATCAAAAGCTTTATACTGCAGAGTTAAATTTTGTATGATATACACATTCGAATTCAAACCTCAATTAGATAGTAACTGCAGACAAGATAATTTGCTTCTATGTCGAAAATTCGGCATTTCCCATGTTTTGATCTTTAAAAAAATTCAGTATGTTAATGGTTTGTAAGATACAAATTGGTGCCGCCCCGGTGGCTCAATCGTTATGCTGGCCTTTGGAGCTGCTAGGGTCGGGTTCAAATCCCGGTCAGGCATGGATGTTTGTGACCGTCAATAAATGTTGTTATTTGTCTATGTGTTATTTCTTTCTTTGTGACTGTAAAAATTCTTTCTGTGTCTGTCCCACTTGACGAAAGCTTACAAGCGGTTCTCTGAACTATCGGTTCTCTGAACAAGCACACAAGCTGAAATATATATGTACCATACCATACAAATTGGTACGGGAGAGGAGGACGCATTGGATCACGGGAAACATCGGTGAATAGCTTTGGTGAATAACTTTTTTAACTAAAGAGGTCAAAAGGTATTGAATTTGAACCGAAGCCCCTCTCGACAGTTTTGATGTTCACGTTTTGTAATCGTAAATGGTGGATCAGACTCAAAAATGAAAATTTAGGAACAATCGGAGTGAAATATTTCACAGAGCAGTTTTTTCTAACAAAAATAACTAGGTCGAATTTGCATTTAAAATTATTTTGCGACTTTATCACCCACAAAATGTTGCAACATCTACAATCTCAACTACCACAAAATCTCATCACTTAAACCCTTACGAGTTTCAACCTTTTCAAAAAATCAATTTTCTCATTACGCTAGTCACCATTAATCATCACCCTTGTATTTCACTTAACCGAAATAAGAAGAAAAAAACGACTTACGGAAAAAAAAGAACATTTTCTCGGCTTTTGGTTCGAGATCCGACACCCCGTACTGCAGCATACATTAGAGGATCCGGCACCTCTCGACAGCCCTTCATTAGCCGAACGCCGAATCGTGGAGAGAACCAAAAAACAAAACCAAACTGCGCTATCCTCAAATCACTAAAAAAGAGGCCGAACACACCTGTTAACCGCATCGTTTGGATGTTTCCCAAGAAAAATGACCCAAGTCCGATTCCTATATTTAACCATTTTAGCATCCACAATATATTTACGAAAGAATGGTTTCATTTTTAAAGCACGTTTTTACAAGAATGTTCTATTTTCTTAGCACTGGCACAATTTTACAAGAATGTTCTATTTCCTTAGCACTAGCACAATTTTACAAGAATGTTCTATTTCCTTAGCACTAGCACAATTTTACAAGAATGTTCCATTTTCTTAGCACTAGCACAATTTTTCAAGAATGTTCTATTTAGCACTAGCACAATTTTACAAGAATGTTCTATTTCCTTAGCACTAGCACAATTTTACAAGAATGTTTTATTTTCTTAGCACTAGCACAATTTTACAAGAATGTTCTATTTTCTTACCACTAGCACAATTTTACAGAAAACGTTCAATTTTTGCAACACGTTTTTCCAGAAACGTTTTATTTGTACAGCACATATTCATAAAAGCCTTCAATTTTTACAGCACGGTTTTACAAAAACGTTCCACCAAAAAAACATCGTTATTCAGAATAGAAACGTTTTTTTTTTCTGTAGCAATTTTACTCTTCAACCTTGAAACAAATTTAGCTAACGATAAAGACTGAATTAATTCTGCCAAAGAAAATAGTTGATTTTGGCGTTTTAAACTGTGAATTAAAACTAGCTAAAGACCGTTTTTTGCGATTTTCTTTCTTAGGTAAATTAATGACTGGTTTCCATTGAGCACAAATATTGTGTTGAAGGTCTGTGACAGAGTGACAGGTTCTGCTACAAACCTACTTATTTGTTCTGGAAATACATATTTTTTCACACATTTTCTTAAAAATTGGAATATTTTAAACAATAAAAATGGCGTCCATTTTTATTTATCAAAAATATTTCGATTAAAACTGATATGAAATTCTAAAAGAAAAGAGTTTTTCAGGATATACATGGGTCAACTCAGAAGAGGACTTAGGCCATTTTTACTCCGAAACAACCATTTCAACGGGCTATGGAGATTTTTGAGCAGAAATTAATATTACCGCGCAGACAAGGCTTGTTATTGAGGTGACCCGTGGGGTTGCTAGAATTAGAGAGATTTTATTTGATCGCCAAATTTGGGAACTTTTTAATGAATATAAAATATTTTTAAAAACTGTTATTAAAATAAAATTTTTTTTACTAATTTACATTTTTAATTAAAATACTCATTTAATTTTTAATGTGTAGAAAATTTAAAAAAAAATTTCTCATTTACATTTTTACTTAAAACACTCATTTACTTATGAGTATAAAATATTTTTCGAATATCGTTAGGAAACTAAAAACTTTTACTCATTTGCGTTTTTACTTAAAATACTTATTTACTTTTTAATAAGTATAAAATATTTTTCGAATATCGTTGGGAAATTAAAAATTTTTACTCATATGCGTTTATACTGAAAATACTTCGTTACTTTTTAATGAATATAAAATATTTTTCGAATATCGTTAAGAAATTAAAAACTTTTACTCATATGCGTTTTTATCTAAAATACTTATTTACTTTTTAATGAGAAAAAATATTTTTCGAATATCGTTAGGAAATTAAAAACTTTTACTCATATGCGTTTTTACTTAAAATATTTATTTACTTTTTAATGAGTATAAAATATTTTTCGAATATCGTTAGGAAATTAAAAAACTTTTACTCATATGCGTTTTTACTTAAAATACTTATTTACTTTTTAATGAGTATGATATATTTTAAAAATATGGTTCGAAAAATAAAAATATAACGTTACAAAACCTTAATATGACTAAGTTTATAACTTTTTCCTGCCATGTCTTTTTGTTTTGTTTTTTAAATTTTGGTCCATTACCATTAAATACTTTTTTTTTGGCTAATACGCTTCAATTCGCCCGTCTGAAGAATATAGACGTATATACCCACCTAATGAGTATTTTTTAAGTGATACAAATAATCCCTTATATTTAAAATATCCATTTATTGAGGATGATTTTAAAAAAAAATTCTAAAGTATAAAAACTTATAAAAAATAGTCTTAAAAACGCAACAGTTTGATACGCGACATTTAAAATATAAGCAAGTTTATACTTTAGAATTGTATTGTTGCGTTGAGTGATGTATATAGTAGAGTTAGAGTAATACTATTGCACTTGTGTGATGTATCAGGCCATGGGAGGCGAAAAAGAAAAAAATGCAACGATAGCAAGAGGAAGGTAAGTATGAATTATCGTCGCACTAGAGCTACACGAGGGCTATTTGCGATGGGAGTCGTAATTTAGAACCACAATCAAGTAATGAGCTGAGCATATTTAACGTGCACTTCCTCTACACGGGGTATTATTCGTCGGACATTTTAGCTGCACGGGCCGTTTATAGGTCGCAGCTATTTTGGCGATGCCCGGACCTCGAACTTGGGACCTTCCGCATACTAGGCGATTGCCTAACCGACTGGGCTCTCCAGCCCATAGCAAGAGGAGAAAGAATGATTCGAAAGAAGAATAAGAAAATTCTGGAAGAAATTTCGTTATCTGCACCAACTCACTTAAATCTGCAAAAGAAAATTAGTGAACTTTCTGACTTTTGACTTTAAAAGTTTAGAACTATCTATAAATGTTTGACGCTTTTCTTTTTAAGGTGCACAAATACACTCGACTTAATTGGAAATAATGTAAAAACTATCTTTCAGGAGGATTTGAAATTGACAAGAACATTTGATGTGGTAAAGAATTTTCGAAGAAATCGCTATAATTATCGCGTTTGGTAAGGAAGTAATTGTTCCATTAGGGGTCGCGGTACCCAAAAAATTAAATCCTGCATTTTTATAGCCAGCATTCAAATTAAACTATATTTAGAAAGAACTAGCATTCTACAAACCTATACGAAAAAATAATAAATATTGAAACACAAGTTTTTTTTTTAATTTTTTAAAATTTTAAAGTTTTTTGAAAATGCTACTCCTACTACAATTTAGCTACTCCTACTACTAAAGTTTTTCGCATAATAATCGAGTGACAATGATGATTTAAAAGAATTAGAAAATGGCCTTCTAATCTTTTTTAAATCAGTATTAAATATTGCTGTTATTTTAATAATTTAAGTACGTACTTCGAATTAAAAGAAAAGTCATTCGCCGATTTTTCGATGAATCACAATTCACTTGTCTGTAACATTTACAGTTTAAAATAAGAAAGTGGGTGCCTGACAGACGGACATTTACATTATAAAAGTAGTGTGTGATAGCTAATAAGCCGGGGGAAGTCTATCAATTATCGTCATGTCACTGTCGCGTGGTAGAGTCGTGTGGGAAGTTATAATCCTCTTAAAATCCGATATATAGATTTACTTTTGAGCAACATTAGATGGATTACCTTAAGGTAACACGAGAAAGAAAAAATGAGATTTCTTATAAAATATATTTTTTTATGAAAAAAGGAACATATGCCTTGACAGAAACGTTTCTTTGTATGGTCTTGTTAATACACGTAGCATTATTAATATTACAGTCTCAGAAATAACACTTTCATTTTTGATGATTCATGAATGCTCAAGCATCATTTCGTTAATTTTGAGGATTGTTTCGTCAAACTATCACATGACTTTTGAGTAAACGCGAATCCTCACTTTTACTATCTTGATTTGACGATTCTGTATCTTGTTTTTAAAGGAAACTGAATCTCATTGTTTTACTCACATGCTCAAAAATGACGAAATATTTCTTTAGATTAGACGACATTCAAATCCTCATAAAAATGACGATTCAAATTTCCTCACTTTGAGGAAACGAAAACTCGGAGCATTTGCCAGTAAACGGATCGTCAAAATTAAGGAAAATTCCGTCGTTTTTGAGCATTCATTTTTAAGGGTGTATTACGCAGCGTTATTAATAAGTTTGCGAAGATTGTTTATATCGTAACACGAGAAAGAAAAATGAGATTTCTCATAAAATATATTAAAAATATGTAAAACACATGTCATGATAGAAACGCTTCTTTGTTTGGTCTTGTTAATACAAGCAGCGTAATTAATATTCTTGCGCAGCATTTTTAATAGGTTTGCGAAGATTGTCGATATCGTTATAGAAAGATTAGGGAGTAGATTTGTGTGCGTGTGGTTTGGTTTGAATTATCGTAAAACACTAGAGCTACGCGAGGGCTATTGACGACGGGGGTCGTATTTTAGAACCACAGTCAAGTGAAGAGCTGATACCTGAATAGGCACCTAACGCAACCGTTAAGGGCGACATAGCACGCAGCGTTAGGACTTTGAAGTTAAAGTACAAATAAAAATGAAATGTAGATATTTTGTTAAAGTAGAAAGCATTTAATAACTACTTAATTCATTCACTAATTTTTAAGCGAAAACCACCTCCTTGTTTAATTAATTTTAATTGAAACCATTTAACGAGAAATTAAAAATAACAGACGTTTATGGAATAGGTTTAAAAATGTTCAAAGAATGTTTAAAAAAACAAATATACAAAAATCATGTTGAAAAAAAAACCTAAGTCTAGCAAAAACAATTACTTCACACCGCCAAACCAACCACTAAAAATCCTTCCTAACAGCACTTATCATTCATAACTGGCTTCACCGGTATCTTGTCTTTCTATCTAGAGCCGAAACTAGCCTCTTTTTTTTTTAAAAAAAAAGGAAAAAAGGGGGGAAGGGGGCAGGAAAAAAAAAAGAAAAAAATCACAAATGGTAGCACTTCGTTGAGCGTGTACGTTTTGTCGCCTCCTAATAACAAGCCTTTTAATGCAATGTCAAGGGAGCAAATTTCGTTCCATTTCCTAATTATTATCTAGTTGGGTGGCTTTTTACCTACCCCTCTTTCTATGGAGCCCCCTTCCCTAATTTTTTTTTTTACCTTCCTTGGGCGAAGCAGAGGATTTTTTTAAGTAGAGGGATGGTTGGCAAATTGCAAGCGGATGTACGTAATGGCCGACGCACGATTTATGGGTTCGTGGCAAGAAAAGTTGTTGTCCGATTGTAGTGATTTGGATTGTCGAGTAACAAAGTAACGATTTTCGAAATTTTACAATCGAAGAAGTTTATCTGGAGTAGTAAATAAAGAACTGTGAGTGCTATCTTTATTTTTACAAAATAGGTATTTATGGAACATCTAAAAAGCTCATTGGTTGCTTTTGATACACACGTAAAACACGCAAAGATTTAAAAAAAAAATGCATTCCAATTCTTTTTCTCGGAATTTCTGATTACGTTGCAATGCACCACATACGTACAAACCCAAAAAATTTATTATTAATGCAAAAAAAGTCAGAAGCATTTATTAAAAAAGACATTAACTAACGAAAAACTTTGTCCGTTCTCCCAGATATTTTTATAAAATTCTTATCTTTATTGCAGGTCATTTTCTTGAATTAAAAGTTTACAATTAAAAAATTACGGGTTTACATAAACTCTCCTGGTAATTATTTCTTAAAAATTATATCCCTCTTCCAGATATCATGAGGACAAATTAATACCAGCCCGAACTGATTTTTTTCATACTTCGGGCAAGTCACACGGTAAAAAATTGGTTTAGCCGAATGGATGGCTCATTTTGTGGTGTAGCGTTACACAAAGGTACTCCATAAACACGGCGGCAGCACTTTTCTCTAGCCTCAACACTCTTGAAACAAAAGAGTGAAATCCACTCCAGTAGGAGAAGTGCATTTTCGAAACAAGGAGTGAATATTAACTAGGTTAGACTAAGTTAAAATCACTCATTTGGAGTGATCCTGTCGGAGGTTTAACACACAAAGGATCCACTCCTATAGGAGAATTTCACTTTCAACACTGGAGGAGTGAAAATTAACTCAGACTGAGTTAAAATCGCTTGTTTGTTTTAAGAGTGTATCGTCTTGAAGTAACGTTACACCAATTTTTTTTTAGTGGGTGGAATATATTTCTTCAATTCTGAACCAGGACCCATCTCCCTACCTTTTCCAGTCCAAGGAAAAGAAAAGAAGAAACTCGGCGTGGTAATTAGTAGGAATGCTATAAGTGGTGAAGCAAAGAAACGGGACTCCATAAATACGGTGGCAGGACATTTCTCTAACTTAAACCGTCTTTATGGAGTAACATTCCACCAATTTCTTACAGTGCGTTGAATATATCTTCACAATTCTGTGTTTGGTTTGAGGGACATACCATTCCTCTAAAGTAAAGTTAGCCCCCCCCCCCCCCCCCCGGCACCCATCTCTCTCTTTCCCACCCAGTCCAAGAAAAAAGAAATCAAAAGAAGATGAAAAGAGAGAAGACAACTCGGCATGGTAATTAGTAGAAATACTTGAAGTGGTGAACCAAAGAAACGGTATTCCATAAATACGGTGGAAGGACATTTCTCTGACTCAAACCGTCTTTAAGGAGTAGCGTTCCACAGCAATCCCTTACAGTGTGTTGAATATATCTTCACAATTCTGTGTTTGGTTTGAGGGACATACCATTCCTCTAAAGTAAAGTTAGCCCCCCCCCCCGGCACCCATCTCTCTCTTTCCCACCCAGTCCAAGAAAAAAGAAATCAAAAGAAGATGAAAAGAAGGAAGACAACTCGGCATGGTAATTAGTAGAAATACTTGAAGTGGTGAACCAAAGAAACGGTATTCCATAAATACGGTGGAAGGACATTTCTCTGACTCAAACCGTCTTTAAGGAGCAGCGTTCCACAGCAATCCCTTACAGTGTGTTGAATATATCTTCACAATTCTGTGTTTGGTTTGAGGGACATACCATTCCTCTAAACTGAAGTTAACCAGCACCATTCTCTCTCTCCCAGTCCAAGAAAAAAGATAACAAAAGAAGATGGAAGGAAGGAAAAGAAAGAAGACAACGTAGTAATTCGTAGGAATACTTGAAGTGGTGAACCGAAGAAACGGTATTCCATAAATACGGTGGAAGGACATTTCTCTGACTCAAACCGTCTTTAAGGAGTAGCGTTCCACAGCAATCCCTTACAGTGTGTTGAATATATCTTCACAATTCTGTGTTTGGTTTGAGGGACATACCATTCCTCTAAAGTAAAGTTAGCCCCCCCCCCCCCCCGGCACCCATCTCTCTCTTTCCCACCCAGTCCAAGAAAAAAGAAATCAAAAGAAGATGAAAAGAAAGAAGACAACTCGGCATGGTAATTAGTAGAAATACTTGAAGTGGTGAACCAAAGAAACGGTATTCCATAAATACGGTGGAAGGACATTTCTCTGACTCAAACCGTCTTTAAGGAGTAGCGTTCCACAGCAATCCCTTACAGTGTGTTGAATATATCTTCACAATTCTGTGTTTGGTTTGAGGGACATACCATTCCTCTAAACTGAAGTTAACCAGCACCATTCTCTCTCTCCCAGTCCAAGAAAAAAGATAACAAAAGAAGATGGAAGGAAGGAAAAGAAAGAAGACAACGTAGTAATTCGTAGGAATACTTGAAGTGGTGAACCGAAGAAACGGTATTCCATAAATACGGTGGCAGAACATTTCTTTAACTTAAACCGTCTTTATGGAGTAACATTCCACCAATTTCTTACACTGCGTTAAATATATCCTCACAACTCTGCATTTGGTTTGAGGGACATACCATTCCTCTAAAGTGGAAGTTAACCAGGAGCTTTGCCAGCACCCATCTCTCTCTCCCAGTCCAAGAAAAAAGAAAACAAAAGAAGATGGAAAGAAGGAAAAGAAAAGAAAGAAGACAACTCGGCGTGGTAATTTGTAGGAATGCTTGAAGTGGTGGGCCGTGGTGATCCATCACGGCCACTTACGACGTGTGCGGACTGGCCCCACCGCACACATTTCCACGCCACCAAACTCGCAGTTACCTTTGCTGCACCTGAGGGGTCGTCAACAAATTGAGGGGAATGTACAACATAGAAAAGAAAGTATAACCTAGTTGAATCTTTTTTTTTCCAGAAACCCCTGAATTCCACGAGCCAAGTTTTCGAGAAATTGAAAAAAAAAATGAATAAATCAATCAAATACATTTTTTTAGAAACCCCTCAAGTATTTTGTTACAGAAACTCCATTAGTCCACGAACCATAGTCCACAACATAGAAAATAAAGTATAACCTAGTTGAATCATATTTTTTTTAGAATCCCTTTAAGTCCACGAACCATAGATTTCGTGAAAATGAAAACAAATCAATAAATCAATCAAATAATTTTTTTCAGAAACTCCAGAAGGTTTTTTTTTAATTTCAGAAACTAAATAAATCCACGAACCATGAGTCCACAATATTGAAAAGAAAGTATAGTTACTTAGTTGAATATATTTTTTTAGAAACTTCATATGTCCACGAAAACCAGAGTTTTCGAGAAATTGAAGCAAAAAAACGTCAACAAATTGAGTGGAGTTCACAACCCATAGAAAAGAAAGTATATTAGTAACTTAGTTAAATCAATTTTTTCATCCCCAATAAATGTAAACGAACATTATAAGTAAACGAACCATAGCTTTCGAGATATTAAAAAATAATAATAAGTTTTTTTAATAAAAACTTTACAACGAAGTAACTGACAGAAATTTTAATTCTTGTTAAATTTAATCTGCTTCTTAAATTTAGTCTAACTTTAATTTGTACCACAAATTATATAAAGTTAACTATAAATTTTATATGTTTAAAGTCAACAAAATCAACAGATAATTTCGCATGATATTACCTTGTAAGCATAATTACTATCATAAACAGAAAACACACAAAAGAACTTTAATACTTATTTTTAAAAAAAAAACTATTTGATTTAAATTCTATGGTGAAAAATATTTCAAAATATTTTTTCTATGCTCTAAATATCTATCTACGTCTAAATTAAAAGAAACAGCCTTTTTACATACATTGTAATTATTTCTCTTTGGTTTATATTATTTGTCAAGTTCGATTTGCTTCTTCCTAAAAAAAAGTTTGTTTAGAAGAAGTTTTCTATAATTAGTTATGTGTGAGCGTTTGTGGGCGATCCATGCATTTCAAGAATTTTTAGTTTGGTATTGTTATATTTTATGTGGAAGTTGGGTGAAAATACCTCCCAGGTAAATGCTAAACAGTTGTTTTGAAAACCGATTTCAACACAGACTTTCCAATATCATGCGTCGTTACCCCTTTTTATCTTTATAATTTCGCCCGACTTTCGCCCAACTTTGAAGGATCGAAATCTAAACAAGTTTTGAAGAAATACTTTGTTTAGATTTGGGAAAAACTTCCTAACGAATCAAATACTTTTTATAACGCTTCTAGTGAAGAAAAAATACATTGAAATGCGACATTTCTGTTCTTTTTACAGTCGTGTCCTTCTCTGTTTCGATTTTTAAATGCTTTATTTCGATAAAAAAAATAAGGCTTGGGAATGCTTATAGATAGAATTTAACTGCTATGGTTCTGTAATTTATATTTTGTAAAATTTCTTTACTCTGACTTAGCTGCAATATATTTTGTGTATAGTTACTCCATAAAAAGGGTAGTTGAGTGTTCTGTCACTGGCTTACGCTGTAAGCTGTACCATGGTACTTTCACGCCTTTAAAATTTAAGGGGTATACACAAAATCTTCAAAATAATCCAAGAAATTATTATTATCTTAAAAAATAATATAAATATTATATGAAATAATTTAAAACAAATTTTTTATTTATATCTGCAATAGAACGCGAGATGTGTAGTTTCTTGTGTCATGTGACATCAGTGTTGGCCTACCACGTTTATAAACTTCAAAGCTATTTTTCTCCTTGATCGTGATTTCGAAGCTTTTTTGACTTTAAATTGACCTATCTCAAAATCTACTGCCCATACAGTGTTAAAATATGCCACACATATTTTTCAAACATATATCTTTAATTTGTCTTTAAGGATTAGTTGTAAATAAATTGTTTTTTTATTTATTATTTTTTCAAAAAATAGTGAACCTGTGAAATCATTAAAAACAATTTCAATATTTTTTTAAGAAAATCTTTGACAAATAACAAAAATCAGTAAAGACAGTTTATTAAGTATATTTTCCTGTATATAAATATGCTAAATTTTTGTTTGTCAATAAATAATTTTTTGACTTATAACAAAACTATGAAACGTCACTTTTTGACACATTTTATTTTTTTAAAACAAAATTAATAATTTTTTATATCCTTTGACTATCTAAAAGTGTTATTATATTTAATATACATTTATGGAAAAAAAATTATAATGATATCTGCAATATTAAAGAAAAAAGTTAAAAGTGTCCCATACCCACTTAAAATAAAAAGCATTTTTCTTTTAATAATACATTTTAATTTTGTAATGTAAGTCACAACGAAGTGTCAGTCTCAGCTTCTGTTTGTTTTATCCGTTGTAGATTAGCTATACTCTTTGTAGATTTCCTATAATTTGATAATTTTGGTTGAAGATGACTAAATCAGCAGCTAAAGAAAAAAGAAAGCAAAGGGAAAGACTAAGCGTGTGCTCAATTTCAAATCTTAAAGAAAAGGAAAGCAAAAACCACTTTACGGACAACACTTTAAATAAAAATACACCATCTATGTTGTAATGTTCCAACCGGTAGACAACATTGAGTGGCATTTATCTGCCACCAATATTGGTCATCTTTGCCTTCAGTCACGAAAAAGGACCAATTGATGGACTTGGTGATACAGTGAGTGAGGAAGGGATAAAAGAAGCCACTTTATCCATTAAAATTGACCCACATTCTGCTAAAGATTTTTTCACTTTGCATAAAAAATCTGTTCAAACATATCACTATTAAACGTTTTTTACAACTGTGTAAAGGGCGAAATATGTGGATTAAATGATATTTGCTCATAAAAAGGGTAATAAATATTTTCGATTACTGACACACGAAAATTGCTCTGCTTTTTAAAATTCAACAGATACTTACTTAAAATTGCCAATTGCCAAAAAAAATTCACCCATTACTTCTCTTTCGATTTAGAGTGTACATAGATGATTCCAATACGTAGAAAGAAGAAAAAAAAGAGTCAAGAAAACTGTATCTGGCGGCAAATCGATCGTAGCCTACAAGCGGCGAATCTTTAAATCCGCTCTGTAACTACACTTTAAAAAATGAATGCTCAAAAACGACGAAATTTTCCTTAATTTTGACGATTCTATTACTGGCAAATGCTCCGAGTTTTCGCTTCCTCAAAGTGAGGAAATTTGAATCGTCATTTTTATGAGGATTTGAGTGTCGTCTAATCTAAAAAAATATTTCGTCATTTCTGAGCATGTGAGTACAACAATGAGATTCTGTTTCCTCGAAATCAAGATACAGAATCGTCAAATCCCGATCGTAAAAGTGAGGATTCGCGTTTACTCAAAAGTCACGCGATAGTTTGACGAAACAATCCTCAAAATTAAAGAAATGAGGCTTGAGGATTCATGAATCATCAAAAATGAAAGTGTTATTTCTGAGAGTGTAACCTAACCTTCTCGAAAGAGCAAGTGAAAACGAGCCTTCTATTCTTTTCGTCAGATATTTTAAACAGGTCTTTGAAATGTTTAGTGAAACATTTCTTCAATAAACGCTGTCTAATGGGGAGCGAGCATTGTCTGACTTGGTGACAACCTGCTACTCAAAACATCACCGCTGGTGGTCCCGGATACATTTCCAAGAAATCAATTTGCATACCATTCTCAATGCGAGATGAGTCAGGGCTAAAGTGGGATGAGTCTGCACTGTTAAAAATAACAGTTCAAGGTTGAACCAAAATACGGTTCAAATTTGCAGCAACCATGATTTGGTAGACTGTTGAACCATAAAACGGTATTTTCAATAAACAAATTGAAAATTAATTTTAAACTAAACAATTCATATTAATTTTACTATGGTGAGAAGTTGAACTATATGCGGGATTTTCCCAACGCGTAACTATAGTGAAAAGTGAAATAAGAAACGGTATTTCGAACATCGTAAGCTAACGCCATCGGGACTTAAGACCCCACAGATTTAACGAGCACGTCTGTCCCAATGTACTCTGGCCCATCCGTGATGAATTGAAGATTTTTTTCCAGTTAAGAGATCCTATTTATAGGATGACTGGCAGTAGGTGGGATTCGAACCCCCGCTTTCCTGAGATGGCTGAATCTCTAGGATGATGCCATAACCACTCGGCCACTGAAAAGCAGAAGCAGTACAACTAATGGCGCCTGCGTTTGAGTAAATTGACGGCTTCAGTTAATAGAAGTCAAATCAATTTTTCGTGAAAGCAGATCTATTTCTAGAATGTGATATTTGGCTGAACCATTTTATGGCGTCCTTAACTTTTCACCAAGATTTGGTTCAACGTTGAACTGAAATTTTTAACAGCGTGGTAACCCATTTTTAGAAGGACCATTATTCCATAAGAGCCAATGCATACAGTTTCGACATCACAATATCTAAAAGATACACAATATTTAAAATATTGTCTTAACCCTATATGAAGTTGTTACCCCCTGAATTAAGTTTTAATTTTAATTATTTGCCATTGCCTAGGTTAAAGCTATCTGTGATATTAATAACAATAATACATAGCGTTGAAGTTGAAAATTTGCAAAATGGACAAATAATTAAAGTTTAGAATTATTGTTTGCGATTTTTAAGGATTTAAATTAAAATTTTGCCTAAAAATGGGATTTGACCAAAAGACGATAACTAAACAATTTACTAACATATTTAAATTCTGTAAATTTGAAACTAGGAACTAAAAAGTATTTTAGGTAATGAACCACTCTTGGGTTGATATAAAATATGACTTTGACCAATTTCCAAAACCTTCACTTATTTTTTGAGTGCATGCACAAAAAAATTGAGACACTTCGAAGCGATCGTTTTTGAGAATATGTGTTTTGATAAAAACATAAAAATCTTGTTTTGAGATAAACAACAAAATGTTATCTACTTCGTAATTTTAAGAAAATAATTGCTTAACTCTTAAATACATTTAACTCTTTCAGAATATGTTGATAAACATACAAACATATATTCCAGACCATATAATTATATCTCTCTCTCTTCATTTTTGGTCGCTTACTTTTGCTTACGGGAGCTCTTTTATGAGTAAAAATAATAAAATGAACTTGAAGATTGTGCATTTTAAGCTTTAACTATGTTGAAGGGAGCGTTTTGGTTATGCTACTGTCCGTTTCTTTATTCCCGAGCGTTATTTGACATTTTTTAAGACATGAGTAAAACTAACAATTGATAGAATTTAAGCTGGTTTGAGCGATTCGTCTGTACATTTCTAGCCTTAAAGAGGATTGCTAACACAGCCATAAATGTCTCTTTTTTTTAGAACCATGATAAAGGGGACAAGAGCATAGACACCTAATACTTTTTTTTTATAATCTCGTGAATTAGATTAGGTTTGGTTTAAATTTCTAAGCACTGGAGCTACACGAATAATCTCGTGAAAAATAACACTTATTTAAATGAATAATCTTATGCAAAATCGCACTTTAATGCGGTGTCCTGACTACGACATCAACGACAACATTTGCAACACCTGAGCTCGCATGCATATACAATTTGTACAGGCATGCGCGCTCACCAAACTCTATGCTCGCGCATACCTGTACAAATTGTATATGCGTGCGCAGGTGTTGTCAGTGTTGTCGTAGTTTGGACACCGCATTAAGAAAACCTGTGTGTTAAAGTTGCTTTTAAGCACGAGTGCCTACACTCTTAAAACAAAAGAGTGAAATCCACTCGTATAGGAGAAGTGCATTTTCGGCACTGGAAAAGACTGAAAATTAACTCAGACTGAGTTAAAATCACTCATTTGGAGTGATCCTGTCGGAGTTTTAACTAAACAAAAGAGTGAATTCCACTCCAATAGGAGAAGTGCATTTTCGACATGAAAAGTGTGAAAATTAATTCAGACTGAGTTAAATTCACTCGTTTGTTTTAAGAGTGTAATCGATTTTTTCAATGCTCCTAACCTTTATAAATATTTTTAATAAATAATTATAAAATAGGTGAATCTAAAACCCAAGATAACTAGTTTTCAAATTTCAGAGTTCACTGACTCGCTTAAAACCCAATTACCGCGTCCATTGCTAAAATTACGCCCAAAATCTAGCACCCTATTAAATTTTATAATACTTTTTATTTAAGATTGGTGAAACCAGCAATTTCCCCTCTTTCAGTCTCACATATTCCCGGTGCTTTTTGGCAAGTTTACTACCAGCGAAAGCGGACCACCAAATCACACTTTTTCTTACACAAAAGATGTTTTCAAGTACCCACTTTTCGGCATAATCTATCATTAGGGCTAAATGCTATTACCCGCATAAACATATCTGAAAACATCTAATTTTACATCATCTAATAATAATGATACGGAATCATATATGGGATTTATGTGAGCTATTTTTTTAAGAGCAAGTGCTCTAAGTTAAAGTTGTTTCATGTTCTCTAACTAATTCGCTTTAGAAAAATTTTAAAACTGATTTCTGACTTTGTAAGTAATGGGTGGGGAAACAATTGAGGCTCCAAATATTGAACTTTGTGTACTAATGAAAAGTATTCTGTGAAAAAAAAAACGATGAAGAAAAGAAGGAATTCCAATAAGAAACATAGTCGTATTTAGCTGAATATTTAAATCGATAAAGGTTCAACGAAATTACCCAATATAAGTTTTCACAAGGTGGGTTGGTTGGTAGACATTTATTTTTAGGCCTGTTTTTACAAGGTAAGATCAATTTGGTAACGTTTTCTCCTGCATATTTCTAGCTTCTGAAATAAGCTTCAACACAGTTATGTACGCTCCTGAGGGGCACAAAAACGATTGTAAATTAAGTGTGGATTTATTATCTTTACCAGATTGTTTCGCTATTGGGCTTAGCTTATGAAGTCTCAACCACTATAGCCTTTAACCACGGAGGTCCTTTCATAAGGTTGGTTTGTAGCAATCGAATAAAAACTGGTAAGTAAATAACTGTAAGTTATATTCTCGTATAACTTTTAGAATTTTTTTTTAACTCATCTAAATATGGGTATTGAAATAAATTCGCACTCCCTTTGAAGTTTAAATAGTTTAAATTTCAAAAGAGTGGATTCTAAATGGACGTATTTTTTTCCCAGTAATATCTGATCAGTGCGATTTATTACCTTCCAGCGTTAGATTGACAATGTCATTGTGGACACTAGACTGATTTCAATTAAGTTGCTTCCTCAAATAAATTTACATTCATCAATAACTTATTGACAGACCTGAATGGACGATGATATCAAGCAAATGGGGCCCGGATAGCATAGTGGTTTGGACCATTACGCTAGCAGTCTGTGCGCTGTAATGGGTGCATGGGTTCGATTGCCGCCTTCTCCCTGGGAGTAAATTCAATTTTCTGATGTGACAAGTAAAATTTCTTTCTGTGTCTGTCTTACTGCATGGGAGGCTTATATACACTCTAAAAAATGAATGCTAAAAAAACGACGAAATTTTCCTTAATTTTGACGATTCGCTTACTGGCAAATGCTCCGAGTTTTCGTTTCCTCAAAGTGAGGAAATTTGAATCGTCATTTTTATGAGGATTTGAATGTCGTCTAATCTTAAGAAATATTTCGTCATTTTTGAGCATGTGAGTACAACAATGAGATTCAGTTTCCTCGAAATCAAGATACAGAATCGTCAAATCACGATCGTAAAACGCGGTGTTACATCTTTTGGATCCAAATGTCCTGTGGGCAGTTATTGTGCAGTTTCCCACGGGTACAGGTCTCTCGAGACTCGAGACTAGTTCCCTGCCCTTCAGGGACATGTCTAAATTGTGGAGGTGGCGCGCAATAGATGGCAGAATCTGTCACGTGAGTGTTGTGTCTGTCTTACTTGACGAAGGTTTATAAGCAGGTCTCTGACCAAGCACACAAGCCTGAAAATATAACAACCTTGGCTGGAATTACTTATGTTTTGGTATTCGAAAAAGAGTTTTCTAAGAATTTTTTACTTAATAAATTTTTTAAATGAAATTTTCTTGTTGGGCTGTTGGTTGTTCAAAACATTTGTTGAAAAAAGCCTGAATAGAAAAAAATATATTATTTTCCTCTACATCGGTCAACCAATGAAGTCGCAGTACGTAAAACCAAAGCAAACAATGAAATCCAGTACGGAAACAAATGAAAACAAGAGTGTTACACCATGTGAAACATTGCCATTGACAGCAGTTTGAAAATGCGAGGCTCATCTTCTACATCAACTTGTATTGATAGGGAATATACACTGCTCAAAACAATTAGGGGAGCACTTTACGAACTTTTGTAAGCCCTTTCAGTTTCAAAGTTTTATTTTTTATTTTAAAAATCTAAACTTTGTGAAATAGATTTTTTATAAATTTACAATGAAATGGTAAAACGTAGGTAAAAAAATCTTAATTTTCTAACTAAAATACACGGGAAAAATTTTATACCATAACTTTTGAATTATAACAATAATTTTTTCAAAACTTTCCTTGTTAAAAGTATAAAATTATTTTTTAAGCATCTAAGAAAGCAAGCGTGAAGAATTTAGGCTCAATTTATTACATAAAATTTTTTAGAAGTGAGTTTTATTTTATTGTGCTTTTCATATTTTCAATTAATCCAACAAAAATTATTCAATTCATCAAAAGACATGATTCTTTCATATAACGATACATAAGTGCGATCTCAACTTAGTGAGAAAAAGTTACAAGTCGGTGATTCCAAATGGAATCATTGGAGCTCTTAAACCTTGCATTCCCCTAATTCTTCTGAGCAGTGTAGTAAGATAAATTAATATACCTTTTATGATACGATGACAAATTTAGACGCGTCATCTTTTGGGCATCAGCGTCTTATCATCAGGTGTTTGTATTAATAGGGGCTGCATATTTACATTTAAAGGTGTGAACTGATAACTTCACACTCCAGACACCGTAAGAACACAGATTGCAATGTAATACGTGTGTGATAAATTTTATGTAATCTTGACTCACCCTAGACATTGGGAGATAAAATACACAGGAAACATTTAATAAAATCCAGATAAAAAAAATACTTCACGATGTGTTGGGTTTTTGATATAAAACGTTGCTTGAAAGTATAAACTTCAGTTAAGGTAGGCGAATACCCAAAATTTCCAAAAATTCTAAAATTTTTACTATTGCTTTAATCTTTTCCAAATTTGGCATAGTGATTTCAAATATAATGAATAATACTATTTAGGCTTTTGTTTTTAATATAATTCATTTATTTTAAACGGTGTTTTTCTACTAAAAAAAGAGGTTTGCGCCGACAAGCCTACCACATTGAATTTTCATCCTATGAACATTTATTATCTGTTAAATTCTTCGTTTTGAACTGATACATGCAATGACCCTCTAGAGTTACATACAAATTACAAGAAAAAAAGTTATTAAGAAAAATGCTATAAATTAACCACAAAAAAAGGATTTTTTTTCGATTAACTTACACTTGGAAATTTTTTAGAAAAAAACTTGTATACTTACACCAGATGTTAGAGGTTAATGGTACAGATATATATTGAAATAGCATCTGTGAAAAATTTCAGGTAAATTAATGTAAAACTTTTTATGCTAGAAGTGTTGGCGTAAACCCCTTTTTTTATTTGAAAAACACCGTTTAAAATAAATCAATTATATTTATATAAAAAAATTGCCCAAAAAGCATTGTTCATTATATTTAAAATCTCTATGCCAAATTTGGAAAAGATTAAAGTAATAGTAAAAATTTTAGAATTTTTGGGTATTCGCCTACCTTAATAAAACTAAATTATGAAAGCTACGTAAATTATTAAAACCGTTTTATTAAACTACTAAACACATTAAAGCACGGCCTACTCAATTACTAAGGCCGAAGAAGCTTTCCCAAAGAAGCTCGGGGACGGAAATTTTGACGTCATAATTCCGAGTGACGTTGTTCCGAAGAATACGAAAACCTGTCTCGAAACCTGTTTGGAACCACTCGCTCACGGCTGACCACATTTTTATGGTTACGAATGCGTCTGAACTAGTTTCTTGATCTTCGACACTGGGAATAGTGACGTCAAAATTTCCGTCTTAGCTCATATTTGGGAGTGCTTTTCTGGCCTTGTTATTGAAGTTGGCCTTGATTAATGTGAAATTTAAGATTAGAGATATGGTTAATTCAATTAATATTAGATAATTTTAAACATAGATCATTCAGCAGAAGCTTTGTAATAAAAACAGTCACTTAGAACGTCTTCTTCACAAAATTCATGCGTCTAAAAATATGCCAAACATAAAACTTTGCTCAATACTTAACTTTCAAAAACTCCAAAATTAAACAAGCTATATTTTATCGAAAATTCACAAATTTTACTTACCGTTTACAATGATTTGAAGAATAAATATGTAATATTACTCATACATAAAAGGAAGCAAAATATTTCATATCAGCAAACAAAATTAAAATTATCCATCATCTTCAAAACGTAACTAAAATAATTGTTTTTTCAAATACCATTAAAAAAAAAGACAATGAAAAATCCCCATCAAAAGGAATGATAGTATTTTTAAAATATGTAGGATTGTGTTAAATAAGAACAAGCATATTGGGTGCTACGGCATAGCAAAAGCGGCCGAAGAAGTTTATTATTGGCTTTTTATAAGCATGCATAAGTAGTTACGGTTACACAATAGTTACGGTTAATCTTTATTTACAGTAGAATATTAGTGGTTCAAATATAACATTGCACAAACACTACACTCCTCCCTTACTAGGAATCCTACTGTTGTTGCTATCGTCCATAGTAATCTGGTTTCTTACGAGTCCTAGTCGATCTTCGGAGCATCACAGGTGAAGGCTCTGGAACTGGACTCGGCTCAGGAGTCTCTAGAACCTGTGCTGGCTCTATAATCTGTTCTGGTAGTGGTTCAGAAGACTCGGGTGGAGCTGGAACCACTTCATCTGGAACGGAACTTGGAACCTCTGGAACGGAACTCGGAACCTCCAGATTCTCCCTAGAAATTCCATCACTACTTCTCATTTGATCTACGTGTCTGCGCACTAGACCACCTCCCGAAAGACGAACTTTATATGAGAGCGGGCCAGTTGCAGACACCACTCGTCCCGTTGACCATGGCACATCTCTTTGGAAACTCTTGACGAACACATCGGCTCCTGGTTGAAATGAGCGTGGTTTCTTGCATTCAGTTTTACTGTCGATGTCATTCTGTCGAGTGACGCAGTAATCTGGATGCAGTCGATCCAGGCATGTTCTCAGCCTTCTTCCCATAAGCATCTCTGCTGGAGACTGACTTCTAGAAATGCTCGTAATCGGAGTAATGTGTTGTCGTAGCACAAAACTTGCGATCTTCTGGTTGAGATCAGAACCAGGCATCTTCTTTAATGCTTCTTTTGCTGTCTGGACCATTCTCTCAGCTTGACCATTGCTGGAAGGATGATAGGGAGCAACTCGAATCAAACGGATTTGGTTTCTATCTGCAAACTCTCTAAACTCCATTGACGTAAAGGTCGTTTGATTGTCAGACACAATTGAATCGGGAATTCCATGAGTAGCAAAGATTCGTCTCAGGACTTTAATCAAAGCTAAGGATGTTGTAGAAGTCATATGCACTACCTCTAGCCACTTCGAATACGCGTCCACGAGAATAAGGAACGTATTACCACCTACTGGACCTGCAAAATCTAGGTGTAGTCTCGAAAATGGAGCGTGTGGAACCTCCCAAGGATGAGTTGGAGCTGCAGGACGCGAATGACGAGACATCTGGCATGGAACACATCTTTTTACAGCTTTCTCGATGTCTTCATCAATTCCAGGCCACCAGACATGACTTCGTGCTAGGGCTTTCATCTTTACTATTCCCGGATGGCTCAAGTGTAGTTCTTGTAGGACCTTTTCTCTACATTCCAGTGGTATAACCACTCTTGTCCCCCATAAGATGCATCCTTTGTGGGTTGACAATTCATGTTGACGGTTGAAGAATGGTTTTAGATCAGCAGAATTTTGGTTGGACGGCCAGCCTTTCCTCACCCGCAAGAGAACCCGCGAGAGCACTGGATCTTTTGCGGTGAACTTGGAAATATCCTCAGCAGACAAGGGTGCTCCAGGTAAATCCTCCAGGAATGACACCTCGACCAACGGCGGAAATTCGAGCTCTTCCTGCGGTAAGGGTAGCCTACTCAGACCATCAGCGTTCTTTATAGTTTCTCCAGGCTTGTAGATCAGTTCATAGTCATATGCATTCAACATTTGACACCACCTGAGCATTCTTGGAGAAAGGATATCAGGAGTTGCTTTACTGCTAGATAAGAGACCTAACAGAGGTTTGTGATCTGTAAAGATACGAAACTTTTGACCAAAAAGATAACTGTTGAACTTCTTCACACCAGCGATGATGGCAGCTGCTTCTCTATCAATTTGGGCATAATTTCTTTCTGTTGAAGTAAAGGAACGTGAATGAAATGCTATAGGAACTTCAGAGTCATCAGGGAACACATGACTTAGCACACAACCTAGTCCATAAGGTGAGGCATCGCAGGTAAGTGTAATGGGCTTTGAGGGGTCAAAATGGGTTAGTAGACTGTCAGAAGATAGCATTTTCTTTGCCCAAGCAAACGCTCGATCTTGAGATTTTCCCCAATTCCACTTGCAACCCTTTGCGAGAAGCTTGTGCAAGGGTTCTAACTGGGTTGCTTTGTCTGGCAAGAAGTTATGGTAGAAGTTCAAGAGACCTAAGAATGCTTGAAGTTGGGCAACATTCTGGGGTATGGGAGCTTCCTTGATGGCTTTCACCAGAGAAGTTGTAGGACGGATACCGCTTTCACTTATGACATAACCCAGGTATTCCACTTTATTTGCACCAAAAACACATTTTTCTTTTTTCGCACGAAGATTTTTCTCTTTCAGTCCTTGAAGAACTTCACGCATTCGTTTGGTAAGTTCCTCCACTGAAGAGGCTCTTATAAGAATATCGTCAAAGTATGGGAAAACCCCTTCTATTCCGGCTAAAAGATGTTCCATGAATTCCTGGAAAATACCTGGTGCCGTCTTAATGCCAAACTGGAGTCTTTTAGCTTTAAAAGCGCCTCTGTGTGTGATGATAGTTTGAGCCTCTGCTGAGGAATCGTCTACAGGTAGTTGTAGATAAGCTTGAGCAAGATCTATCTTGGCATACACCTTTCCACCAGCTAACTCTGCAAGCCGATCAGTGATTGCTGGAATTGGATACGAGTACCCTTGTAGCGCTGGGTTTAGAGTTACCTTGTAATCGGCACACAATCGCACTGATCCGTCTGGTTTCGACACCGGAACTATGGGAGTAGACCAACTTGGGTTAGCTATCGGCTCCAGAACACCTTGTCGAAGTAACCGGTCTAGTTCTTCATCAATCTTTTGTTTCAACGCGTACGGAACACGGCGCGGTTTCATCCGGATGGGAGTAACTGTTGGGTCTACATGAAGATTAATTGGATGAGAGCTACACAATCCTAATTCAGGTTCAAAAACTTCCGAAAATTCTTGTACAAGAGCAGCTACAGGGTCAAAGTTATTTACACTGTGAATACCCACTATCTTTATTCCAAGTGGTTTGAACCAACTATAGCCAAAAAGACTTGCACGTTCTCCCTTAGCAACTAACAACCACAAGTTTGCCGTGTGATCTTTGAAAGACACCGTTACCTTACACGAACCTAACAGCACTATTTCACGCTTTTGAAAATCTTGAAGGCGGATTAGATCACGGTGTAACTTTGGTTTGCTAACGAATAAGCGATTGAAAGTTAATTCTGAAATTATTGAGTATTCGGATCCACTATCGACTTCCATGACACAATTTCTTCCGTTAATCTTAACACAAATCTTTTCCTTGGCGGTATAGTTGACTTCTGAAGAACGCACTCTTGTTGAATAAATGCTTGACTCGTCTGTCTTGTTTGAAACTTCTTGGACTGCTCGTTGGGCTATTGTTTTCTCAATCTTGCTTCTACGGCAAACACGAGCAATATGCCCTTTTAGTCCACATTTTCGGCACTCGGCTTCTCTAAAGCGACATTCGGATCTTCTATGACTACCTCCACATCCATGACAAGTGTAATTCACAGGAGGGTTAGGATACTTTTGCGGTTTTTGACTCATCTGTTTACGGTTGATAGGCGTTTGTTTACCTTCTTTCTTTGTGAAATTGGCTTTGGAAAACTTGCTTCTAATTGCCAGTTGATGCTCGGCAGCTGCCTCTGATCCTTTAGCTCTTTCCAGTGCACTTTCTAAAGTCAGAGTTGACTCTGCCAGCAACCTCCGTTGGCATGCTTCATCAGCAAGGCCGCTCACAAAGCGATCGCGCAGTTGACGAGATAAGTTTTCACCAGAGTTGCAATCAACCGCCAGTCTTCTTAATTCAGCTAAATATGAAGAAACTCCTTCCCCAGGGCGTTGAGAGCGTTGGAAGAACTTGACAGTGTTAGATATTTCCGAAGTTGTTGGCTTGAAATGATTCGAAAGTTCATCAAGTAATTCCTGAAACGTCTTTGACGAAGGCAACGCTGGAGCGATGAGCGATTTTAGAAGAGCGTAGGTTTCTTTGCCGCACACCGTTAAGAACACTGCTCGTTTTTTCTCAGTCTCTGTAACATCGTTTGCCAACAGGAAAAATTCTAGCCGTTCCTTGTAGGAATCCCAACCATCAGCATTATTGGGGTCAAAGGGCTCAATTGTACCCAGAGCAGCCATCCTCGATTCTCGTCGCCAGTTTAAAATATGTAGGATTGTGTTAAATAAGAACAAGCATATTGGGTGCTACGGCATAGCAAAAGCGGCCGAAGAAGTTTATTATTGGCTTTTTATAAGCATGCATAAGTAGTTACGGTTACACAATAGTTACGGTTAATCTTTATTTACAGTAGAATATTAGTGGTTCAAATATAACATTGCACAAACACTACAGTATTAAAGCGTCATTGTTCATTAATAATAATTAAATGTGAATGAACATTATATCTGTTTTTCAAAATAAATATTTAAAAAAAACCTGGCGCCTGTTAATAAACAAATAAATAATTCAAACAATCAAGGAATCTATTTTGGCGACGTTTTTCCAAACTGATTTATATCACAAAATTAAATTTCAATTAAATTTTTATTCAGTATAAATAAAGTTTCCCATGCGATTGTTATAATGATACGATGGCGATTTAATTACATTAAATCGCTTTTTAGATGAATGTTCAATTGCTCAATTTAGACGAATTTTCAATTTATTCTAGTGACGATGCTGCTTTTTTTTTGACGCATTTCGATTGTGCGTAGCATTTGCAGTTTGGGTTCCAAAAGCGAGTGATGGTCAGGAAACAAACACACTTTCAGAAATAACACTTTCATTTTTGACGATTCTTTAATCCTCATGCCTCATTCGTTAATTTTGAGGATTGTTTCGTCAAACTATCACGTGACTTTTGAGTAAACGCGAATCCTCACTTTTACGATCGTGATTTGACGATTCTGTATTTTGATTTTGAGGAAACTGAATCTCATTGTTGTACTCACATGCTCAAAAATGACGAAATATTTCTTTAGATTCGACTACATTTAAATCCTCATAAAAATGACGATTCAAATTTCCCACTTTGAGGAAACGAAAACTCGGAGCATTTGCCAGTAGCGGAATCGTCAAAATTAAGGAAAATTTCGTCTTATTTGAGAATTCATTTTTTAGAGTGCTGACATAGCCTTTTTAAGACTTTTTTTTCATATTAAAAGTACATTCGAACCCTGTTAGCGTGAACTCGAAGGGAGCGTTAAAACATTTCGCGTTAACTGAATTTCATGTTAATCAACATTCATTTTTTTAATTGAATCTGTGAGTATTTTTTAAAAGAATGACACATAAAAATCACTCTAATTTTATAAGGCAGTACATTAAAAATATATGCATAAAATTACTTAGTCAATTAATATAGTTTATTTGGAGTAGTAAAAAACAAAGAAAAATTTGGATTTTTTTTTATTAAGGCAGAAGATTAGAACAGAAATTGAAATTAAACTGGCGAATTATGGGAGATCTCGTGATTTTCTCAGAAGTATAAGACAATTTATTCTTATAATGCTTGTTTGCCGGGTTTTTTTTAAAGTTTTTTTTATTTATTCTTCAAATTATTAAGAAAAAAAAACAAATTTTGAATTTTTTGTTCGGGTAAAGTGGGGTTTCTCCAAAAGCGATTTCGTGTTAAGGGATTTTAGCATTAGCTCAAAGCTTTAAAAACCGGGGGATATGCATTCAGTTAATCTTAAGCAAAACTTCTTGCTAAGTGAGTTCACGTTAACAAAGTTCGTCTGTAGTTTGGAAGCTAAACATATTTGTCCTATGACAAGAAAGATTTGAATATAAATATTTCATAGCATAGGAGGCTAAGTTTGAATTATCGTCGCACTAGAGCTACACGAGGGCTATTGGCGACGGGTGTCGTATTTTAGAAGCACAGTCAAGTGATGAGCCGACACATGAATAGGCACCCAACACAACCGTTAAGGGCTACATCGTACGCAACGTTAGGAATTTGAAGGATATTTAACGTGCACTCCCATACACGGGCTATTATTCCTCGGACATTTTTGGCTGCAAGGATCATGTCCTGTGAATCACTCAGAGTAAATTGGGCCCACAATTTAAATAAACCTTTTAAAATCAATAACATAATGTGTAAATTTGAAATCCTGTATGAATAAACATATTGTTTGCTATAATAAACTATTTTCATGAAATTCGTTGTTTCTTCTTTAAGCTAGTAAATTTCTTTTTCTAAAAATGTGGTAAATTCAGGAAATTAAATAAGATTAATTGGGAAAAAAATTGGAGGTAAGTATTTAATATTATATAAATTATTTGATAGTACGAAAGTTCATTGAAATTCACAAAAAATCCAGATTATGGAAATGTTGTAAGTATAAATAAAAGAAATAAGAATTCAAATTTATTTTATTAGTCAAATTTTACCCAAGTAAATTACTCCAAATATAAAAATCGCCGCATCAGCAGAGCGATTCACCATATCTGCCCTTAAAAATATTCGGCCTTCATGTGATCACGTGATTCGGCTGTGCGTTGGCTTCTCTAGTTGTAGGAGGTAATGTTTAAACACCCTAAAAATAGATGCTCAAAAACGACGAAATTTTCCTTAATTTTGACGATCCGTTTACTGGCAAATTCTCCGAGTTTTCGTTTCCTCAAAGTGAGGAAATTTGAATCGTCATTTTTATGAGGATTTGAATGTCGTCTAAGCTAAAGAAATATTTCGTCCTTTTTGAGCATGTGAGTACAACAATGAGATTCAGTTTCCTCAAAAACAAGATACAGAATCATCAAATCAAGATCGTAAAAGTGAGGATTCGCGTTTACTCAAAAGTCATGTGATAGTTTGACGAAACAATCCTCAAAATTAACGAAATGATGCTTGAGTATTCATGAATCGTCAAAAATAAAAGTGTTATTTCTGAGAGTGTAGGTCGGCAGTTATTTTGGCGATGCCCGGACCCGAACCGGGGAACTTTCGCATGCTAGGCGAGTGCCTAACCGACTGGGCTCCCCAGTCCCATTTCATAGCATAACCATTATTTTCTCTTTATATTCTTAGCAAACTCATCAAAGTTCAGAGCTTTTCCATTTGATTTGCAACATTCTTCGCACGTACCACTCCACTGTACACACAGATAATAAAATGGTGCAAAAACACAACAATTACAAAAGAAAAACGACAATTTATCAAGAACAGAATATATTTTTCAAGCACACTTTTTTTATGAAGAGACGTTTATTGGGTTGTAAATTAGAGTGGTGAACATTAGTTTCTGTGTTTCTTCATTTTTAGATGGCAGAAAAAAAGTCCGAAGTTGTGTAAGTGCAATGTGACATTCTTGGGTGAAAAATGCTGTATTTTCAAGTTGAGATAATAAGATGGATACAAATTGTGACGCTTGTACTAAGTTGACAAGTGTAAAATGTTATAAAATTGTTCGTACACGGAATGTTAACATATTCACTGTAAAAAATATCAGTTGAATAACAGAATTTTTCTGTTATTTTCCTACAAAAAAATATCAGTTTTCTTAAACTACTGCAGTTTTCTGTTAAATTATGTCTCAGTTTGCCTATGAAATTAATTTTTATGTAATATTTTATTGATAATATTCATTTTATAATCTCTATTTTTTAAGCTTTAGTATAGCAATTTATCCAAAACATTAAAGAGCAGATGCTGAACGACATTTCGGAAGAACATATGCACGTGTTCAACACTATATTTTTTTTCTGAAAACAATGCAATATTATTGTTTTGTAACACTATTTTTTTATTTATTTAACATAACTTGTAATAACTGTTGAATTATGTCTCAGTTTGCCAAAGAAATAAATTTTCATGTAATCTTTTATTGATAATATTCATTTTATAATCTAAATTTTTGAAAGCTTTAGTATAGCAATTTATCCAAAACATTAAAGAGGCGATACTGAACGACATTTCGGAAGAACATGCACGCGTTTAACATTATTTTTTTCTGCTAACCATGCAATAATAGTGTTTTGCAACACTATTTTTTTATTTATTTAACATAACTTGTAATAACTGTTAAATTATGTCTCAGTTTGCTAAATAAATAAATTTTATGCAATATTTTATTTATAATATTCATTTTATAATAAATATATTTTAAGATTGAGTATAGCAATTTATCCAAAACATTGACGAGCCGATGCTGAAATACATTTCGGAAAAACACATGCACGCCTTCAACACTAATTTTTTTTTTGCTAACCATAATCCATTATTGTTTTGCAACACTATTTTTTATTGTTTCAACACAATTAATTATAACTGGGGAAAACACAATAAAAATTGTGTTTAATAGTTACTTAGGGACACGTCTTAACTCTAAAAATGCGCATTTTTGTGTGCTTTATATGCAACAAAAAAGCCGTATCACTTATTTGTAGTAACAGAATATTTTAACATTCTTTAGCAAAATGCCTTTAAAATTAAAAACTGAAAGAAATTTTTGAAAAGTTTGAAAGGAAAAATTAAAATAATTTTTTTAAGAACTCTAATATCGTATTGACCCTCGTTCAACTTCTTTTTTTTACAGAAATAAATGACTGATACCTGTAATCAAAGGCTGAAAGCTGATTTTTGGATCTTCTTCATCGGACCAGGTCATTTTGGAATTAATTAACGTGTTAATTGTTTGTGGGGAGGTTTTCAAAAATGTCCCCAAATGACTTAAAAATGACTCCATATCGCAAGAGGTTAAGTAATAAAAATATTTTGTTCAGTGACAGACCTAGGTTCTCCCGAGTATCTTGACTTAGTAGTCCATTGAAAACCGTGCCCACATTGTACCACGAAGCCACAACTTTGAGCAAACATTGTAAAAACACCATCAACCATTGTAGACTACATCCCAACGTATCTAACAATGAGTTTTTGCAGCACGTGGCTTTACTTCAAACCGTTCTTTTGAGCTTTGATGTACTTGTCGAGTTTTGCAGCTGGATTTTGTACAAAGGTATATGTAGTGGACGGACACAGTCTTGTTTGGTACTCTACCATATTTCGGAGGTGATGTTAGATATAAGAACAACTTGTTTAGCATTGCCTGTTTACTTGAAGAGAACGAAAATAAATTAAGTTCGAGTTTGAAACGTAACTATTTGGTGAGTTAACTGCATAAATATGAAAAATCTAAATATTTTTGTTTCTATAGAGCTGTTTTGTGTTGTTCACGAAGAAAATAGCTTCCAAATTTGAATATTTTTTTGCTTTTTCTTACGTTTGTAGTCTCAAGTGATTTTAAGAAAGTGCCTCTGTACAACTGTCTGAACAAGTGTCTCTGTACTAAAAACTGAAAGATAAAAACATGACCATACGCCAAGAAATCGACGCTCCCCCCCCCCCCCCCCCCCCCATTACCGGAAATTTTCTTTATAAAGATACAGAAAAAAAGCTTCTAAGTATCCGTTTTTTATGACTAGATGAATGGTAAATTTAAAAAGGGTAAATTATGTTCTTGAAAACAATAGTAGAAAGACGTATCTATAGAAGTATATATGGTATAATATCCTTAAGTCTTATGGTATAAGATCAGGATCTGCAGCCCTATGGCTGAAGATGGCGCTAAAACCAAATTTCTAATTTCAATTACAATAGGAACGACCATTGGAATCTCCAACTTGGCCAACTGAATCTAATCGTCAACAGTTCTTAAAATACAGCAATATCTTCAAACATATTAACGTAATACGTTTCAGCAAAAGCAAATGGTACTGAAAGGTTTTCCCAAAGTGCCTGATGCCGCTTGGGAAGTGCAAACACCGCTGCCTTCTCTGAAGAGGACCAAGTGGCTGGGCAATTGGGGACTCGTTTACGCCGCCATTTCCTTTTGTGGTCGAGCGCACTTGAGCTGGGCTGGAAGGTATCAGGTGAACCATCTTGAAGGCCAGAGTTGGGTTATGGAGAGGGTGGATTTACCTTTGATTCTAGGTAGAGTGGACCGCTTTAGTGCGTTGATGGGGAAGAAGAGAACGAGGACTTTAATCTTCTTAGCTGTTCAAAGTCAAGACCTGAACCCAGGTAGCACAGCGATTTTGGCCAATGTGCCCAATGTCGCATGGATATCGCTTCAAAATTGGATGAAATCGATCATTTTCTACAGATTTTCCCGTTCGTTGAGGTTTCGTACCGGAATTTACGAAGATTGCAATTCTTAATTTTACTGCAATCTTATAGTATTTTGCAAGTGTGCATACTTGAGTCGGGCTGGAAGGTATCAGGTGAACCATCTTGAATTCCAGAGTTGGGTTATGGAGAGGGTGGATTTACCTTTGATTCTAGGTAGAGTGGACCGCTTTAGTGCATTGATGGGGAAGAAGAGAACGAGGACTTTAATCTTCTTAGTTGTTCAAAGTCAAGACTGAACTGCGTTCCACATGTGCTGTTTGAATTTTTAAATTCTTTGAGATATCACTTTACATCGAACTAATGTTCTTCAGTATATGTGTTTAGCATGTTCATTATTGTTGTAATCAGAACAGAAAGAACTGGTTCTTCAGAAGTAATAGGAATGTCAATAACTATTCTTCGAAAAGAATAAGTGATCATAATTTCAGCTTCAGAACATGAGTTGGCTCTGTTTGGATAATGAAATTCTTTGGGAAGGTGAATGTAATGCAAGAAAGAAAAAAATCGGTTTAGCATTCATTGCAGCTGAGTAACTAACTGAGTATTTTACAAACGCAAACTTGAATTTGGAGAACGTGAGTTCGGAACACAAAATTTTAGAGAGTTAGATGAAACAAATAAATCAATCCGTCATTTCAGATATTATAAAAAGTTTGGATAATGTACCTTTGAGTGGTCTTTTGCACAAGGGGTAGAGAAGAGAAATCTTTCACCTTTCGCCTGACTTGCCCAAGCAAGTTAATAGTCGGATTGGGCACGTATGTTTTAGTTTTAATGATCCGAGTGAAATAAAACTGATCTTTAAATTACAATGTTTAAGTGTTTTAAAACTGCTTACAACATAAATTTAATTAAAAAAAGTTTTTACTTAAGCCCAAGTGATAAAGTCGTCAAGAAATGTACAACCACCGCCAAACTAATTATTTCCAATGGTAACCTTTTACTGCATACACTGTGGTTCTTTTACTACATATACTGTGGTTCTTTAATTGTGTACTGTTTTTGTCGATCAAAATAATTACCTTTCGCCAATGATTAATAAGTTGGTTCACTCCCACTAACTTTCTACTTCAAGTTTTGAGATTTCCCTCGTTCAAAAAGTTATTTTAAAATCTAAAATTAAATAAAAAAAATCCAGTTAAAAACACATTTAGGAACGAAACACTAACTTATTCGTATCTACTAACTTATTTGAATCTTTGTTTAGTAAAGGGTCTATAATAAGGCACCTAACATATTATCATTAAAAAATTCGCTTTGGCTTTATTCATCGTTTCGATTCCTGTTTGTCTAGAGACAAAAGCTTAGACATTCTTATTCAATGGGCTGTAAGGCACCCTGTGTTCAGTGTCTCGATCTACGGATCGGAAGGTCCCACGGTCGAGTCCTGGTCGCTGAAAACTCACCGAGTATATGCGGATTACGTCCTCGTTAAATCTGTTGGGTCCGAAAGTCCTGTGGGCGGTCATTGCGCAGTTTCCCATGAGTACAGGTTCCTGGAGACTATTTCCCTCCCCTTCAGGGACATGTCTAAATTGTGGAGGTGGCGCGTGATAGATGGCAGCTTCTGTCACGTATATGTGTGCATGTGAGTGTGTGTTGTGACTGTCTTACTTGACGAAGGTTTATAAGCGGCTCTCTGAGCAAGCACATAAGCCTGAAAATATATGTATACTAACCAACGAACCAATCTTATTCAACTGCCGGCTCTTCTTTCCTTCTCGGCAGCCTACTTTCCTCACAAGTTAAGTGGGCAATTTTCTCAAGAAAAAATAATAAGTAAAAAGAGAATACCTTTTTCTTCGGAGTAGATGAAAGGAATTGGAGATCTTGGAGTTGTGTTTTCAAAATGAGAGGTTTTCAGTGTAAACAAGGCTTTGAATTTTTTTCTTCTTTCGTTTGAAATGTTTATAGATCTTTGCGTTGTTTAGGCGATTGTGTCTTAGGGATTGTTTTGGATCTTAAGAATTTTCCATTAGATGTTGTTGCTCAAAATCATCATAAGGTGCGCCCATTCTACTATGAATATATATAAATAAAAAAGTCAAGGGAAGAAGTACAAAATAAATATTAACTATTTTTTTCTTTTTCAGCATTTAACCCTTAAAAATTATAAATTTTTAACAGTTAATTTTAATGAACTGAGTAATATGGTGTAAAAGATTTAATTTCTTTTTAAAAAGTTTACATTTAAAAAATTAGCCCTCAGAAAGATAAACAAATTTACTGGCAAAAAAATTTCGTAAAATTAATGGTTTAAAATTGGCATTCTTGATGACCGAAAAGTCCATAAAAGTTACAGGGAATTTCTGTATAAATAACGTCGTTTCCTTAAACGGTACTTTTAAAATTGCTATAAGAATTCTTGTCAAGCGCTTAAAAAAGTAAGGTTATTGACACAAACTTGTACAAAAAGTGACGTCACTTGGGTGAAATTTTTTGGAGAAAATAGAGTTAAACTATAACCAAGTTTGCGAAAAACATTATAGACTGTCATTTGAGCGAAATGGTCTTAAAACATCAAAATTTCGGAAATTTTCCCAAAAGTAGCGCTTTTTTTTGTTGTGTAGGAATTGTTTAACTTTTTTTCACTGCATGAGACATAGAGAACCTTTTTTTTTTTATTATTTTGAAATTTAAAAGATTTAAAAATGGGAATATTAAAAAAATTAAAGTTTGTTAGTTGGAAGACATATATTTTCAGGTTTGAGGAAAGTTGGTTTTGACAACGCTTAATTTTTTTTTTCTGTTTAACCCCTCTTTGACTTTCGTTCTTTTCTACCAATTTTAAAATTCCTTTTTGTTTAGAAAGCTATGAAATATTGTCAAACGAATGGCAAAACCACGAATGTGCAATTTCTAGGGCTTGGTGATTTTTAAAAAACGGTTAGCTTATCAGTGTCTAGTTTTCCATCTATATGTTTTTGCGCATTCGTGGTTTTGTCACTTGACCGACGAAATCATATCAGACACCATATCTTATATTTTTGTCTGTCTCTACTGTAAGACTTTCTGGGAGCATTAAGGGGTCATAGGACTCTTAAAAATGTGCAAAGAAGGAACTACAAAGTTTAGTTTGATCTTTCATGTAATTTTTTAACTACTCAATATATAAGAATAATTTTTTTATATGTAATTCTACAAGATTTATTTAATATAAAACAAATTTTAAAATTTATGAAACTTTAGCCAAAGCTAAAATAAGTGATATTAAACATAATACTATTTGAACACATTGGGATTAGGCTTGCGCGGGAAATTGTGAGGTCAAAATTGAAGACATGACCAAGAAAATGATTTTATATTGTACAAATATGTACAAACAAAGACTTATACCTAAATTCTCAGCTCATTTTTTTATTAGAAATTATTTTAAGAACTTTTTTCTAAAAAAATTAATAAAAATGTCAAAATTTTGATTTAAAATTTTTTTTAAAATAATTTCTAATTAAAATGGAGCTGAGAATTTAGGTATAAGTCTTTGTTTGTACATATTTGTACAATATGAAGTCATTTTCTCGGTCATGTCTTCAATTTTGACCTCAAAATTAGCCGCGCAAGCCTAATCACAATGTGTTCAAATAGCATTATGTTTAATATCATTTATTTTAGCTTTTGCTAAAGTTTCACAAATTTTAAAATTTATTTTATATTAAATAAATCTTGTAGAATTACATATAAAAAAATTATACTTATATATAGAGTAGTTAAAAAATTACATAAAAGATCAAACTAAACTTTGTAGTTCCTCCTTTGCACATTTTTAAGAGTCCTATGACCCCTTAAGGAGACGCGGTACCCAAAAATTGGTCAAAATATCGATTTTTCAATGTTTACTTCTTATTATTCAAAATATCTTTCTGAACATTTACTGAAAGTTAAATAATGGTAACTTTTGTAGTTAAAAAGTTATTAAACATTTTCAAAAGTCATTCCTATAAGTTTGAATGCTTATTTCGTCTGCTTTCAACCTTTTTTTTTTCTCTGTTTCACGTTTTTCAATTCTTGTGTTTAATAAATCCCCAAGGTTTTTTGCTAATTAAGTTAGAATTTCGAAATTTTTAACCTGTGTTCTTATATATATGGTGCACAAAATTGTGAATGGAATAAGGTCTACCATGTATAGTTTTTTTTTAATTCAATAACTTGTAATTTTTTTGTGATTTTCAGTATAAATGCATGTTTCTTTTTAACTGTATCTCACATTTAAAAATTAATCCGCACTTCTTGAACAAATAGTACTAAAAACAAACTATTAAAGTTTGGTGGAGTTATTCTCAAAATTAAAAGAAGAGTAGCGTTTTTAAAAAGTTCAAAATTCTGACTTTTTTTAAATAAATAAAAAACTACTTGTAGATATTTGTTTTTATTGATAGAAAATGTTTGTTTAGAGTGAAGATTATATAAAAACACTATAATTTACAAGTTTTTGCTATTAATTCCAGAAATAATGTTTGGGTTACAGTATCCACTTAAAGTAACAGGCAAGTAGGCTATTCTTTCAGAACTTCTCTTTGCATTTTATTTAAATTCAATACTCAAATTATATGGATTGATTTTTGAAATAATACAAATTGACTAATTATATGGATTGAATTTTTCATTATTCACAGCTTTGAAATATTATACATTGTCTCACCATTTGGATTTTAGATGCCTTTGGTAGGAAATTATTTATTTCAATGGTATTCTTTCAATATTTGTTAAGTTGTTCATATCTATTAAAAAAAATTACATTGTTATTTTTGATGTATTACTTTTCATCAATGAATAAATAATAATTAATAATTTTAAATTAATTAACCCTCTAATGCATGAATTTTTATTTTCATCCCAAAAAATATATATGTATCTTTAATACTCATACATAATGGGAAAAATACTGAGAAAAAATTAACTGTATTAGAATTTAAATCATTTCAATTTTCAAAATTTTTGTCATATGGCAAAAAACAACTACAAAATTCCAATTTTGATAAGAATGACTAGAAAACTACTAAAAATACTTCAAAATAACCCTTTTTAACTATGATTAATTTTTCAAAACAATTTATTAGTATTTAGTACTAAAATTATTATTCTTTGAATACAGCCAAAAACGTAATTTCACAAAAGTTAACAACCTCACTCTTTCATTTTGAATACACTTTTACTACTGTCATCTATGAGGATTGTTAGTAACTAAAACTTTAAAATGAATTGTAATAAATGAAAAAAACATATATTTGTCTAGGAAGAGCTCTAATTTAATAGAATAAAGTGGATTATGTTACTTGTTACCAAACGGTAACAGTATGCATTAGAGGGTTAAATATTATTGAGTTTATAACAACAAAGAAAATATATTTGAATATGTACGACTAAAAAGATAGATAAATGAACAGGTACTTTCTATCACCATTAATCACAATATCAATTTTCCCTTTCCACAGGGACTGGTAAAAAAAAAGTAATGGAATATAAAAACATAAAAATTTCGCATGCCCGATATAATTAATAACAATAAATATCGTATCAGGGAGGGTGTCAAATCGATGTGAGGTCGATAATTAACCGAAACTGTGCCTTTTTACAGCCTCTTGAAAGGGAGGAGGAAACAGGTAGATAGCGGCTCTTTTTTAAAGAACAGTTATTTCGTTTCCTGTTTTTTTTAATACTCTAGGTGTCGGCTCGTCACTTGACTGTGGTTCGATATTATGACACTAATGACCGCGGTATATCCAGTGCGACGATAATTTAATTGAAATCTAATCAAATCTTTGGAAAGTCTATCGATTTAACTGTTTATTATTGATAATTATAAAATAGTAATTTTTAATATTTTTTTTCCATACCAGAAGAGATAAGTAGCATTACAGAGAGAAATGCATTTGAATGACTTTTTTGGTAGTTTTATAAAGACGAAGCTATATAAGAAGAGGTATATTTATAAAGAAGAATATTTTTATAAAGAAAAAAAATTCGCAAATAGAACTTCTGCATCAAGAAATGTAATATCAGAGTTTAATTAAAATTCAATCGTTACGATGGTGCCCTTTGGAGCTGCTGTGGTCGGGTTCGAATCCCGGTCAGACATGGATGTTTGTGACCGTCAATAAATGTTGTTATTTGTCTATGTATTTGTGTCGTCCTTCTTTGTGTGTCTCTTGTGACTGTCTCTTCTGGCGAGCTAGCTGGGTAATGGGCTATAATGCCTACACTCTCCCTTCTAGAGGGCGCAATCATTGTCATTTGTCATTTATTAAAATATGTTGCTTTTTTTAACAAAACTAAGTAAATAATACAATATTAAAAAAAAAAAACACTTTGAGTTGTTAGGTAGATTTTGGTTGGTTTCAGTTAGTCCTTAGAATTAATAGAAAGAGCATTGCTTTGTTAGTAGAATCAAGAACGAAATTATATAAGTTGCATGAGTAAAGGACACTGAAAACAAACACGTTAAAAGCTTATATTTAAGGAAGAATGCTAGCGAGTTCCAAATCTTTCTATATTAATCCGATGGGGGGGGGGGGGAGGAGGAAGGAATCAAATCTCTATTATCCAGCTGCATTAAATATTTTTACAAACCGTTTTTTATATATGACTAGCAGTATGGTCCCGCCTTACTGGGAACCCGTTAACTTCTCATTGTTTCCTTTTAGAGGCATGCTTACTTGTGAATATACACTCAATATCTAAACTAAATTCAATTCGTGTTGGCGCATGCGGACTTAAAAAAGCAAACACTAATAGAGGATGAAGCAGCCTTAGGGCGAGCGCATATCTCAACCAAACTCAATCAAACTAATAGAGGATGGCGTCAAGCCCCCGTTTCGGCCCGGTCCATGTATTTTCAAGCCCTGTTTTGGTCCCGCAAACCCACGTGGATGACGTATTTTTGGAACTAATTATATTAATTAAAAATCACAATCAAATATGAAAAAACTGAGCCTCAGGTGCACACGCAGGTATTAAAAGGAATCTATATTAAAAATTTCGAATTTTTTTAGAGCAGTCTAAGTAGGTCTTTTGCGATCCACATACACACAGACAGGCAGACAGACAGACTCTTTCTTTTATTATTATAGATAACTGCAGCTTTCTTACAGGGCTCTACATTTCCACTTAATTTCCAATTAATTTTAAATAGTGGTATTATAGAGCTCTGTAGGCCAGCTACATTTACCATACAAAAAAAAGACACGTTTGCACTAATATTCAATACAGCAGGAGTAATTTTTTCTTAAATCTAATTAATCTAATAAATCCTTTCTAAAATCCTTAAGATTAATAAACGAATTGGTTAGTTGGTGGACAGATATATTTAGGCTTGTGTGCTTGGGTTAGTCACCACTAGCGTACACGGGAGTTTTCGGAGGGCAGCGAGGCTCGACCTCGCAACCTTAGGGATGCCAATCCAAGACCGTACCAACCAGGCTATCCCGGCATACAAAATATCAGGTAAAATGTATAAAGTTATGTATTCTTTAATATCCCTCGCATAAACTTGTTCTCGGCGGGCCAAGAGAAAAGGAAAGCAATTAGAAATATGAAGAAGAGGCCTCAGCACTGGATTCCATCCAATCCAAAACCGGCCATTATCTTGGCGACGGAGAGTAGGGCTGCCATACGTTAGAGACGGAAAAGTCGCCAAATGCAATAAAAAAATTAATTTCTTGCGACCTGGCGTCCCTATTTGGGAGCATTTTTTAAAACCTCCCCCCCCCCTCAAAATTTTTTTTTAAACTGACCTGGTCCGATAGAAGAAGATCTAAATTTCAGTTTTCAGCCTTTGATTATAGGTATCAGTCATACATTTCTCTAAAAAAATGAAGTTGAACTAGGGTCAATGCGATATTAGATATCTTTAAAAATTTATTTTTAATTTTTTCTCAAAATTTTCAAAAAGTTCTTTTAGTAGTTAAAGGCATTTTGCTTCTAAAACAATCTTAAAATAATCTGTTAACTACTACAAATAAGTAATACGGCCTTTTTTTGTTGCATTTGTAGCACAAAAAAATTATATTTTTACAGTTTAAGGCGTGACCCTATAAGTAACTATTAATCCCAACAAAAACATCTCTGTAAAAGAGGGCCAAGTTCTTACAAAAAAAAGGTCTGGCCTACAAAAGAAGTGAAATCAACAAAAAGACCAAGTTCAATGGAATTTGCTGAGTTAAAGTTCTAGAAAAAATTAAACCTGGACAACCAAAGATTTGAAAACAAAAAAGGATCAAGTTCAGTAGAAGTTGATGAGGTTATAAACCCCAAAAACATTTTGTTTTAAGATGCAGCTTAGGTCTAACACATTCTTACTAGCTGTTTGTGTAACTTGGCCAATACGCATCGTGAATATGGAGTTGAACCCTTCGTACCTGGTTGAATTTCACCTCGGGGCGTTTGAGTAAGTCTGTATTTGATTTATCCTCAGTTAAGTGGTGAATGACACGCACCTCTCGGGTGGAAAGGGGTAAAATAGTAGTCGTACCACATGCGTTGGCGTTGCAGGTAAATAATAAAAATAAAAACGTTTGCTTTTGTTGCCAGGATTACCATCACACTTAGTTGGTGATACTTATCTGAATGAACATTTAGCTGTTTGCAACTGTTGAAGCGTTTTAATAAGGTAATCGTTCTATTTCCTTCAAAGAAAGTAAGAAAGAGTAATCAAAGCTCCATATATTATAGTAAAGCTTAGCGGTTTTACTACAAGATTCAAGCATTGGAAAACGAGATGCTACATTTACTTACGTGATCTAAAGAAATGCTCCAATCTCCATCGACTATTGTATTGATCTATTTAAAATTTTTAAAACATTTTTTTTTTATTTTATTTTACTTGATTATCAATAAGGTTTCAGCTGAATAAGGAGAAAGACATGTTTTTTCAATTGCAAATAGCATTTATTAATATAAAAACACTAACAGAAATGTAATAATCTCGAACATATATATATACATAAAACTACATAATACAAACTAACTAAATGTGTCAACTTTATAGTTCATTATTAAAACACCACAGCACATTATTGTTCTATAGATATACAACACATAGCCATCACACGCAGAATACCACTAGGATTAACCATTTGATTAACTAGGGATAAATCAAATACAGACTTACTCAAACGCCCCGAGGTGAAATTCAACCAGGTACGAAGGGTTCAACTCCATATTCACGATGCGTATTGGCCAAGTTACACAAACAGCTAGTAAGAATGTGTTAGACCTAAGCTGCATCTTAAAACAAAATGTTTTTGGGGTTTATAACCTCATCAACTTCTACTGAACTTGATCCTTTTTTGTTTTCAAATCTTTGGTTGTCCAGGTTTAATTTTTTCTAGAACTTTAACTCAGCAAATTCCATTGAACTTGGTCTTTTTGTTGATTTCACTTCTTTTGTAGGCCAGACCTTTTTTTGTAAGAACTTGGCCCTCTTTTACAGAGATGTTTTTGTTGGGATTTCACTTCTTTTTGTAAGTGGGAACACACAGTGAAGTATAATGGATAATGTGTTTAGTGAATAGGCAGTACCCTAATAAAATAAACATAGGATGGAGATTTACACTGCGGCGAGTACAATATTTACAATTCCTGTTTAAAAGAAATATATATTGGTGGCAACAAGCAGTAAAAATAGTTTATAACTTTTTAAGTATATTTTGTAACAACAATTGAATTAACGTCGCACTAGAGCTGAAACCAAACAATATCTATAGTGAAATTATTTCCTGTTCTGACTGCTTTTTAAACAAGAAGTTTTAAAAGAACGTTCTTTTAACTAAAGTTCTCGAACGAAAGTTTTTAAAGTTTGAAATATAGGTGTTTGATGTCATACCTTTCGAACAAAAAAATAATTTTTAAAATCGAGCGGTTAGAACCGAAAATATGACAGACCTTCTTATAAAGGACAGATTGACAGACGGACAGAAAAACGTACCGACAGACGGACACAAAGTATGAAATATGATGCCATAACTTTATAAAAAAAAGATTTTTTAAAATCAGACGATTAGAACCGAAATTATGACAGACCGTCTTATAAAGGACAGACGGACAGAAAAACGTACAGAAAAAAATCAAAAAGTTTGAAATATAGGTGTTTGATGTCATACCTTTCTAACAAAAAATAATTTTCAAAATCGGGTGGTTAGAACCGAAAATATGACAGACCTTCTTATAAAGGACAGATTGACAGACGGACAGAAAAACGTACCGACAGACGGACACAAAGTATGAAATATGATGCCATAACTTTATAAAAAAAAGATTTTTTAAAATCAGACGATTAGAACCGAAATTATGACAGACCGTCTTATAAAGGACAGACGGACAGAAAAACGTACAGAAAAAAATCAAAAAGTTTGAAATATAGGTGTTTGATGTCATACCTTTCTAACAAAAAATAATTTTCAAAATCGGGCGGTTAGAACCGAAAATATGACAGAAATTCCTATAAAGGACAGATTGACAGACGGACAGAAAAACGTACCGACAGATGGACACAAAGTATGAAATATGAAGCCATACATTTATAAAAAAAAAGTTTTTTAAAATCGGACGATTAGAACCGAAATTATGACAGACCGTCTTATAAAGAACAGACGGACGAAAAAGCGTACAGACGGACGGACAAAAAGTATAAAACATAGGTCAAGCCTTTGATATATGTCATTTCTTTCTAACAAAAAAAATATATATTTTTAAATCCGATGGTACTGTTTGAAAGATTCTGTTCAAGAAATCGTCACTTGACCACGATTTAAAAAATACGAGAATCGCCGCCAATAACCCTTATGTAGCTCTAGTACAACGTTACTGCAAGCAAAATCCTTAAAAAAAAACATTTGCCCGTTGTGAAGCATTGGTTCCAACCATTACTCATACGTAGCCCTTGTGCGATGTTAATCCTACCTCCAAACAACCAATGGCTCTTTATAAAACATGGTGCTGGTTGCCAGCTCAGGTTGACACATTAAATTAGTAATATCGTGTGCTAAATCCCACACATGAAAACCTTTAACGTATCTGAAGGCAAATAACTATTTGAATTGTTGGCGACGACGTTTAATCGCCGCTGGTATATCAGCGTATGGAGAGCATTGCAACTGCTTATGAAAAAGGGCGCCAATCAGTTTACGCCCAACCCCGGGTAAAATCTTCGAATTTCGGATTTTTCCTGTTATATGCATGCTCTATTCTATAAGTGTTCCAATTTTCGTAACTCCATAACAAGCCGTTGTACCTAAACATTATGATCGCCCGTCAGTCAGTGAGTGAGTCAGTGAGTGAGTCAGTGAGGGACATATTTGTCGTTTTTCTGGTTCATTTATCTCTGGCTTAAATGAATTTCGAACGCTGGAAATTTTTTTCTAGGTTAAGTCTCACTAGGACACCCAGAAAAAAGTCTAAACTCGAATCTAAAGTGCGTAGAAGAAAAGAACTGGGTCTCCAAAATTATGCCGAAATGGTCCCAGTAAAGGATAGTCAGTGCCGCCTTCGTTATGAACTTGGCGATGCACTGCCGTGCATCCAGACATATTAATTGGAATACATACTTTTAGCATATATTTGTAGGAAAAGTATGTTTTGATTAAGAATATATAAGTGTAGGATTTTGCTTGGGTCTTAAGAGGTTAAAGCCATACAAATTGCAAAAACTTTCTGTATAAACAACGTGTATTCCTTAACCGGTGCTTTTACAATAAAGAAAAGTCTTCGGAGGCAGGAGCCATTTAAACCCGCAAGCATTGAGTTACATTAAAAGAGTCATGCTAATTAGGCTACCAAATCTCTTGACGACAGATTGAAGTTAAAAGAAGCAACGTTGTTGACTTTAAGTTTCGCCAAAAGTGACATCATTTATTCTTGTAAGTATTACACTAATATGAAAGACAATTTGAAAATTATTTTATAAGTAAGTTATCTGTACCCTATATGGACACCCTAAGGAAAATATTAAAAAAAATTCACCCACTCATACAGGTCCCAGGACATTAAATATTTGTGGCTACTATCCCTGGAATGTTGACTATCATTATATATATTATAAAATATTCTTAAATCATGAAGTATTTTAACAGCTTTTCTTAACGGACGTGTAGCAATATCTCTCGATTAAAAAAGGTTTAAGATATTAGGGGAGTCGATATTGAAAGTACTGTCCATAATAGAATGGGTACAGGCTCCTTATTGTTGTTATCATAGCAAATAGAAAATACAATAGAAATGACAATTGCAATATCCTAAATTGATATAGACCTAAGCTGATATTTTCTCGTGTTGTACGTTTGAAGTTAGTATTACAAGATGTGACTATACCACACTCAGAAATAACACTTTCATTTTTGACGATTCATGAAACCTCAAGCCTCATTCGTTAATTTTGAGGATTGTTTCGTCAAACTATCACGTGAGTTTTGAGTAAACACGAATCCTCACTTTTACGATCTTAATTTGACGATTCTGTATCTTGATTTTGAGGAAACTGAATCTTATTGTTGTACTCACATGCTCGAAAATGACGAAATACTTTAAATTAGACGACATTCAAATCCTCATGAAAATGACGATTCAAATTTCCTCACTTTGTGGAAAGGAAAACTCGGAGCATTTGAGAGTAAACGGTAACGCAGAATTAAGGAAAATTTCGTCGTTTTTGAGCATTTATTTTTGAGAGTGCACATTTCATTTATTTCGTAACCTGTGAGCTTGCCATGCCCTACGTGTACACATAAAACTGTGCTTTTGACCCCCTAGCAGCAACAGTTAAAACATTTCCTATTGAATACCGATGACTAAAACCGACTAACTCCATTTGAATATTCTCCAATTCAATTGAACTGCAAAAAAAAGGTCTAGACACCAGAAAGTTTTCCTTATACGATTTTTCTTTCCCTTAACCATCTAAAGGAGGAAGTTTAGGGGGAAATTCCCCAATGAACTTAATTCCTTTCTACACTTACTTATTCTTTCGAATTGGTTGGCCATCACTCAAAACAGCTCTGGAGTTTTCTGACGAACCTCTTATCGAATACCGATGACTAGCAATGACCAACTTCATTTAAATATTCCCAAATTCAATTACATATCTAAATGAAAAAAAAAATCTAGTTCACAGGAAATTTTCCATACACCCTTCTTCTTTCCCTAATTTGTTCATAGGAGGAACCACATAGGGAAATTCGCCAATAAACTCAACCCTTAGTTATTCGATGTAATAAGGTTGGCCATCACTCAAAACAGCTCTGGAGGTTTCTGACGACAGCAATTGATTCCTGTAATCACATGCATTTAACCCGCATGACTATCCGATAGATAACCCGTCTTGGGACTCTCCCGCGTGTATATCAATTAGACGGACACCCAAACGGAATGTACAGGCGACGTGTTTGGAGGACACGGTACATTGATGGATTGGACATAGGCTGATATCACGTTCGGTGGGATTGGCCATATCATGAATATAAATAATGGTGTTGTTTTGCACTTGTGGTGAGTTTCCGCACTGTGTATGAGTGATTGGGTAGCGCTTAGCCAGAACTGGGATCACAAGGATGTCTAATTTCCTTTATCTGTAAGTCGATTCCATGAAATGTGAGTTTGTGTAACTTGAGTCGATTTTTTTTAGGCTCTTTATTGTAGTTGGCTCCATCATCAGTTTAAGAAATATAATATTTCTATTATTTTTTTTTTGCAGGAAAATTTCCATTTTCTTAAATTACGATATGGTAGGTACATATATATTCCAGCTTGTGTGCTTATTCAGTGAACCGCTTATAAGCTTTCGTCAAGTGGGACAGACACACAGAAAGAGTTTTTACAAGCACAAGAGACACACAAAGAAAGGACAACACAAACACATAGACAAATAACAACATTTATTGACGGTCACATACATCCATGCCTGAACGGGATTCGAAACCGACCCCAGCAGCTCCAAAGGCTAGCATCCTAACGATTGCGCCAAAACGATGTCTTCAGTTTGTCAAAAGAACCATTTTCTATAAAATCTGCAACCACTGGTAAAGATTTCTCCTGTTGAAGACCGATTTTTTTTTCTGTTTGAATACGAAAATAAAATGGATATATACAACCTACATCCGTTGCCATGAGAGTGTAGATATCATAGGGCCTGGCTCCAATGAAGTCGAAGAGGGTTTGTAAACAGCATATTTCTTAATGTTTCCTTTTATTAACGTACAGAAAATATATGACGCCTTTATTTTCAGTATTACTTTGCTACGGAAGAATTCTGTCAACATATTTTGTCTGTAGCGACGCTAAAGATCCTTCCAAATCCTAACGCTTCGTACGATATCGCCCTTGATGGTTGCGTTGGGTGCGCCTATTCAGGTGTCGGCACGTCACTTGGCTGTGGTTCTAAAATACGACCGACGCCCGTCCCCATTAGCCCTCGTGTAGCTCTAGTGCGATGATAGTTCAAACCTAACCTAATCTGATGCGATATTGATCCAAAACCATTGCTTCAAAAAAAAAAAAAAAACGCTCAGACTTTAAACGGCCCTCAACGGTCCGCTAAAGTTCTAAGATCCGAGGCCGTCATACCCAATTAAAGGCATGAGAAAATACCAATGACCCTTTACATATATCCTTTACGCAGAAAAGGGACACATCAGCAATGTTATGCCAATAGGAGATGCGCCCCTCTTTACCTAACAGGTAAAGGCCACCTTCGCACTCAGGGGTGGGCCGCTGTGATTTACGGCCTATTTTAACACCGGATAATTAATCATTCGAACACTATATTTTTTTACTTTATTTGCTTGGATATTCCGGGCATAATTTGTTCATCTTCCGACTTGTCCATTACAATCGTCGGTTCCGGTAACACGTAATAGCTGTGCTCACAGGTTTGGCGGGGGAAATTACACTGGAGACTGTTTTTTTTTCAACTTTAACACTTAAAAAGTTCTTTGACACCTACAATTTGCACAAGCGTGATTTTCTCGAAATATTAATTATGACGTCCGACAGGTACTACACTCTTAAAACAAAAGAGTGAATTCCACTCCAGTTGGAGAAGTGCAATTTCGACACTGAAAACGAGTGAATATTAACTCAGATTGAGTTAAAATCACTCGTTTGGAGTGATCCTGTCGGAGGTTTAACACACAAAGCATCCACTCCAAGAGGAGAAGTGAATTTTCCAGACTGGAGGAGTGAAAATCAATCAGACTGAGTCAAAATCGCTCGTTCGTTTTAAGAGTGTACAGGTACTGGGAACTCGTGCACCAAATTTAAAGCCAGTATCCCTTCTCGTTTTTCAATGTTACTTTTAAAACCAAAATAATCCTATGGCCCACAATTATAGGGTATAGCATATTCCTTGATACTCTTGACGAACGTAAATTCAATTGGACGAAGTCGCCAATAACTGGACCGGACCCTACATCTTAGTTATACTTTGAAGAATGCGAGTTTTGTGTGATGTCATAGATTATATTTCAAGCTAAAAAGGGTTTTCAAATTTGACGGTTGCAACAAAAGTTGAAAAGGGTATTGACAGGAGAACTAAAGGATAAATTTACCGACATATAAAACTTACAAGTTGGACAAGTACAAAAGAGAGTGGTTTCTAATTTTATGCCTTTCATACAAAACAATATTAAAATTTCAATTACAAAAAAATATTGAAATTTAAATTACAGACGGACACACGGACGAAAATGTCCACCATGTCACTAAAAAACTTTTTTTTATTTTTTAAACTCTTTCAAAATAAAAAAAAAACTATGGTGCTTCCTGGAAAACGACAAAACAATATTTTTTGCATCAAATTCGAACAATTCTACAAACATTTTTTTAATGCAGAAAACCTTGTTATCGGGATACTTCCTGAGAAAATGAAAATATTACATTTAATCCTAAATGTTATACATATATTGCTTTCACATTATAAAACTCAAAGTACCCACAACCCCAATAGGTTCTCTAAACGTTAAACATACGCGGCAGAAAAAAATACACTCGTTAATATACATGAATATCGTTTTTAAAGAGGCAAAAAATAACCTCTCATAAGAACTAAAAAAATCTGAATAAAGGAAATAGCATCTTGCATTGTATTCCAAGTGAGCGAAGCAATACAAAGTGACAGACGTTTGAATCGCTTTGCAGACCCACACTTCAAAAGCGAAGGTTGCCTTCGTAGAATTTTTAAGAAGTCGCCAAATTGGTCACATAAAAGTCGCCAAAGATATTAATTAAAAGGCATTTTATCGACACGTAATAGTTAATAAAGGGTTAACTTAACCAGGTGGAATAAGGATGTGCAACCAGTGGTTTAGTCAGTGGAAGTCCGTTGTATATAAACCCATCATAATTAAAATAGAATTCATTAAGGGTTTAAATAATTAACATTCTACCACCGTTCATAAATGTAATTAAAAGAACATTAGTTAGATATTAATTAATCACTTCAAGTAACTAATAATTATTTTAATAGGCATGTTTCACGAAATGAATGACAACGGTTCAAGTGGTATTTTCATTTTTTGTTCTTCTGGAAAATATAGTATTAGTTTAGAGGGGTAACTAGATCAAATTATTTCAATTTAATGTATAAAAAAATATTAGAATAGGTAAATAGTTTTAGACAGTGTATGTTTTCATAGCGATTTATTTTGAGTTTATATTCGCATTGTTCATTTCGGGCCCAGTTGGTTAGGCATCGCCTAGCATGCGAAAGGTCCCAGGTTCGGGTCTGGTCATCGCCAAAATAACTGCCGACCTATAAACGGCCGTGCAGCCGAAAATGTCTGACGAATAATACCCCGCGTAGAGGAAGTGCACTTTAAATAGGCTAAGAAATCCCGACTCTGCACACGATGTCGACCTCAACGGATGTGTTGGATGCCTATCCAGGTGTCTGCTCGTCACTTGACTATGGTTCTAAAATACTACGCCCATCACCAATAGGTCTAGTGTGAAGATAATTCAAACCAAACTAACACTAGGTGGACTATCGCCAAACAGAAGATTCCTCGCCAAGAAGCACCCAAAGCACACCAACTACAATGTCTTCAAGTGATTCCACATCCAGATTGCCAGCGAAAATCCGCCAAGGCCCCCACAATCCATCAGATCCCGCTGACAGGAGCCAAATATGAGAAAAAGGGCCCGTCGCATGTTAACAAGGGGACAAATTCACTTGTGGAGGGCCCTCTGGGCCTAACCTTAGGAGGGGGCCCCCTCGTCACTTGTCACGAGGAGACGTTTATTTTGACAAAAAGGACCGTCGGTAACGGATAGCCCCGGACATCAAATTATAACCAAAAATAAGAAAAGAAAGAGAAAAAAATGTCGTGGTAAATAAGAAAATAAACCTTGGCGGATATGCGTGTAAAGGTAGACGAGTTTTCCGGTGAGGCGACAGGTTGCAGATAGGGCTTTTGTTTTGGGTAAATTGCTGCTGAGGAAGAAAGTAATGTTTTTGGAAATAGTTTATTATGGTGAGGAGATGGGCTCATTGCATAGGAAAAGATATTTATTTTTCATTTATGATAAATAAGTACGTTCTTGGTTGGAAAACATAATATTTTCAGTTTTGTGTGCTTGGTCAATGGTCATATACCCGCTTATAAACCTTCGTCAAGTTTAAGACAGACACAACACACAAACACGCACATTCGTGGCAGATGCTGGCATCTATCGCGCCCCACCTCCACAATTTAGACATGTCCCTGAAGGGTAGGGAAATAGTTTCCAGGGACCTGTACCCGTGAGGAACTGCGCAATGACGGCCCACAGGACTTTCGGACCCAACAGATTTAACGAGCACGCACTCCGCATATGTTCTATAAACACAAACATCCATGCCTTATCGATATTCGAACCCAAGCCCAGCATCTTCGTTTATGGTAAATAAGTAGGTTTGTGAAAGAAACTGTCACTTTGAACTTCCACGCGAAATCTATGCTTCAATCGCCAACACCCAGCATTTAGTTATATTTTAAATTTTTAAAACGTCAGAATTAAACAAATTATTTTTCATCTAAAAGTCCATTTTATTTACTATTACTTGTCGATCGCTAAATTTATTTGTCCGGTATTTGATTGGTGGTTTATCAGGTTTTTATTTCCAAAACCGGAAAAATAATTAATCAGAATGCTCAAAATATGAAAATCAAAATATGCGGTGAAATGTTTCAATATACATTTTTTTTTAATATTTTGGAAACACAAACCTGATAAAGGGTTGAACGCAATACCGAAAATAAGGGGAAGCTATTAGTATACAGGAGCCGCTACTCCGAAACCCTATTATGGCGAAAACAAGCATAAGTTTTTTTTTTAAACGTTGCTTTAGTGACGACTTATTTTATATTTAAGAGCACATAAAATGGTTTAATTTTTCGTTACGTCATTTTATCGTTATTTATACAGTCAAACACGGTTATAACGGTCTCTTTTACAACGGCAACTCGTTTATAACACCATAAACGTTCGGTCCCTTGAATTGCCAATAGACATTAATAGTCGCGTGTACACGAGCCATCGAATCCATGGATTGAAGAGCAAACTCAGCAATTTTTCCCTCTTGGGGATTTTCTCCCAGACAGAATTGGAATTGCATTGTTAATTGGGGATTTCGCAAACCCTCCAATGAAAGAGGGTTTGATGTTTCATACCATGGATTCGGCCACAGACTATCATTTGGGTTAGAAATAATGCTCGACCTCTTTTTCCTTTAAAGGGGATTTCGGCATTCCATGGATTCTATGGCTCATGTAAACGCGCCTAATGTCATAATATCTTGCTTTTAATGACAGTTTTAATTAAATCACCGGTTTTAAAGCTAGAAATATTCGTCTATGTGATATCCAAAATCCTTCTTAAAGAATTTTTTTCGTTCGTTTTCACTATTTAAATTTTCGTTATTAGCCGAAATAATCAAAAAGTCGCTTAATTTGAAAATTATTTCCGTGCTAAAAAAGTCATTGACCAGATAAGAATTTTTTTTTCGATTTTAATATTGCGAAACACTTAAATTTCAAGCAAGCAATGAGGGATTCATCTTAAAAGTGGATTTTGAGTAATAATTTGAATACAATTGAATCGGTGAGTGCAAAAACCACTTCAGTAAAAAAAAAACGAAAACTCGTTTTCAATGAAAATAAGCGTGGAAAGGCAAGATGCGTGTTGGGTGCAAAAACTATGTTAGTCTGTTGAGTAGTTCCGTAAATACAGGACGTTTGTTTCGAGTGTTGAGTGCAGAAATAATGGAGGAGTTATTACGTTTTTTCTCCCTCCTGAAAAATTTGAAATTTGTGACTGACGTTGTTTCTGCACTCACCGATTCAATTGTGGTTTTACTTAATTTCCTACACTTCGTCAACCTTGCTTATAACGTTACTCGCTTATAACTTCCTATCTCTTAAAATACGTTACAACCGGGATATATTGTGCCTCTGGAAGAAGTTATGTTGATGTTTTGAATTAGTATGTGCAGTGCGTGTTTTGCGATACACATCTGGGCTTTATGAGAAGTACAATAGAAACAAGATCACTGTTGATACAAGATCTATTTTAAATGCATTTAATCCGATGGTGTATCTCTGTGATGAAAACATAGTTGAACTACATATTAGAAATATAACTTGTGTTACGTACAACTGCATTGAATATTTAATTAACTTTAGCTGGACCTGATTGATTGGCATAAGAATAGCAGCATTCTCTTATCGTGTTTCTTATTCGGTTATGAACTTTAATGATGAAATTTTTTTTGACTTCTTTCTAAAGGAGATGGTTAGTTGGTAGGCATATATTTTCAGGTTTGTGTGCTTGGTCAGAGACCCGCTTATAAACCTTCGTCAAGTAAGACAGACACAACACACACATATGTGACAGATGCTGCCATCTATCACCACCTCCACAATTTAGACATGTCCCTAAGGTTCTATGGAGCACTTGACTCAAGAAAGAAAAGTTGTTTGTAGAATTGTTTTTTTTATTCTTTTCCGGATGCCTCTTTCTAGCCTCTTTTAGGATCTTTAACGCATCTAATTACGCCTTGTAATGGCGTAATGGGTGCCTGGAGCATAACTGCTAAAACGTACACTCTTAAAACAAAAGAGTGAAATCCACTCCAGTTGGAGAAGTGCATTTTCGACACCTTAAAGGCATGCATATTAGCTCAGACTGAGTTAAAATCACTCGTTTGGAGTGATCTTGTCGGAGGTTTAACACACAAAGGATCCAATCCAAAAGGAGAAGTGCATTTTCCAGTCTGGAGGAGTGAAATTCACTCAGACTGAGTTAAATTAGGAGTGTTTGTTTTAAGAGTGTAACAGACATTTTTTTCTTAAAAATGAAAACATGCACGATGTCAACTTGAGAACAATGTATTCGGAGCTATTATGAGCCGATGATGTTCTCAAAAGCGAGAACATTATTCTCAGATTTAAGCTCATTCATTTTTAACTTTAATTCTTCTAATATCTCTTAATTCTTTTTAGACTCATTTTCAATGGTGTAATATTTGATGACTCATTGTTAACAGTGTACAATTTGAGATTTTAGTTTCAAAATTTGAGAACTCATTTTTAAAAGTGTAAAATTTGGGCACTTATTTTCAACAGTGTAAAATTTGAGCACTCATTTTAACGGAGATTAAAATTTGAGTACTTTAACAGTGTAAAATTTGGATAATATTTGATAACTCATCTTTAACAGTGAAAAATTTGAGAACTCATTTCTGCAGTGTAAAATTTGATAACTGATTTTAACAATGCAAAATTTGAGAAATCATTTTTAAAAGTGTAAAATTTGAGCACTCATTCTAACAGTGTAAAATTTGAGTATTTTAATGGTGAAAAATTTGGGAACTTATTTTTAATGGCTTAAAATTTGAGCACTCATTTTAACACTGCAAAATTTGAGAACTAATTTCTAACAGTGTAAAATGTGAAAACCGTGACAGTACTCCATTTATATCACAAGCCCTCTGATCTAAGTGGCATTGTTAGGCCAGTTTGAGTCCTGTACTCAACCCGTAATTTCGGGCGTTCTACCTTTTGAAGGTGGGAGTATGCAGAGGTGGACTGGGAGGTGTAACCAGTGGGAGGTTATGTCCAATTTGTGGGTGCAAGGGGGGGAAAGTGCTGTCTGCCGAATTCAACCCCCTGAACAAGGAATTCCTGGAGGATCTGGGAATTCTCAGACAGACTAAGAATGTTGATGAAGGGTTGTAGAAGGAGGAGGGGTGAAGTGTGATTTATTTGAGTGGGAAGTATTGTACATGCACTAACAGTTCGCCTGTTTAGAGTTTGAATAGCTGTTAAGCATTGGAACATGTGTTAAGTTCAGCAGGGGAGTTATCGCGATCAGTTAACCTTCTGATTTTCAGTGTCAGTTAACTCAGCTGAAACAGAAATTCAGTCAACACGATACGTGGAGATGACAAATGACAGTGATGTGCCCTTCTAGAAGGGAAAAGCATAAGCTTTATATCCCGTTACCCCGCCTGAACCAAAGGAGACAGTCACACGAGACGCACAAAGAAGGGCGACACAAACACGTAGACAAATAACAAAATTTATTGACAAACATAAACATCCATGCCTACCGGGATTCGAGCCCGAACCCAGCAGCTCCAAAGGCTAGCACCCTAACGATTGCGCCGTCGGGTAGGCATACGTGGAGATAGTGTACAGAAAAGCTACTCCCCTTCATTTGTAAAAGTGAATCTCTTGACAACAAAAGTGTTGTAGAAATGGAACACAAATAGCATATTTATTGAAGAAGCTGTAAAATATGTACGTAAAAAATGCGTTAGTTCTAAAATTTATTTATTTTATTATTTTTTATTTTTTACAATGCAACAGTGTACCTGATCAAATAAAGACCCGATTTTGTAAACGTTTGTCCTAAAGCCAATTTTTAAGATACTGACTGGTCAGAGACATCATGGTAACTCACAAGGAGGACTTCTTTAGAGTGAAGTTAAAAGTAGAATAAATTGAAAAAATGCGTGACTCTGAAAAGTGGACTAAATGGACTAAGAATAAGGAGGAATTGAGTTGCTTCAGGTGACTTATTTCTTTCCAGCTTTGAATCCTGTCCTTCCTCCGATCGGGGCTCCAATCGAAGTTCTGTTCCCACTTGAAATTTATTTACCAATAAAGGCCCTAGATGGAATTTACTATCATTCAGTATTTCGGTTGCCACTCAAGACCTGTAACATGCCCATTGTTTTGAATACCATTGCATTGCAACTGCCAACAATCACTTGTAACACCACATGAAAGTTGTTGCTGTGTGGATCCTAGTGGTTAAGATATCGGTCTCGGAATCGGAAGGTCCCGTGAACGAGTCCCCCCCGGTACCACTGAAGACCCACCGAGTATATGCGGAGAACGTGCTCGTTAAATCTGTGGGTCCGAAAGTCCTGTGGGTGGTCATTGCTCAGTTTCCCACGGGTACAGGTCCCTGGGGACTATTTCCCTCCCACTCAGGGACATGTCTAAATTGTGGAGGTGGCGAAATATGGCAGCATCTGTCACCTATGTGTGTGTTGTGTCTGTGTTACTTGACGAAGGTTTATAAGCGGGTCTCTGACACAAGACTGAAAATATATGCCTACCAACCACATAAAAGTCACTGATACAATCCTTTCAGCACCAATATGATGTCATAGTTACACAACGAAAATTCCTTTTCGTATCCTCTCATAATATAACATTACAGTTATCACCTATCATGCACCGAAACAGATCCGACACTAGATTGAAGCTCCGTATCCCAATAAAGCACCCAGAGGAACCAGTCCTCAAATTCCACATCACGTCTCGCCCTGGATAATGTGACCAGTCGTAGAAGTCATTGATGTCAGAGTGAAAGACCACCGCCGTCTGCAGTAGCCATAACTCAGATGCATTGGAAAATGGGAAAAGATGGAGGCCCTTTGGCGAGAAATAGAAGTGAAGCCGCCTCTCAAAGTCGCGAAAATCGAAAAAAAAAATTACACTTTCAAAGAAATTTCTATGCAAAATATATCTGTAGTGTCCCAACCAAAGAGTTCAATGGTATAGGGTATATATAGAGGAACGACTTGTACTGAGCTGTCATCGGCAGCCATGGCTCAGTTAGATAATTGATAATTTTGGCTAGTTATTTGATAATTTTGATACTGAGAATGGAAGTACACCCAGGGCAAAGGTGGGAATCGAACCAGCTCCCCTTACAGCGCGCGGACTGCTAGCCTTATGGCTATGACTGCTAGCCATACCATTCGACCATCGGGCCCCATATGCCACCCTATACTGTCTCCGTATTGGTCCATGGTTCTGTTGCCAGGTTCAGTCTCTACCCTACCATAGTACTCTTTGGGGTCGCAAGGTTGTTATAAATCTATCTCTTATAAATCTCAAGGTTGGGAATCTTCTAGGGGTGCTAAGTGTCTCCTTCAGTTTTAACAATTTACCCCAAGCTACACTTGGAGGCTACAACTACCAGAAACATTTTAACCAAATTAGATTGACAGACGGGATTTAGTGACTTCATGCATTTAAAATATAATATCATAATGAGAGAGGTATACTGATGTCATATCATATGCATTAAAATTATATTTTAAAAAAATGTAAAATATGCATTGTTTACAAATGTATTTAAGATATAACCATTAAAAGAAACTCATTTATAAATTAAAAATGAAAAAATTACTTTCATTGGCAATGTATGTTGTTCTGCCCCCAAACTTGCTTATGCCCTGGGCCCCCAAAGTTGTAAACCGACCCTTGATTTGAAGCACTATATTGGAAATAAAATTTCAAACATAGCAATATATGTAGACTGTTTAATATAAAATTTGAATCATTCTTCAAGGTTATATTTTCATTTTAAAGTTAGATATTAGTTTTTTTAATAAAATTAACCTTACACCCCGTAGCTTGACAGCTTGCTTTGGCTTACAGCGTAGCTTTTACAGTGTAGTTGCAGCTAGCCAAGTATCTGTTGATTTTGACCAAGCGTTTTTTTTATTATGGGCCATTGCGTAAGAAATCAATGTCTTCACTTTGGCGAACTGAATTTCTCATAGATTTTCGACCAGGCAACAACAACAATCGCTTCACTTAGCGAACTGAATTTCTCATAGATTTCCGACCAGGCAACATCAACAATGGCTTCACTTTGGCGAACTGAATTTCTCATAGATTTTCGGCCAGGCAACATCAACAATGGCTTCACTTTGGCGAACTGAATTTCGCATAGATTTCCGACCAGGCAACATCAACAATGGTTTCACTTTGGCGAACTGAATTTCTCATAGATTTTCGACCAGAAACATCAACAATTGCTTCACTTGGCGAACTGAATTTCTCATAGATTTTCGACCAGGCAACATCAACAATGGCTTCACTTGGCGAACTGAATTTCTCATAGGTTTTCGACCAGAAACATCAACAATTGCTTCACTTGGCGAACTGAATTTCTCATAGATTTTCAACCAGGCAACATCAGCGTCTTACTCTAGCCTCCATGGTCCCCCTGCTGAAAAAGACGTGACAAACTGTCCGAATCAAAATACCTGAAACCCGAATTTCACCCGGGCCTAAAAGGCGAAGCGATAATTTATTGTGAAATTTTCGCGTTTGTGTCATACCTGGATCCCGAATCGCGTCGACAGATCTGAGGCAACGAGTTACTGAACACGTTGTCTTGAGTTATTGTCCGACGTTGGACACGTTATTAATAATAAAACTGTGAGATTGGATTTTAAAAGGGATGTTATTTATGGGGTCTGTTAGGGCTTGTGATGGCATGCGTCAAATGAGTTGGTTGGGAATTTTCTTCATTCTTGATTTATGGAAAATGTTAAGCATGAAAACATACAAAGCCGTTGGAAATATGATGACTGCTTGGCTGAAAGAATTTTTTTTACACTAAATGAACACCATGGTACCGTAACTCAATTGAAGTTATTATAATAATATGTTGATTTGTGGCAATCATAGTTCCTTTTTGACAAATCCGAGACAAGGAGTTGTTTTGAGTTATTGTAGGGCTCGGAACATAAATTATTAAATAAAATAATGTAATTGTTATGTCAAAATAATTGTTTTGCTCGAGTGTGGGGACAATGTCAAATAGTAGGTGGCATGAAAAATAGTTTATTAATTTGAGATCAATGGAAATTTTCAATATGAATGAAAACAGAGGAATATGACGACTTAAAAAATGTGTTTTCATGTCGGGTGAGTTCGTTTTCTCTGGGAAAAGGAAAGGAGCGTTAGAAAAATAACGAAAAAAATCACTGTACATATTGAGGAGGGTTACTCACTTTGTGGACGACCCCTGTTTTCCCATTTTGGGTATTGAATATTTTAAAAACTGAAAAGCGACTAGCTAAAGTTGCTGCATACTCTGCAAATTTATGAATTCGAGATCACGTCTTGTATGTAAGTTGAGCAATATTATTCGAAATAAAATCACACTAAAAAATTGAGAAATGTCTAACACATGCGCAGAAAAAGAGCAATTACTAATGCCTCATACTAATGCTCATAGGTCCTTTTTAAATCAACTTTCAACATTGAAATATATTTCAACGACACTATTAAATGACTAAAAAGCTTGGTAGCCTTAAATAAAGATTTTCTGAGCATACTAGCAACAAAAACGGAATGTTAGTTTTTCTTTTTTTGAAAAATATGTATAGCCTCTAAACTGTTTTACATTATGCGAGTTCATTTAAAGTTAAAAAAAAATTCTTATGTTTAGATAAATTTAAAGGGTTATTATAAGGAATAAAAATTATATATTTTTAAGATCAGGGTGGTCCAAAATATATTTTTTACTTTAATCCCATTCTGATGTTTATAGCCTAATTGTGATCGATACATTGTTCATGCTCGAAAATATGTGTTGTAATTCGTATTACAAATCTTTAAAAGCTAACTACATGCTCCAGACTAGTTTAAGCAATGTAAAAAAAATAGTGCAGCGATAATTTTGGAAAAATGTGTAATAAGTATACGAAGTTATCGCCTGATGCCTAAAAATACGAAAAAAATGTATTTTTTTCCTTCATATTAACGTCAAGTTCCCGAAAGGTGTCCAATTAAATTATAGTGATATTCATTTTATACTGTATTATTATCCCTGAATTTACAGTTTATTGGCTCGAATAAACTGTTCCTCTGGATCGTTTTGTTAACTGTTATTACTATACACATTCACATTACGTTTAACTTTTTATGTCTAGCGTGAATGTGTCATGTTGCTTATAGAAGGCAATAGAACATTAGTTTGGGATTGGGGAATTAAACTGGTTCTTATTAGCTTCTATTATTGTTATTATTTCGGAATAAGTGATAAAAAATAAAATAAATATTATTACAACAAAATTTTTATGTAAGTGCGATTTTTATAATTAATAGTTGAAATTTTGTCGGAGAACAAATGATCTAATACCTTAGTCGACCCTAAAATGTGAGGAAATGTGTGAGATTTGAGATTCTGTATACTGAAGTGTAGTTGAATATGGTAGTATACATAAATATCATTAACTCTAATAAAGATCAATGTCATATCAACATTCAGGTTGAATACTTACCTATCAGAGTGTCGGTGCATCAGACCACATTTTATTAGGTTAGGTTTGAATTAACGTCGCACTAGAGCTACACGAGGGCTATTGGCGACGGGCGTCGTATTTTAGAACCACAGTCAGTGGACGAGCCAACACCTGAATAGGCACCCAACGCAACCGTTAAGGGCGACATCCAGACCACATTTGAAAGTCGGGACTTATTGAGGTTCTTGAGGAAGCGACAGACAAATGACCAAGAAGATTTACCTGGCGCATAGATGGACAAACCCACCCTGGTGGATCAATGGTCAATTTCATCAACAACAAAGAATAATAAAGTAAAGTTGTATTGAAACTTATTCCAGGTAATGACATTTTGGCATTCGGAGGAGAAACTTTAGCACTCCTATTTTTTTTATTAAGTTTCGAATAACGAAACATGCATATTAATCTCTCCAATAAATATCAGTGCCATGTCAACATCCAGGTAGCATGTTTACCTCTCAGATTGACTGTTCATCTCTTGAAAGTCGGGACTTCTTAAGAAGGCGACAGACAACTGACCAAGAGGATTGACGTGGCTGATGGATATACCAAACCACCCTGGAGGATCAGTAGTCAATTTTATCAATAACAGGGAATAATGATATAATTATTTTACATTTGTGTAAAGTTGTAAAGAAATTTACTCCGACCTACGATATTTTTGGCGCTTACAGACTTCTGAGGAGACACTTCACCATCCTTATAATTTTTTTATTCATTTTTGCACACAAAAAAACGTATATTAATCTCTCCAATAAAGATCAATGTCGTATCAACATCCAGGTAGCTTGTTTACCTTCCAGAGTGTCGGCTCATCACTTGAAAGTCGGGACTTCTTGAGGGGGCGACAGACAACTGACAAAGAGGATTTACCTGGCTGATGGATGGACCGAACCACCCTGGAGGATCAGTAGTCACCGGTGTCTTCAGCCCCATTTGATCTTACCCGACTTCTGTTTGGAATCAGAGACTCAGCACCACGCCTTGGGACATACCTTTCAGAAGCACTGATGTGGTCGTAAATCCGTTTGTAGGGCTTGGCCTGGGTTGTAAAAAGTGCCCGTTAATATTAGAATGAGAGAGTACAGAAACGCGTAATGACCACGGGAAATTGCACAGTTGAGATTAGGGTAAAATGCTTGAAGACATGTAATGTGTTAAAATACTTTTTATTGCGTATAAATTACTATTTCATTGGTATTTCTCTTCGAGTTACCATCAAACACCCATTCTAAAGCAGGATAAGACGTTAGGAGTTGACAAGATTTCATTCTGAGATGGTTGGTTTTAGTATGTGTATTTTCAGGCTTATGTGTTGCTCAGAGAGACGCTTATAAACCTTCGTCAAGTAAGAAAGTCACAACACACACACACTCACATGCACACATATATGTGACAGATGCTGCCATCTATCGCGCGCCACCTCCACAATTTAGACATGTCCCTGAAGGGGAGGGAAATAGTCTCCAGGAACCTGTACCAGTGGGAAACTGCGCAATGACCGCCCACAGGACTTTCGAACCCAACAGATTTAACGAGCACGTTCTCCGCATATACTCGGCGAGTTTTCAGCGACTAGAACTCGATCGCGGGACCTTCCGATCCGTAGATCGAGACACTGACAACAGGGAGCCTCACTGCCCACTGAAAGGGTACTTTAAGAGTTGGATTATTAAATGAATATTAGTTTTAAACTAATCTAAGTATTTTTATCACTCATTAATTATTATTTAAGGAAATGTGGGTAATAAGCCATAGAATACACTTTCAAGACACGTCACACTAGAATTTGTGAATGGAGCAATACCGGACTCATTACCGTATTTTGTTATTTTTGAGGAAAAGTACATATAAGTCCTAAATGGCACTTGAAAGTGTTGAGCAACTCTGACTTTCTTACTTGCTGATGTTGAAGAGGAAGATTGTAATAGTCATTATCGCAGAAGTTGCATCCCATTTTATTGACACAGAGAGGGAAAGTACACTCATGGCGAAGGCGGGAATTGAACCAGCTTGCGGATTAGTGCGCAGACTGTTAGCGTATGCAGCTATCTTAACCACTAGTCCACTCGGGTCCCATTTACGACCTTATTATCTGAAGCTGTTAGCTTCTCCTCTGTCTACTTCCATCCTCCATAGAGTTTTAACACATCCAATTACGCCTCGTAATTTATAACTTTAGTCAAGTGACAAGGTCTATGACTGAGCTGACACCCCCAACAGGATTTCAAACAACATCGTACGCTAACGCAGTCGGCCCTTTAGACTCCACAGATTTAACACGCACGTTTTTCCCAGTGTACTCGGGGAACTAATTCAGTCGATTTGATTTTTATTTTTGTCAATAAATAGATTTTGATACCAAAAATCAATTCTACGCTTTTTGCATTGAAAAAAATGTATATCTCTCAAAATTGTTTGTTTAATAGCAGCAAAAAAAAACAAGAGTTGGGATGTTGTTGTTTTTTCCCTTGCAGCTGTATCACGTAAATATCTCAAAGACGTAATTTGACAGAATGTAATGGTATATATTCAGATATTAAAGAAGCTTTAATAGGGATAGCGATGAAAGGTGTGCCCTCACTAAAACAAAAAATATTCTAGTATTAGTTAATTTACAGATTTTCAAGCTTAAATATTCTTTTACAATAATTATGTAATTGAAAATTGTACAACAGCATTTACAGTTTTTCTCTCACAGCAATTTGAATTAGTATAAAAATAGAAATTGAATGTTTTTTACTTAATATTTTTGTAATAATTTTCGAAAAATAAAAAGTTACATTGCATTGTTCAGTTTCAATATTTCGATGCTGCAAACAGTTTTTATGGAATATTTTCAACAACAAAAAATCACAGACCATTTAGTGAAAATATAAATTATTTCTCTAATGGGTTTCCCACTGTTACTATAGGGTCTGGGGAGCCCAGTCGGTTAGGCACTTGCCTAGCATGCGAAAGGTCCCGGGCTCGGGTTCGGGCATCGCCAAAATAATTGCCGACCTATCAACGGCCCGTGCAGCCAGAAATGTCCGACGAATAATACCCCGTGCAAGGGAGTGCACGTTAAACATCCTTCAAAGTCTATCCTTCAAAGTCTCATTCTTCAAATATTCTAGCCTTAGTTAATTTACAGATTTTCAAGCTTTAATATTCATTTACAATAATTATGTAATAACAGCATTTACAGTTTTTCTCTCACAGCCATTTGAATTTGTAAAAAAATAGAAATTGAATGCTTTTTACTTAATATTTTTGTAATAATTTTCGGAAAATAAAAAGTTAAAACTGTATTTGTTCAGTTTCATTATTTCGATGTTGCAAATATTTTTTTATGGAACATTTTCAAAAAAAAAGAAAAATTACAAACCATTAAGTGACGATATAAATTATTTCTCTAATGGCATTCCCATTGTTACTATAAACAATTTCAAAATATTATTATTTTCATTGAACAAAAATCTCAACAGAAGCCCATTCTACTGCTTAAAATATTTCACCTTACACTCCAAACCTTAAATGGTACTACATTTTCGTAAAATTCATCAAAAACACCCTGTTATTATCTAATTTTTTTAAAAATAAGAAAAAGGAACAATGTAGCGAACTGTGACTTTAACTGTCCCAAAAACAGAAACTGTAATACAATTCCGAAAAGAATTACGAGTCTCCCTACTTTGAGGTCACGGCTAACCCATAAAGACTAAAAGAAACAGAAAGGGTTTTCTTTTGCTTAAGTTTCCGTCAAATTTATGGAGAGTTTTCTTTTCCCTTTTTTTCTTGACGTAATAGATGCAAATGGGGTTAAAGTATTTTGGTTAAAAGGGGTTAGCTACCAAACTTGTAGAGTAGTATGAGGACATTTAAATGATAATTTTGTACTTTTTGCTTAGTTTTGATTTAACATAGCACTAACATTCACAAAAAAGCTATTGCACTGTATTCATGAGGATTTACTATCTATTTTGATTAAATATCTCGGCACAATGTTGCTTGATTTTGCGCGATAAGGAGGCGATGAAATTGGCTCTGGTTGAAACATCAAAGGCTTTAAAACACGAAAATATTTCTAGTGCAGCAGTCATACTGTAATTTTTTTTTAAAGTTACAGCACCTTATCTGGTTATTTTTTTTACCACCGTAGGCTTGTTTTGCAGCATATAGGTGTTCTCTTGGCTTTCACTTATTAAAATAACATTTAAACAGACAAGATAAGTGCATCCAAATACTGTCAGTGAAGCTAAATTTTTCTCTGGTAGGGTAGACTGACCAGTGAGTGAACAGGCCCCCGTGAATGAACATTTGGTAAATATTATTAAAAAAATAGGGATTGAAAATCATTTCACTAGATGGATTGGCAACACTGACTTCATCCCATGTAGTGGGAAGCTATCTGACGCCGCCTCGGTGGCTAAATGGTTATAGCGTACTAGCCTTTGGAGCTGCTGTGGTCGGGCTCGAATCCCGGTCAGGCATGGATGTTTGTGACAGTCAATAAATGTTGTTGTTTGTCTATGTGTTATTCATTTCTTTGTGACTGTAAAATTTCTTTCTGTGTCTGTCCCACTTGACGAAAGCTTATAAGCGGTTCTCCGAACAAGCACACAAGCTGGAATATAGATGTATCATACCATACCATACCATACCATACCAGCTATCTGACATAAGGTTGGTTGTCCTGGTCATTAGGTCCTGATGTTTATTCACTGGCGAACGCAGCGCCTTAAACGTTCATTCACTGGTTAGTCTACCCTACCATACAATAAGTTTTACATCATACGTGCACTCACAGCACAATGTGATGATAACACTTTGCAATAACTCTGTGGTAGTAAATTAGAGGAATTTCTTTTTTTACAGTGCATTTTCCCATTTTCGCAAAGTCTCAAACATATCTTGCTTTAAGTAGCCTCCATTATTACCTTATAGGACTTCCAGAGCCATTCATACACTGAGAATTTCCACACTACACACACTCTTAAAACAAACACTCCTAATTTAACTCAGTCTGAGTGGATTTCACTCCTCCAGACTGGAAAATGCACTTCTCCTTTTGGAGTGGATCCTTTGTGTGTTAAACCTCCGACAGGATCACTCCAAACGAGTGATTTTAACTCAGTCTGAGAAAATATGCATGCCTTTACGGTGCCGAAAATGCACTTCTCCAGCTGGAGTGGATTTCACTCTTTTGTTTTAAGAGTGCATATAGTTGCAAAACTTACTTTATACAAAATATAACTTAACTATATTGTCCTCCCCATTCATTGACAACTTCATTACATTGATTTACGCATTATCAAATGTCGCCAATGAGCTGACCGGATCCTATATCTTAGTTTTACTTTGGAGAATGTGAGTTTTCCAACTACACGCTTCTTCTTCTTATCTCATGAATGGTCCGACGTGGTCAGGCCAAGTCAAGAAAAACCGTACAAGCATCTTTCGGCTAAGCTGTTGAACTCTTACAAAATAGTATTTTAATTTGCTCTATAAATAAAACTTTCACAAATGTATTATTATTAGGGGTCTAGAAGTCAAAAACTAAAATATATGTATATATATATATATATATATATATATATATATATATATATATATATATATATATATATATATATATATATATATATTATATATATATATATATATATATGGGCATTTCCAAGCGTGACTGACACTACATCAGAACGATTTAACCAATTTCGTTAACGCATAGTTCATAATTATTTTATATTTACTAAAAAAAATAATGTATGTCAGTATACCCCTTAGCATATAGTATTTTTAGCAATCAGTAAATTTTTTTAAAAGTTATTATTTAACTAAAGAATAATAAAAATGTCCTGATGTGACTGACACTACACGAAAGTTCATAGATTTTTGGCTATCATGAAAATTCGAATTTCTTCTGATTGCGCAGTAATTCAGCATTCTACCACTGCTTATTTTAAGTGTAAGGTTTCAGGCTAAATATATTAACTGCAAAAAAGTATTGAAATACCATAGGAAATAATTTATTAGCATTTTTGTGCGTGACTGACACTACATTCAATTCGTGACTGACACTACATTGTGAATTGTATCACAGATATGGAATTTTAAGCAATAATAACACAACATATGTTAATAATTTTGATCATGGAAAGTTAAAAATTGCATAAATGGTAAAATTATGGTTAGAAAAAGATACACTACGTCCCCTAAAGTAGGTTTCTGGTAATTTTGTTAAACTCTAATTTCTTCTTCAAAATGCAGCAAATCAACCAAAACAACATTCTACCAGTGCTTATTTTAAGTATACGGTTTAAAACTGAATCATTTAATAGCAAAAAAGTATTGAAATATGATAGGAAATAATTTATTAACACTTTTTTGCGTGACTTACATTATATTCAACTTGTGACACACTACAGCATGTGAATTGTATCACAGAAATGGAAATTTTTTCAATAATAACAAAACGTATGTAAATAGTGTTGAACATGGTAAGTTAAAAATTGCGTACACGGTAAAAATATAGTTACAAAAAGTTACACAAGGTCCCCCAAAGTTGGTTTCTGGTAGTTTCTTACTTCTTTATTCAATCGCATTTTCTGAAAAACCTTGGCCCTGAAGCCACGCAAAAGACTTTCCGACCATTGCAGATGTTTCAGTTTTACTGAATAAGCATCTTTACTAAACATTTGCCAACAAAATTTTAACGATAATTTAACTATAAAAAGAAATAAAGTTCTTTTTATAGCATCAAGTTCATTTTCAGAATTTTGTTGAGATGTATATTTCTTTTTACAACACTTAAATTTGTTTTGTCCGCCTTGTGGTATTTTGGGGGATTTAATGAAACATTGGAAGTTGTTTTAAGTAGGTATTTGTTGAATTAAAAAAAAACGGAGTAATTTTTGAGTGTCAGGGAATCGGAAGTATTTATCTTCTTTGATGAGCATATATCATTTAATCTACTTATTTTGCCCCTTACACAGTTGTCAGAAATGTATAATAGTGATATGTTTGGGCAGTTTTCTTATTCAAAGTGAAAAATCTTTAGCAAAATTTGTTTCAAATTTGATAGAAAGTGTGACTTCTTTATCCCCTCCTCACTGTATCACGAAGTCCATCAATTGGTCCTTTACCATGACTGTAGGCAAGGTGACCACGAGTTTTGGAAAAAAAAATTACCACACAAGGTTGTCAAATGGTTGGAGGTGAAATACTTGTAATTGAAGTGTTGTCCGTAAAGTGGTTCTTGCTTTCATTTTCTTTAATTTTTTGTAATTTATCCCCTCCTAAAAACTTCCCCTTTGCTCTTTTTTTCTTTTAGCTGTTGATATAGCCTTCTTAAATCAAAATTATCAAAATATAAGAAATCTACAAAGATTATAGCTAATCTAAAACATCTAGATCAAAAGAAGTTGTGACTCACACTACATTGTGACTGACACTACAAAGCTAAAATGTGTTATAAATAGAGAAAATGCTTTTCATTTCAAAATTAAGAGGTGTGGAATTACACAGAGGTTACTAAAGTAAGAAAAGATCGTAAAAAATTTGACGTAAAGCCTTTTTTTAAAAAGTTATAGAAACTTTTACATCTTTTCGTGACTGACACTACAGTCAAAAAGAAGATTTTTATCTTCCTAATTAAATATCGTTTAGTTATAAATACCAATTAATAGTGTGTTTTTAAGGTAGTTCTGATAGTGTATTTTAATAATTTTATCAAAAAATCTGATAAAATGTGCTTCGTACCTTAAAATTCATTTGTTCAAAATGATGAAAAAACACGAGACCATGCTTTCAAAACAAAGCGGATATTTTGAAGCTGCTGTGTTGCCAAAGATGAAACAATAATAGTTGTTGATACAAAAATAATAAAATTCAAACCTTTTTAAAGCAAATCTAAAAGTTGCAAGTGCAGAAAAAAATATTTTTTTTTGGCAGTCGTGGTCTCTTCTGACGTGGAATTACCCATATATATATATACCCCTACCCAATAATATTGTTGATTTGACTCCTGTGATTTAAAATGAATAAAAATTTAAATCCAATGCTATATCCAAATAAATACACTCTTAAAACAAAGAGTAAAATCTACTCCTGTAGGAGAAGTGCATTTTCGACACTGGAAATTAGTGAATATTAACTCAGACTGAGTTAAAATCACTCGTCTGGAGTGATCCTGTCGGAGGTTTAACATACAAAGGATCCACTCCAATGGGGGAAGTGCATTTTCGACACTGGAGAAGTGAAAAATAACTCAGACTGAGTTAAAATCGCTCGTTTGCTTTAAGAGTGTAGTATCCATTTCGACGACATTTAGCACTTTTAGTAATGTCATCAACGCCTAAATAAATTGAGCTTATTATTCTTATACATATATGTATCAACATACAACTTTTTAAAAAAAAATTATATTTTCAAAGTGTTTAGTAATAAAAAAATTAAACAAATTTTACTTATAAATGAATAACGTAAATAAAAACTATCTAGCTTTTTTTATGCATAAAAATGGAACGCCTTGCCGCTTTCTTGCTAAACAAATAATGAACAACTAAAGAATCACTGTGACGTGTTTGTAAACTGATTTATTTGAAAAAAAAAGTGTTATTCAAATGTTTCAAATAGATGAAGTTTCCAATTATATTGCTGATGTAGCGACAGTGATATTTAGGGGAGAGTGTTGTACCTTGGGACAATTTTTACATTTTTTTTTCTTCGATAATTATAGTCAAAATAAAAATTTCAAAGCAGCATTTCAACACACCAATATATTCCTCTATAATATATTTTTTTGAATTCTGGCGGCTTGAAATCAAAAAATTGCCACTCATTTAAAGTAGAGAGGATAAACTGTCCCAAGGTACAACATGATGTTGTACCTTGGGACATACTTTATAATTCAGTCAATAGTCATACACCTGAACTAATTTGTGTCAGGAAACAAACTTTATTGTTTTTTCAAGGGAAATACACAAATAAAACTTCATAATTCAAGAATAATTTAAATTATACAGCAAAATTGCAAGTCCAAATTATTTAACATTATATGGTGATACAATATGCTTTACTGTCCCAAGGTACAACACACTACATGGTTTAAATAAAAGCAAGATAGTGGCCAATCTAAATGCATTATCATTATTTTCTCATAACCAAAATCTTTTAAAATCTTCTCTTTTATGAAGAAAATAAAATGCAGTTGACTTTTTGTAAAAGTACAAAGGTAAAAAATTATATTAGAATGAGAAAAATATTTACTTTGAGGTAATGAAATATTATTTTTTGTCACCAATTCATCAATTCAATGATGCTAGTGTTAAATTTTATTGTGATGATGTCTGTTGGTTAAGGCTACTATTAGACATAAACAATGTATGAATATTGCCAATTATAGATTCTTAGAAATTGTCAGTGTCCCAAGGTACAAGCGTCCCAAGGTACAACACTCTCCCCTATTCGAAATAAGAGGCCTATATTGGGCTAAAAAAATACTAATAACAAAAACTTAAATCATCTTTTCCAGTCAACTTTTCAGTATCCAAAACTAAAACAAGAAATTTCTACATATTTCCCCAAAATGTTGCAATAACGGAGCAATCCCCTCTCCTGAACACGTCCTAGCAACAAACGCCACCCCCAACAATGTTAACTCTGCTTCGGGACTTGATTCCCACGCTCCAGCTACCAGGGTGTCCAGGCGGACGGACAGACATTCCTATTGTTGAAAGGTAAGTCATCTGTCAGGTTGTGGTCAGCAATTAGTACGCCAATAGCCACCGCCATTCAGACCCCCATCATGGAGGTTGGTGGTGGAAAGGTTGGCGGAATTGGCATTTTATTGCACTATTTGGTGATTTTTGGGTATGTTTGGGGTTGTTTTCGATTTTTATACCTATTTCAATGACAATCAGGGCCTGCTCTTCCAGAAGGGAGGCCCGGGCCTAGGGCCCCCAAATTTTAGGGGCCCCTAAATTTCAGTTTCTATTATGCTAAATGCTGTATATCCTAAAAATATCAGTAAACTAAAAAAATTCGGATACTCCACTTTGTTTTTTGCTCAACTTTAAGTTAGTAATTGACCTAACGTTATTGTTTTGATCGATGTTGGTTAGGAAGCCTATAAAATTGTAGCAAAAATTTTATACATGGGTCATATAGCACCATCATTATTGGAAATCATACATAAAATTTTCCGTAAAAGGGCCCCCAAAATAGATTGTGCCTATAGTCTGAGATTTCCTAGAGCAAGCCCTGATGACAATAATAGTTAATGGGAACTGTTTGGAGATGGGCTTGGATAAAGACTCAAAAACACATTTTATTGATTTTAAACAACATTTTGATGAGGAAGACAGTACATGGTAAAACATGCCATACCAATAGGATAAAAAAAATTGATTGGTTTGTTATTTTTTCTTAATAAAAGGCCTTTTAAAAGGTCTTTGCAAACTTAAAATCATAAAGTTTAGGATTTGTTTTGATTTATTAGCTAATGTTGCAATATCAGTTAAGTTGTTAGTTATTCGTGAAGGTTTGAACAATGTGGGACAGACACAAAAACATCAATTTCTTTCTTATGACAAGTACACTCTTAAAACGAACGAGCGATTTTAACTCAGTCTGAGTTAATTTTCATTCCTCCAGTCTAGAAAATGCACTTCTCCTAGAGGAGTGGATCCTTTGAATGTTAAACCTCCGACAGGATCACTCCAAACGAGTGATTTTTAACTCAATCTGAGTTAATATTTACTCCTTTCCAGTGTCGAAAATGCACTTCTCCTAATGGAGTGGATTTCGCTCTTTTGTTTTAAGAGTGTATAGCAACTGGTAATGTCGAAGAAAAAGAAGAGTTTGGTATTAAAAAGACTATAAAACTGATCTTAGTAATTTAAAATCAACGAACCAAAAGTAAATCCCAAACACCACCCTACAAGTAGAATAGTATAAAATATTAAACCCTTGATCGTAATGTACAATCGGTAAATGGTAAAAACATATTTGGCGCCGTTTCATGGATATGGCGAAATATTTCCAAGCATAAGGCAGCCCTGTTGGTCAGTTCAAAGATGGCTTTAATCCGGTTTAAATAATTACGCCTACCGAAATTGACACCGACTTGGAATGTCTGTTTCTTTTCATATTGTGGAGGATTAAGTGCGAAAGTCGCACGGTGGGAAAGGAATTTGACCGTGGGAAAGCTTCCTGATTGGACAACGGAAAAATATGTTTTCATGTGGAAACATGGTCTGATTTGGAAAGAATTCATTATTTTTTGAATAGAAAACTTGCTAAAGTGCACCAGCTTGATTGGATAAAAAGATTTAAAAGCAATCTCAAATGCAATTAAAAATGAATTAATTGATTTGATCGCGTTTTTGCCATTATCAATATGTTTTAAAAGTTTAGATTTTAAAAAATCACTCATTAATTGTACTTTCATTTTTATAAATATCATGTTATCTTTTCTTGTTTCTAAATAAACAAAAACCATTAAAACATGTTCTACTTATGAAAAATATTTTTTAATGTGATTTACAGTAAAATATTAAGCGAAACGTTAATTAAAAAAAGTTATAGTAAATATTGTAATAAATTGCTAGTTATGCTTACAAAAACTAAAATTAAGTAAGAATACAATTAAAATCTTTTAAATGAAATGTTGAATTAAATTGTTGAAAATTATTAGTTTTGCGATAGAAGATATTTTTAATTCCCCCTAAAAGTTTAATTGATTTTATTATTAAAATTTTCTCTTTAAAAAATATACATTGGCCAGGGCGAGAGAAAAATTCCAAGATCGTTTAAGAGTTTTTATAATTGACCCATAGCTAAAAGGGAAAATCCTCCACTTCACATTTATTTATCTGATTAAAAATAAATGAATGGACGAACTAAAAGAAATTTAATTAATATAATTATTTTTAATGTATTTTCACAGTAATGAAAATATCCTTTTGAAGTTTATGTACAAGAAATTAGTAAATATATTTTTTTATTATAAAATAAATGTTCTCCTTTATTTCCACATAATAACTTTATAAATCTCCCTAAAACAGCGTATATTTTCCTCTCATTCTCTCTCTCTTTCTTTATCTCTTTCTGTCTATTTCTTTCTCTTTCTTATACACACATCTTATCAGTATACAATGATTTACAGTTACTACTAACGTCAACTTCGTAAAAGATAAAATGTTTAGAAGCAAAATACCGAGTTTTATTTAAATGTGGTATTTAAAAAGCTAAATAAAAGAAAATAAATGTTTTTGCTGAGATAATTAATTTTAAATGACAGATTTAATTTGGATTATAAAAATAGTTACTGAAAAAAAATTCGGCGCAATTAAGACTATTAAATACTTTAGAGTTCAGAAATTTTAGTTCTCTTTAAATTCAATCAAAATTGTAATTAAAAATGACAAATTTAATTTGGATTACAAAAATAGTCACGGAAAAAAAATAAGAGCAATTGAGACTAATAAATAATTTTATTTCGGAAATTTTAGTTCTCTTTAAATTAAATCAAATGGTTAGACAGTAAACTCAGATTCTATGTTACGAAGTTTCAGCCTTGTTTCTTCTCCCTTTTTCTTTTTGACCTTATAACCGTTTTAATATCCTTATAAAATTATGTGGTTTTATTTAACCGACCCTAAAATTAAATTTTATACATTGGGAGCTTTTGAAAGTACTCAAAAAATGAGCAATATTTTTTTAATTACAAAAAATTATGAACAAAAAAATTAATTACAAGCAGACCTGCATCAAAACAATTCTCAATTTTTTCACGATCCCCTCAAACCTCAAAATTTAATTAAAATGAACATTTCATAGACTCAACTACCCTTAACCAATTTTTTAAAAAAAAATCAAAATACCCCAAGTGAGCCCTAAGAGGGGGGGGGGGGGGGGAGTGCAACGAAGCATAGCCATTCGCCCATCTCAACCGTGTCAACAGAAAACGGGCCAATCACAGCCCTGCTACATTCGCTAAACGCTTTTACTCGGACCCTTCAATCTTTAACACCTGAAAGAGCGAAACCTCACGACACCATCGACACTTGTTATCCGTACCTGTGGCCTCTCGTTTATCCGACCCTCACTCATCCAGACTTCGGATTATCAGCCAGTGTTGTGATATTTGATCATCAAAAGAGAATTTTTGATAAATTTCTCTCTCACGCTTTTTGTAAAAGAGATTTGGTATCTTTTAAGAAGAAGAAATTAGTGATAACTCGTTGAGGAATTGGTGATACTGTTTTTGTGGTGTTGGTGATGATGTTTGGAATTAAGTACGTTGTCGTTGTTCTGGCGACCCTCACGTGGGTACGATGTATCGGTGCGTGCGGACCCGGTGCTATGTACGGTAGCCGACGGCGACTGCCGAGGAAACTGACTCCCCTAGTTCTAAAGGTAAGTGACAATGTTTCACTTGAAGTTTCTACGAAAAAACCATTAAATAAAAAAATAATTCACGTGTTAAAATTTTACTTTATATTAATTTCACCATCATTATGAATGTTATTTCTTTACTAAGAGTTAATGCCTTTTTATATCAATTCTAAATATAAACATACATTATTCAATATTAAGCAAAAATTATGTAACAATGCTTTACTGGAAATTTTACAAAAAAGAAAATCATCAAATTAAAACTAATTGATTAATTAAAATTAAATTTTATATTACTTTCACAATCACCATAAATGAAAATCTTATTATTTCTTTACTTAGAGTAAGCGACCATTTATATCAACTGTAACTTTAAGTATACTGACTTTAACAATATTAAACTAAACAAACTTTACTTTAAACTTTTTTTTGGCAATAACAAATTATAATTGTTTTTATTAGCTAGGGAATAATTATAGGTTATCCGAACACTCTGAAATTTCAAAATCTTCAAATTTTATTTTGATATTTTCTCCTTCGTAACACTTAAAAAAGTTTCTTTCCCTTTAAAACATCCATTGATAAACATGCACTTCTTATGAACAACTTATGTAGTAAAGCATTATTAAAGCAATATTTTGAGAATTCAAAATATCAATGATAACATTAATTGTTAAAATTCGTTAATACAATAACATCTTTGCATTGCAAGTGTTTTAAGTAATCAAAAAATTTTAAAATACCTAAATTTGATTTCCTTCAAAATGCTGTTACCCATGTTTACCTTAAGAAAAGTAAACCAATTAAAACAGTTTTAATTAAATTTAGTTATTTCAAAATGTTCTGATGCTAATGAATTTTATTCTCAGAAGCAGTTACAATGTTAAAAATTTTCTTCAAAGTTCTAAAATCCTCTTAATCCATTTATTGTTATTATAGTAAAACTATAATTGTTTTATTATCGATAATTAAAATATTTGGATTTTACATAACATATTTTTTGGAAAATTTGCATTCTTCATTTAGTTATTTATGAAATATTAAAAAAACAGAAGATAAATTTAGCGGATGTCAAACTCTTTAATAAAATATTTCATGTAACTCGAGAAATTTAGATATATCTTAAAAGGAAATTTGCAAAAATCACCACTGAAAGTTTACATCATAATTTCATTGTTGGACCAAATTTAATGAGCGTATTAGCAGAATTTGTCCCACATTTAATATAAAAACAACACAAAAATATTTCATTGTAAATTTGTTTCCCGTAAACTAAAATTTTCAATTTTTTTTAAATATAATATCCACTTGAATAATTGCTTAGGTATAGGTTAGCGCACAAATAGTAGAAAATTTTACTTCACAATTCTTAGTATGTTCAAATGTGTTTGGCCGCTACTTTCATACGATAATTTAGTAAAATTGACAAATTTTTATATAGTTTCATTAATGATTTTTTAAAGAAGAAATAATATATTTGAAAATGCAGAATACAAATATTCAAATGTACATTGCAATTCTATTATTATCATTTTAAGTAATTTTAGCATTCTTGGATGTCTAACGATGTTGGTACATAATAAATAATTAATATAGAAAATTGTGTACATCTGTCTTTGAAAATGTTATTTTAATAAATATTCATTAACAGAAATACATATTTTATCACAGAAATTGAAGTAACTATTAAAAATATGTTACAAAGATTATAAGAACAAAATACAAATGCTATTTCTTCCACACAAATCCTAAAAGCAGCATTTAATTAGTTATTTCTTATTGTGTATAAAATAAAAAAAAATATTATGATTAAAATAAATCGAATTCTTTTTTTCGAATAACAACTTTAAATAAACAAACATTCACGCTTCAAAATGATCATTATAACCAGATTTGTTGTTAGCTATTTTTACAATAACTTCGATTTCTTCTAACAACAACATTAAAAATTAAAATTTATTAAACAAAAGATATTCAAATGGAAAGTCATATGAACTCGGTCATACTTTTTTTTCGTTTATCACTTTTCCTATTTTCATTCATTTTTATTCCAATTTTCATTCATTTTTATTCCTGTTTTCGTTCATTTTTATTCCTATTTTCATTTAACTATTTGTACCGAGGAGGCATTTTTGAACTTTCTATTGAGTAAAACACTTTAGTTAGCATAATGCTATTTATTTTGTTTCGTTGCAATTGTTAAAAATTAATTGATGTGTATTTAAATTCAGAGGATTATTGGTGAGGCAACTTTTTTTATTGTCTCAAGAATTAAAAAAGGTTTATGATATTTATGAAAAGGGTACTTTCTTATTGTCTCAAGTAATTAAAAAAGTTTATGATATAAATGAAAAGGGTATATTCTTAGTGTGAAATAAAATATTAAGTTAGTTCTATTATATTTCGATTGTGTTTTATTTCTGAAACTACTAACAATTGATAATTTTGAAGTAGAATTTGTAAAATATAAAAAAAATAAGGAAAGGATATACATTACGAAAATAAGGAAAAGGAATAAAAAGGATAATAAGGATTTTTAATGAAATATAAAGGATAATAAGGAAATAAAATATTAAAATAAGTTAGGGTTTTTTTTCTATTGCGTTTTATCACTAAAACTTTTAACAATTGATAAGTTTGCAAACAGTATAATTTGTGTTGCGAACTGTTGAGTGTTTGTTTTGAAAACAAATTTTCCATAAAACAACAAAAATTTGAGTTCAATATGTTTGTTGCGTTTTTTTTTATTTTATCACAATTTATTTTTTGTTTTTATTCTTCTCCTCATTATTATTTAAGTTTTAACGAAGGGGCAACTCATTACCCGGTAATGGGGCCCGGTTGGCTGAGTGGTTTGGACCTTGGACCTTTACGCTAGCACTCTGCGCGCTGTAACGGGTGCTTGTTTGATTCCCGCCTTAGCCCTGGGTGTAAATTCCTTTATCTGTGCCAGTAAAAATTCTTTGTGTATTACTTGACGAAGGATTATATAAGTGGGTCTCTGATCAAACACACAAGCCGGAATATATATATATATATACCCTCCCCAGTATCTCCTGAATTCGGTAATATGGTTTTCAAAATAATCTTATTAAAATTTGATGTTAAAATACTTATTGGCAACTTAATAATCTTTGATAACTATTTCCACCATAATTACAATGTACGTTTGAACACTGTTTAACTATCGATCAAGTGTGCCAGTGTCACTTCTTAGTTAACGATCCTAAGCAATAACAAACATCCCATTATATAGCACTATTAGATAGTTATTTATCATTATATCTTTGCTAATGACATACATAATTAGATTTTCAATTTCATAAATATATGTTCATTTCTAGAACTTAATAAAAAATATGCAGTATCTAAGAGTAGTTTTCAAATGTTTAAATATCAACAAATGATTAACCAATATTTTCCTGTTAATTTGAAAGTACTTATTTATTTTAGTTTTTGCTTGTGACCTACTTTGGATTCAAATGCCTTCACAGATACTCAATTTTAATACACACATTTCAATTTATTACATACAATTACTGTTTATTAATTTTAATAATTGTATGTTTTGTATCATTTTTTTATAATATCGATAATTAAATTTTCAGTTCCTTACATTTGCAACCTATTTAATTTTACCTTACTAAGTATTTCAGAATAAGCTTTGTTTTTTGTTTACATAAAGATTACTTTACTGATCATCATCAAAATTATTATTTATGTAATATAGAAGTATGAATCAAATGATTTATTTTATTATTTTTTCTTGCATTCACTGTAACTAACTTGTAAATGAAAATTTTTATTTTGCAAATTATTTTATTTATAAAACAGATTCTCAAAAAAGTGTGATTTGTTTAAATTCACGTAGCGTTAAAGGAATATGGAAATTATAAATTTAAAAGTATTAACAATTTAAGTGTAAATTGAAATAATAATTTTAATAAATGTTTGAGTTAACAATTACATATTAGAAGAAAAACAGATACAAAAAAGCTGGTGCCATTTAAATTGTGCACCGTTAAACCAATTGTTTGCAGCAATATTTGCAGGCTTCCAGTTATTTCTCTTCTAATATACATTACATCCTTAAAGGTCTGCCAACTTCAATTTAAAAATAATTATTTCCATTCTTAACACTATGTATTCGCTTAAGTCTTACAATATCACTTCCAAGAACTTTATCTTCGTTTCAGGTCCATTGTTTATTTATTTTATTCAAATATTGTAATATCATGGAAGTCCTTAAAGTTTATTTCTATTTGAAAATACATAAAAGTTACAGTGCAGTTGTTAATCCCTTTGACGCTTAATTATAATAGTTTGGATTATTCTGCCAAAAGCTTTAAGCATAAGCTTTGTAGCATGGGTTTTCTGCTGAAGTTTATCTAAATAAGCATATTAGACAAAAGAAGACCATAGTCCTGAAAAATTTATAGATTTGGACAAATAAAGTTACACGAAAAACGAATATTAAAGAAATAAAATTGTTGTTGTTTCACGGAAATAAAAGTGTGAATGGCATTCCTAAAATTGCCAATTTTTTAATGCATGTATTCATGAAAGTTTAAATATTTTTAGATATCGAATTTTAAAAAGATAATAATAAAATAGAAAAGATAATAATAAATTATTAAGAATAAATATTAAATAATAAATTATAATAAAAGATAATAATAAATTGTAAAAGCTATTAAAATTGTAAAAAATAATAATAAATTATTAAGAATAAATATTAACTAATAAATTATCTTTTAACTAATATATTTATATAAATAGTTTAAAGATAATAAATAATTAATAAACAAATATTTAAAAATGTTATTCGTATCCTTACATATTTTCCTAATTTTAATCCAATTTTGTTTTTACAGGAGTCCTACCCTAGCACATCCGAGTACTCCATCAGCGCTTCCGGCCCTTTTACTACTCAACTGACCCTGGAACACAACAGGTTCCGGGAACTGGTCCCGAACTACAACACGGACATTTCTTTCCAGGATTCGGAAGGATCGGGAGAAGACCACCTCATGAGTAGGAGGTAGGACATTTAGAACATTTTTCATGCACCCATGCTCACTAATCCGAAAGCTTAATATGTAAAGTTTTTTTTTATTTAACACGATAAAAATACAAAGTACATAGCACTGTCAAGAGTCCGAGGCTTGTACTGGCACTGTAAATTAGTTTATACATGGATAATTAAAAAGAAAAGTAATACTAAAAAAATATTTGTTTTATCCTCAAATTAGAGTATGTTAAGTAAGCAAGATCCGAAAGCTCAATATGTAAAGTTTTTTTATTCACTTAACACGATAAAAATACAAAGTACATAGCACTGTCAAGAGGCCGAGGCTTGTACTGGCACTGTTAATTAGTTTATACATGGATAATTAAAAAGAAAAGTAATACTAAAAAAATATTTGTTTTATCTTCAAATTAGAGTATGTTAAGTAAGCAAGATCCGAATCCGAAAGCTCAATATGTAAAGTTTTTTTATTCACTTAACACGACAAAAATACAAAGTACATAGCACTGTCAAGAAGCCGAGGCTTGTACTGGCACTGTTAATTAGTTTATACATGGATAATTAAAAAGAAAAATAATACTAAAAAAATATTTGTTTTATCCTCAAATTAGAGTATGTTAAGTAAGCAAGATCCAATCAGAAAGCTCAATAAGTAAAGTTTTTTTATTCATTTAACACGACAAAAATACAGAGTACATAGCACTGTCAATGAGGCCGAGGGTTGTACTGACCGTGTTAATTAGTTTATACATGGATAATTAAAAAGAAAACTAATACTCAAAAAATATTTGTTTTATCCTCAAATTAAAGTATGTTGAGTAAGCAAGAGGGTTACTGCGAGAAAAATGGTTCAAAGCTCACAAACCCAACCGTTGCAATTCACAGCTTTCTTAATTAATACTTCGGATTAGTGAGCGTAAACCATATTATTATACATTTTTGTTGCTGTTTTCTCCGGATTTAGGCATTCATGCAAATGCAATGTATATATATTTCTATTTTCATATGTTTATATTTCAAATATAAAAGTCTACACTAAAAGTATGGTTCTAAAGTTATACATGGTCATTTACATGAATTTATATGTATATCTTACACAGTATCACAATATATTGTAAACAATATTAGTATCTAATATAAATCGCAATATGTTGTAAACAATATTAGCATCTAATATAAATCGCAATATATTGTAAACAATATTAGTATCTCATATAAATCACAATATATTGTAAGCAATATTAGTGTCTCATATAAATCACAATGTATTGTAAACAATATTAGCATCTATTAGAAAGCACAATATATTGTAAACAATATTAGTATCGAATATAAAAAGAAACACTTATTTCATTACAAAAAAAAAATTTAAAAAACATCTCATTGTTACTTTGAAATATTTAACAATCTTTGTTAGTTGTCAAAAACCCGAATAAGTTCATTGTCACACATTTTTTGCACTTCCTATATAATTTACTGTTATTTTTGGACAATTACGTGAATAATTTGTACAGTTTTAAAATCTGCATTTTTGGCTTGGTTCTTTAGTAAAATAGTTTTTATTCTTTCTTACCTCTTTATATTTTCATTTTTTACTGTGCCAATTTACAACATGCAGTTGTTTACGAGGCTATTATGTAAAATTGCCTTTTCTTCTTACTTCGTTGTTTTTCAAATACAGCTGTTATATTGATTTATTTAAATTTATTTACTCTTTTTAAACACTCGAACTTTTGAAATATTTTTTTATCTTATACATAAATTTTATTATTTAATTTTGTTCAAGACAAAATAACTTTTTGAAATATCATCAAAAATACTTTTGAAAAACAATTTTTGTAGCCAATAATCCTGGCCATTTAGAATACCAGTACGTATTCTTTTGCATTAACTTCAATATTTTATTTTATTCTGGACATAGTAACTTTCTGAAACAACTAACACTTGCAACAAAGATATTTTTCTAAACAAATTAAACCGTGTTAAAGAACAAATCATCCTGACCATTTCAAATACCGGTTTAGAAACACTACTTCTTTAATAATTTTGAGCAAGAAAACCATTTAGAGAAAGTACATTTGTTTCCCTATCATATATAAGGCAACGTTAAAGCGAAATACTTTCGCGCAATGCCAATGTCAATATTTGGGAAGGGTTTTGACATTACCGATAACAATGATTTCGTTTCTTGAAGCCGGAACACAGTAATAGAACGGGGTTAGTGACCTTAGCTATTGTTTAGCAAACATTTAACAACTATTGTAACAGATTTTGATATTGTTATTTTAAATTGTTAAACTACATTACATTTGTAACTTTCATTTTTTTTAAAACCATACCAATAGCTTATTTGTCGATTTTATTAATTTTAATTTTTAATGATTATGACAAACTAGGTTTTAACGCTCTGTTGTGATTGATATAGTTAGTTAAAATTGTTAACTGAATTACATCCGAGCTTATTTTATTTTTGAAGAAAATAAGTCATATCAATAACTTTTTATTGATTTTTTTTATTGTAATTTGTAATATTTAGGACAAATTAGGTCTAAACGCTCCAGATTATAAAAGATTTTGATATTGTTATGAATTAATTAAATAAAGAAAATTCGTAACTTTCATTTTTTAAGTCATTTTAATAACTCATTTTTATTGATTTCAATTATAATTAAAAACTAACTCCCCGGCACTACAGTCCATGCTGGACCATGGCCTCTCTTACAATACGACTCCAAAGCCGCCTGTCTTTGGTCTTCGCCTTCCAGTTCTTAATTTTCATATCTTTTAGATTTTTTCCTCATAATCTATCCATCTATATTCAATTATAATTGATAATGATAATTTAATAATGTATATTGTTAAAAACGTTGTGCTTGGTTTCATCATAATAATTGATCCTATTAGTAGACTGTGTGGCGAAATGTTTCACCATATTTTTGATATATTTACCACTTTTGTAGTGAATTATAAATAATGGTTTTGCCGCAAAAGTGTTAAATTTACGCTCCAAATACTGGTGGCAGCCAGAAAGTTCCAGGATGCGATCCTGTGCCAATTTTTTTTTACTTGGCTTTCATATGTCGCACTGTACCAAATGTGATTACTTTCTCTCGTACAAGTGCACAAATTCTGGAACATCTATGGAATTACAAATAGCTATAACAATCAGAGCGTTCTTACTGCCTCCACCATTTCACCAACCAATAAATTTCCCCACAAAATCCCTTTAATAATGCTAAACTAAACTATTTAATTGGTAGTACTAACACCTAAACAGGATTAAATTGAACACATTGGGCAATTTATGGGCCATCCATGAATGAAAATAGGAGTGGACAGCAATCACTAAAACGTTTCTACACCACAAAGGTAATCCAAATCGTCGCCGTGTCTCTTACCCCGCAAGTGATAATCTTTCTGTCGACGATATCTTTACATAGGTTTGACAAGATTCTAACTGGATTTTGTTTTTAGAATGTTGTTGGTGCTTACAAGTTGACATTATTGATGATTATTCCTGCATTGGTGGATTTGTAAGCATATATAATCATTAATTTTTATGTGTTTGAAAAAGTATAATTGATGATTTCTTTGTAAACATAAAATGCCATGACTGTTTACGAGACTAACAGAAAAAGACTAAGAATAAGGTGAAAACTTTATTTGACGAAAGTTATGCAAGTTTTGGTATCCACATTTAAAATAAGCCTTTGAACATTGTTTCTTGTACTGTACTAATATGATGATAAATTGAGTTCGTAAAGCTGTCGCTAATATTGTGTTGCACTGTAATTACGTTAAGTTGGAAAGGAAATAGTATCCTGTACACAAGTTTAAACTATTTAATCAAAATGTATTCAAGAAGGTGCAAAAAAACCCGTTTTAGTTTTCATTTATCGAAAATGGCTTCTTTGGACATACCAAGACAGTACCAAGCTCATATCTAATAATTCCTTTTAAATTACTTCCTACTAAATTACTTTAGTCAACTAAACAGCCCCAATAAATCTAAAAAACAACCACCAGTTAGAGTGTTGTCACTTCAACTCGTCCGAATACCACCAAAAAATCTCGGCCTGGGAAAGTTGCCGTCAGGCCGATCGAAAGTGACGCTTTTATTGGCCTTTTGTGGCCGAAGCACTCTCTGAAAAGCCGTAATTATTTGTCTCCGCGGGTTGTACCCCCTCTGACCCTGTGGGGTACCCCCACGGGGGTACCAGAAAATAAATTCCTCGGTCGGTTGTCCGCCTCGTTCATCTCTTGGGTCTTTGTCATGGACCCCTGCCCATATACACCTGAGGATACCGTCTTCTTGTTGTGCTTTTTTATTTTTTACCTTCTTCTTGAAGGTTTTATGTGACTGTTTAGGCAACAAATTGGCCTTCGATTGTTGCTGTTTGTGTGTGTTGAAGACCGTCTCGCCGCTCCTTTCTTGAATACATGCAGATGATTAGGTTAGGCGCTATTTTGGGTGCATGGATTTTGTTAGGTTAGGTTAGGTTTTGAATTATCGTCGCACTAGGCTATTGGCGACGGGCGTCGTATTTTAGAACCGCAGTCAAGTGACGAGCGACACCTGAATAGGCACCCAACGCAACCGTTAAGGGCGACATCGTACGCAGCGTTAGGACTTTGAAGAATATTTAACGTGCACTCCCTTGCACGGGGTATTATTTGTCAGACATTTTTGGGTGCATGGGCCGTTTATAGGTCGGCAGTTTTTTGGGCGATGGCTGGATCCGAACCTGGGACCGTTCGCATGCTATTCGAGTGCCTAACCGACTGGGCTCCCCAGCCCCACATGCAGATTATTGGAATGGTGGCCTTGGGCTTGGACAATCAGAAAAACTAACGTTGATTTGCAATAGAAAACAAGGTTTTCTCTGATATTACAAGTTGTGTTAAAACAGTACAAATATTGTGTTGAAGGCGCAGACCGCGTATTCTTCCAAAAAGTAGTTCAGAATCTGCTCTTTAATGTTTGGGATAAATGCTTTTTTTTACCTCCTTCTTCTTGAAGGTTTTATGTAACCGTTTAGGCAACAAATTGGCCTTCGATTGTTGCTGTTTGTGTGTGTGGAAGACCGTTTCGCCGCTCCTTTCTTGTATTAGACATGCAGATTATTGGAATGGTGTTCTTGGGCTTGGACACTCAGAAAAACTAACGTTGACTTTCGATAAAAAAAAGTATTCTCAGATATTAAAATTTGTGTTAAAACAGTACAAATATTGTGTTGAAGGCACAGACCGCATGTATTTTTCCGAAATGTTGTTTAGAATCTGCTCTTTAATGTTTTGGATAAATGCTTTTTTTACCTTCTTCTTGAAAGTTTTATGCGACTGTTTCGACAGCAAATTGGCCTTTGATTGTTGCTGTTTGTGTGTGTTGAAGACCATCTCCTTTATGGAAAACATGCAGATTTTTATTGGAATGTTAATCTTTTACTTGGCGTACTTGAATTGCCATTTTTACACATTACTACTTGTGTTTTCTGAGTGTGGTGCCGACTAGATGCCAAATCTTTATGCAGTTCTGGAATCAGTTGTATATTCATTAAAATAATTATGACTTGGCTTATTTTTTTTAAACTATTAAACTTTTCAAGGATTAAAACTTTTTTTGAACATCCATCACAGACATCCATTCATTATTAACACCCAAGTAAATTAATAAGCAAAATTCGTAAAAAATAACATTTATTGAATAAGCGCTACATTCAAACCCATTAAAATTGATACTCCAAAAAGACGTTTACGGAAATTAACTATCTATCGCCGATCCATCTTTCATGATGGGGAAATCCAGCAACCGGTGACATTTGACAAAACGGGACACACGTAATACTTCGCAATACAAAAGAGTTCTCAATAGGTTATCTGTATTCCTCCATGGCATATTTGATGGAGAGCCCCCTGATAAAAAGGCAGTAAATACGCCCTACGGTATGCCTGTAATAGAAATTCCCACGATTTGAATGCATTGTAGCTTTTTTATGTGTAGTTATAAAAAAAAAAGTACAACTCTATTGGAGTTGGAGAGAGAGTTCTTGTATGATCAATGCGACTTGTCAAAACTTCGCACTTGGTTTTTGACGCGACGGATCCTTCATATAGTATGAATGGCGGGGAAAAAAACTCTCGAGGATTTTTGGAGTGTCTTTTTCAACATCGGGATATTTTTTGGCTTGCTTTGCAGGGTTGCTGTAAATGTTTACATGGTTTAATGTGGAGTAAATATGATGTGGTATACTTGCAAAATTTTGGGTGTTTAAGTCGGCTAGAGTTTTGAGATATTTATCAAGAGAATCTAGACCTTGAGAACCATAAAGTATCACTTTATTTTTTAGTTATTATTTTCAAAATTAAATAAGGCATACGTTTATTATTTCAATCAGACGATCGTTTAAGAGGTTTTCAGTTATATCTAAATAAATATCGGAAATTTATTTAAACTAGATGAATTTTTGGGCGAATTACGCAAAGTTTAAAACTTTAGCCCCTTGATCGAGTATTGTTAGTTATACAAGTATTTAAAATATACTATCTTTGCTTCAATACATATAGATATAGTGTCTTATAATTTGTATTAAATTGGAGAAAAAATCTTTATTATGCCAAGAGCGATACATTTACAAAAATGCATGTAATATGTCTCTAAAAACTTCCAATTAAAATAATTGTTATTCCATTTTACTGTGAAAATGTGCGTCAACAAAAACACATACTCTTAAAATATAACACATATAAAAAAATCTAATTTAATGAAATTTATAGTAACGAATGAAGGCAGGAAAAGGCAAATGCCTATAAATAAACAGCTATTTTAGGTGTTTACAACTTAAGTTTGATTGTACGTTCATTACTTGTCGCCAGTTACAACCTTTGAACTCTGAGTTATCTGGGGGATTTCTTATGTCAAATCTTTCACCAGTAGGGCACTGACCTACTTTACTGAGATGAACTTCACCTAAATACGTAACTAATAGGTAACAGTACAACACGTACCAAATAACACTGTAACGCAAAACTAAACTAATAATTCTTTATAACCACGTAACTAATAAACAGCAATGAAAATATGTAACAGACTCTCGGTGAAACTGTGTCACTACATTAGTGAAAATATAGCTTTACCCAAACATATAACTAACACAGATTAGAAGAAAACGTTACAAATAACACTGTAACGCGAAACTAAACAAATAACTCGGTATAATCACGTAACTAATAATCATCACTGTTAAAAATACGTAACAGACTCGGGGTAAAACTGTGTAACTACATTAGGGAAAATAACTTTACTTAAATACATAACTATTTCTACTAAAACTAACTATTCTACATAACTAATGCATAATCGAACAACATGTAACAAATAACACTGTAACACGAAATAAACGGATAATATTAAAGCGCAGAAATAATAACACTGTATAAACCGCGTAACTAAATGCATTGTTGAAATATACAATAAAAATTAATACTGAATGATTTTTTAAAAACAATATATTTACTACATGTTAGCTAACAATGTAAAAATTATTAATATTACATAAATAATATTTCTAACGAAAAAAAATCAAAGACAAAACATCATATACCCTATTCAATGCATTGTTTAATTAATTAATTTGACGTTATACAAGTTCGAACTATAAAACCCAAACATTTAAAGCCCATTAATCAAGATTTACAACCTATTAATTACCTCCCTGAACAGATCACACAAATTAAAACTCTCTTTGATTAAAACCCCTATAAAAATAGTAGACCTCATTTCGTTGAACAAAACACCCATTGTTTTAAACGGTATCTACAGAGAAATCAGGGGTCTGTTGCTAAAAGTAATATACAATTTTATATAAGAGGCCGAGAAAAGTATAGCAGCAAGAAACATATAAAATTAAAGATGTAATGAAAAATAACTTCCTTATATGTTTACGTGTTATTTCAAATATGTTGGATAACTTACTGTCTTTTGAGTTCGAAAAAAATAGTTTTTACTTCAAATTTGTAGTTAAATATTTGTAATTAAACTTAGTTGCAATATTTCTCCACTTTTAGTATTTAAAAGTTCGGTATGTGTACTAAAAATGTCAAAAATATTTTTATCTAGATAAATAATCTAACTTTTAATGAAAACATTGTCTTAATCCTGTCATTAAATATGTCCAAAAATATGAAATTTGGACTGGCTTAAATATTATCATTTTCTTCTGATGCACACATATTCCAAAAATACAATGTATTTCCTCATGCCTTTCCCTAAAAGTAATCTCCAAAATTCTCAGTTTAAACAAAATACGTCATTATAAAACTCACATTCTCCCTAGTACAGCTGGGGAAAAAAAAAACGCTCCACCCTTCGTTTCTCGGCCGCTATTGGTCAAGGAACTTTATGAAAGGTGTCATTTTTCAGGAAATAGCGTAAGTAATTTAGAACTGGCAACAAAAATTGCATAAGGGGTCGTCTACATATTAAAATGAGTACCAACTTTGAAAATTCCAATGGCAACACCCAATTTTTTTTGCATAAAAATGTTCAGCACGTTCAAAATACCCCATGTATAAAAAATTATGATCTAGTTCGCATTATTTGCTGAGATATTAAAGCATTAATTTTGAACTCGTTTAGGGGGACATCTCTAAAGTGAAAACAGTAATATTTGGGTTGCGTCTTTTCAAAACAACAAACTAACTTGGTTAACATAATCTCGCCAACGGATGCTAGAATTTAACTTTCTTCACTAATATTGGGATTTTTTAAATGTTTTTTTATTTTGAAATTATAAATTTCAGAAATAAAACAAAGACTAGAAGATAAAAAATTTTAATTTTAATTTAAGTCGCATATACGGTTATTTATAACGAACAGATTTTCAAATGCGATTAGTTATAATCACATTGACTAACATGATCATTGCATTAATGTTTCACATTTTTTATGCAAATTTTTGTTTCATTAATATTGCTGCAAAAAGTTAGTTAAAAATTTGTCGCCCTTTATCGGTAATATAAACCACGTATTTCAAAACGAGGGTTACAACCTTAACACGATATTTAAGGAAAGCAAAATAAAATTATTCAGAATGATTGGGCAATGATTTATAATCAAGGAAAGTGGGCACTAATAATTTTAAATAAGCAATGTGGTAACAATAAAATGTACAGAAAACCGAATTCCAATTATATTTTAGCATATTTATTTTTGATACTCACTTCTTGAAATTGTATTGGAAATAACACATATTTAAAAACGTAGTAATCGATATAATTTAAAGTTAATCCGACAAACAAAATACATTGCATGCACTTGAAATAAGAAAAGATTTTTAGATTTTTTTCAGATATCAATAATGTGAATAAACATTTATCAACAAATGTTTTTCAATCACCAAACGATAATGCAAGTTAGGATCGAATTCGCCAAGTAATTTTTTACACGATCCCTAAAATTCGTCTTTTTCAGTTTTTTTACAATAACTCGGCAAATAATTGTTTTTGAATTAAAAAATTTGGGATTTTGGTTCTACTTGATCTACTTTATCGATTTATGTAAAAAAAATTTGGGGTTGCTATTCATGTTTTATTTTTTATTATTTAAATTTAAATAAAAAATTATTAAAACTGAAAAATTGATGAAAAAACTTGTATGATTTGTTTTTGGAAGATTAAGAAGAATATAATGAAAAAAAACTTTCTTTAATTCCTTTTATTTGTGGAGATATGAATAAAAGTTTATGAAACTTTTTTAACATTATGGGCGTTCAACTTTGAATGCTTATAGCTCAGCAAATAATGCAAAGTAAATAATTCTTTTTTACAGATGGGGTATTTTGAAGGTGCTGAACATTTTTATGTAAAAAAAATTGGGTGTTGGCCATTGGAATTTTCAAAGTTGGTACACATTTTAATATGTAGACGACCCCTTATACAATTTTTGTTGCCAGTTCTCAGTTCCTTAGGCTATTTCCTGAAAAATGACACCTTTCACAAAGTTCCTTGCCCAATAGCAGCTGAGAAACGTGGGGTGGAGCGTTTTTTTTCCCCAGCTGTACAACTAAGATATAGAGCCCTTCTTATTCATTGGCGACTTCGTCTAATTAAATTTACTATCACCAAAAGTCGCCAAAGGATGGCCCGGACCCCATACCTTAGCTACACTTTGGAGAATGTGAATTTTACAACTACTCCCTTCAATTGACGAAATTGAACATTAATTCACAAAACCAAACCAATTTAAAGAAATATAACAGGATCTGACTGCAGCTGATCACAAAATCAAACTTTTTTTTAACCTCTACATAAAATACCATTGGAAGGAATTCCCTGGTTTGATCGGAATAGCATTACCGGTTTGATTTGCGATGGCTGGGTGCAAGGAATCGGGTCAGAGGTCGGCCAATGGGGCAATAGGAGGTACGGACATCGGGAACATTCGCAGGTCGTTAGAACAAGGCGAATCAGACAATGCCGTGGGATGGCTTGACATAGCTGTAAGTAGCACTTGAATGAATGGGTTTTAACAATATAGGTAACGCTTGAAGGGCAGCTCGCTGGCTAATGTTAAGTCTATGGGGGGAAAATGGTTTTTGTTCCAAAAAAAAGCAAAGAAATTATAGGAATATTTTGATGCGTTTTTTTTTAAATTCATAAAACTCCAATAAAGGTGTGCTTTTAGAGGTTATTTTTTTAAAAACGCTATTTGCTTTTTTTTAATCTAAATTTTTTTCGTTTAAAGAAAGGTAATTAACGTTTTTAAAAAAAATAACCTCTAAAAGCACACCTTTATTGGAGTTTTATGAATTTAAAAAAAAACGCATCAAAATATTCCTATAATTTCTTTGCTTTTTTTTGGAACAAAAACCATTTTTCCCCATAGACTAGCATTAGCCAGCCCGATCGAGGTAGGAAAGGGAATGGGGGTGTCCGCTCCCCTTAAAAGTGGTAGCACTGGAATGAATTTTAAAGGCATAGCGTAGGTAAGGGAATGGGTTTTAGCAATGAAGGCAACGTATATTTGAAGGTATATTCGAAAGATCAGAATATCAGAGTCAACGTAAATTTACAAAAATATATTTAACAAATATATGAGTTACATTTTTTTCAAATCAAGTTGGGAAGTGGTAGGGTTTGGTGCTTGGATCGTAAAAGTGGATGATGAGCAACTTTATGATGGAAGTTTTGTATTGGTTAAACTATGATGCCCCTCCTCTAGGTATTTTTAAAAATTCTTTATCAAACACAGCTATACCCCAATTTCACGTTTTTCAGAGAACCGAATACATAAATTGTAAAGCTCTTATAAGGGTACTGTTAATACTTTAGAGAGATCATTACATTCGGTTTCAGAGGGAAATGATAGAAGATGGAAAAATTATAAAATCATAAAAATAGAAACAGTTATTTTAATCATTAAGCTCAAAAAAATAAAAAGTATATAGCCCAGCCAAAGGGGCCTGTACTGGCAGAGTGTTTGAATTTATTTATTGATATTTTATAAGAAGGACAACATTTAATAATTAAGAAAAAATATCATAGGAAAATCAAATATATTCTAAATATAGAAATCTCTTAATAATTTGAATATAACATTTGTGACAAATCTGAGATCTCATTATTGTTTCAGAAAAGAATCATTATCAAAATAAATACTCGATTGTACAACAAAAAATTTTCGAAATAATGTTTGTAGAGTTTAATTTGTTCGCAAACAATTACTTTTGAACAACGAAAAAGAATAAGTGAACTCTATAACAATATAAACATTTTATTTTTCTTGTAATATTTTTTTTCATAGATTTGTTTTTTTCTTTAAAAGACTAAAATAAGTTTTTGAAAAACTGAATATAGTTTTATCTGTCCTATTTCAAACTTTTTTTAAAAAAAATTTAAGTAAATATTCATGTCTCTTTTACTATTTACTCCTTACAAATGCACCAAATCACCAATTTTTTAAAAATAAATTTTAAACTCGCGAAAAGAAAATTATATATAATGTGTGATACAGGAAACGAAGCACTTTATTTCGTTTCCTTTCTGTGTAAAAGTGCGATCTCGGCATTTCAAGGGTTTCTCTTGTAATTTAGCATTATATTGTGTGAATGAATAATATTTGTTCACAGATAACACCACTACAGGCTGTTTTATTTCTGTAGCCGAGACGGGTTTAGATACCATTATCGGCGCGACAATTCGTACACGAGGAAGGTTCAAAGTTCTTAGCCCGACTTAAGAGACTGCTTTGAACACCGTTAAAAATTTGGAGCTTAGATTCACCATATTAGCGCAACATTAGAACCTGTGCATCGTGAACTGTTAAAAAATTTGGAGCTAGATTTCACCAAAAAATATGGTTCCAAGTTACTGTAACGGCTGTGTGGGAGGTGAAATGTCATCTAAAATTTTTGAGCTGACTTAAATTCGTAGATTTCATTACATTTTTTTAAAAAGTCAGATTAGATATTTTGCCGGTTTTGATGATTTTATTTTATGATGAGTAAGACAAATTAAGTTTAAGCGCTCTAGATTGTAACATTTTTTTCTATCGTTTTTTAAAATTGTTTAACTAAATCACATTTATACATAATTTATTTTAAAATTAGGATCAATAACTTATGTGTCGATTTTATTGAATTGTCAATTGATAATTTAATAATCTACACTGTTAAAATTTGGCGCTTGGTTTCAACGAAAAAAATGTGCTTCCCTGTAGCTGCAATGACTGTGTGGTGAAAAATTTCACCATAGTTTTGATATTAAGTCGAACCTTTCCAAAACTTGAAAAATGGTTCGTCCAAAATACAGAAAATATGGTGAAGAATAAATGTCATTAGTATATGTCCATAATTTTAACATTGCATAAATAATTCGCACATTGTTGGTTTACTTATGTAACGGTTCGAGGATGTTATGCATAAAAAATACTGTGGCTTTATTATTTAGAGTCATTGAATATTGACACTAGTACTAAAATGAAAAGTAAAGTCTTGTCAAGTAGTAGTTTTAGAGAGTGGGTGAGAACGCTCCATTTTACCGCCCGTGGCAATTTAGTGCCAATTCAGTTTTTCTAAGGTAATATAGCTTTGTAGGTTTCGCTTTGTACACTTTTAAAAATTTTGTGCTTGCTTTCACCATAATAATGGTTCCTAGTAGCTGCAACGGCTGTGTGGTGAAATGTTTCACCACAATTCCGGTATTCAGTCGAACCCTTTTTTAAGTTTTGGAAACGGTTCAACCCAATACCGAAAATATGGTCACCACACAGCCGTTGCAGCTACTAGGAAATATTATTATGATGAAAGCAAGCAAAAAAAATTTAACAGTGTATCATTCACATAAAAATATTTATAACGTAAATTAGTCGCAGTATCATAGCTGGATTAACAAATATTTTGCAAAACTGCTACTTCCATTCCCAACGAATCGTTAGTGACCGGAAATGTTGTTCTACTGCGATAGTACATTTAATGCTAGGAAGCAAACTATAGGGCAAACCGCCATTGAGAGTCTGATTAAAAATGAACTTTTAAGTAATTTTTTTTTCTAAGGGCTTATATTACTAAGAATAACACAGTTGAAACACGTCAAATCTATGTTTCATATTTTGTGCAAAATTTCATATTTTGGCCAGTAACTATATTTTTTGGGATGAAATTATAATTTTTTCTCCGTTTTTTGCTTTCCTTTGTTTTTTAAACAATTAATAATATTATATTAATTTATTATAATACCTTTAATTATATTAAAGGCATTATATTATTTTCCCAAACAAAATATTATTGAAAACAATATTATGTGATTTAATTATTGTTTGCCTTTAAGTTATCCCAAAGTAATTGTTTGCGAATTAGTTAAATGTTTCCTAAAATAAAGGATGAATATTGGTAATGAAAAGACAGGCATTCAATTCCTATCCAACACATTACATCCACACGATAGTCTACCTTTATCCCAAAACAACCTATTATTATTATTATAGGGAGAAAGGAAGGGGGGAGGGCAGACCGAAAAAATTGTCTACGTGCCAACATACACCCAAAGAAACCGGTTCATACTACGCATAAGAAAGGCACCTTTCTGTACCCTCTAGAGACACTCAATGGGCTGTAGAATAGAGAGTATTGACTATTGAGTTGCATATGTGACACAGATATGTAATTACATAAAAAGATGTAATATTTTATTTATTCTTTTCTTCTTATGATTTTACATGTTAATTTTGTATGGATTTGTATATTTATCTGTGTAAGAATCTCAGAGAAGATACTTTTTTTCGGTTTATAATGATAAGTTGTGTCAATCGTTTGAACATAATTGTTTATAGTACTACACTCTTAAAACAAACGAGTGAATTTAACTCACTCTGAGTCAATTTCACTCCTCCAGTCTGGAAAATGCACTTTTCCCAGAGGAGTGGATCCTTTGTGTGGTAAAGTCAGACAGCCATCACTCAAACCAAACGAGTGATTTGAACTCAGTCTGAGCTAATATTCACTCCTTTCCAGTGTCGAAAATGCACTTCTCCTACTGGAGTGGATTTCACTCTTTTGTTTTAAGAATGTAGTACTATAAGGTCTAATTAACTAGATAAACAGATCTTTCTTATTATGTTTCATTTTAAAGTCGAGGCCAAATGGAATAACTATATGTTATTGAATACGTTTTTCATAACATTATATTGTTTTAAATAAAAAAAATTAGACATTTTTAGCTTAATTTCAAAGTTTTAAAATTCTAATTTTTTTTAATGACGACACTGTCAGTACTTTAGATACAGAATAGTACCCCATTTTCGCCAACTTAATTGATCTAACGAGAACGTAACAGCGCTCTTCGAAAAAATCTAGACAAAAAACACATAAAAAAATATTCATGTCCGTATACCGGGAATCGAGCCTGTGATCCTTGACTACTTGGCCAGCACTCTGACCTTTCAGCCGCCCAGCCGACACAACCTTGTTAAATGAAGTTTTGGTTAAGTAGGCGCAGAAAGGGGCGTGTTTTCAGACGGCTGGAGCGTTACCCCGATTGGCTGCGGTGTCTCTTTCGGCCGTGCAATGGCGTGGATCGCCGCGGGCGGACACCTGTTACTGGTCGTGATTAGATGGAGGGAGGGTTATCGGAATTGGCTGATTATCTCTAATTTGGTGATTTAATTTTTTTTTTATAAATTTGTGTTGTATTTGTTTGGTTAAATTACAACGCTACCAGATGGAAATTAAATAGGCGTTGGTTTTTGATGAGTTTTTTTTGGGGGGATAGGAGTTTATATGGTATGTAACGAGGAGGTTGTGAAGGTTATAGTGTCTTCAAGGGAGGATAAGTAAAATATAGTTATATTTTCAGGGTTTTTTATACTGTTTATACTGATTTTTAAACTGTCGTCTAACACTATTTCGAGTAAAAGTACATATTTTCATTTCAAGCATCAAATTCAGGGAGAGGGAACTGTTTTTTAAAATAAGTTTCTAGAAAATGATAACAAAGTTGTTGATGCCAAGACAAAATTGTTCGTAAAAAAAAATTATTGCAAAAAAACCATTACCATTCGATATTTATAAACATAATTTTAAACTTAGTGCATTTTTTTTAAAAAAAGATATTCACTTTAACATCTCTATTATAACTTCAAAACTTAGTAACAATCCCTTATTGTATGCCCTGCATAAAACATAAAAAGCGAAAAAAACGTATTGAGTGCCATACATTAAAAATGTAGTCAAACCCTTTAAGTGAAACGAAAACACACACAAAAATTACGTATAATTATACATTTTATATTAAATTGATTAATTTGTGCATGCTCCCTCAAAACTCCCCTCACGATCTTTGACGCAAGTCGTTAACAATTTCTCCTTTTAAAATGAGAGAAAAAAAAAGAAACAAAACAGAAGCATCAGAAAACGGCATTTTTTTTTCTCTCTTCTTCTTCAAGGCTTCTTTTCACCATTCACAAAGAGTTTTCTTGAAAGACACGAGACTTATTGCGTGGGAAAATGATGTATCTGATAGAAGTCGAATTTTTCATGAAATTGAATTTTTTTAAATCAAAATTTCGTTATGAAAACCTTTATTTACCGTTTTTTTCTGTTTCTAAGCTCATTACCACATTGGAAAAAAAATATCAATTGTGATTGTAAAAGTGCTGCGATCTTTCTGTGCTGCGAATTTACACATAATGTAAAGTTTAATGTGCAGTATCGGCGAAAACGTTTGCTTTCACTGGCAGTGAATGGTAGCACCTAACATCCTTGATTAAATGCTATTGAAGTAAGTTGTTCATGTGACTGTGTTTGTCTTGAAAATATCATTCTGCTGTAATCAATTTGCTGTAAAACAAACATTACAACACTGCGATGTAAAAAAAAAATAGCTACAAAATGTGCTGTAGTTTTAAAGCGCCAGTTATGTACAGGGTGTTCCATAATTGACCGGAATAGTATAGGACGCAATTCCTAAATATTTACCCGGCCCCCGCCAATGAAAAACGGCTAACTAATTGGCCGCCCTTTCGGTCGTGCATGAAATCTTGCACTGGAGCTACACAAGAATGTAGTACTTTTAGTTTGGTTTGTTTGAATTTACATCTGATAAAAATTACAGGTTCAACTAGTTTTCAAAAAAAAAAAATTAGGATGCTGTTCATTTTGATAGGTTGTTGCATTATTGTTAAAAAAAACTTGATGTTGACCATCAGTTTAAACATAACAATTATTGTATTTTTCATATTTATGCTGGGTAGGTATGTACATATATATTCCGGCTTGTGTGCATGATCAGAGACCCGCTTATTGGTTGGTTGGTTGGTGGACATATATTTTCAGGCTTGTGTGCTTGGTCGCAAGGACCCGCTTATAAACCATCGTCAAGTAGGACAGCACAAGACACACACAAACACTTATGACAGATGTTGCCATCTGTCGCCACCTCCGCAATTTAGACATGTCCCTGAAGGGTAGGGAAATTTTCTCCATTGACCTGTACCCATGGTGAACTGCGCAATGACCGCCCACAGGACTTTCGGACCCAACAGATTTTACGAGCACGTACTCCGCATATACTCGACAAACACAAACATCCATGCCTGAACGGGATTCGAACCCGGACCCAGCAGCTCCAGAGGCACCCGCTTATAAGATTTCGTCAAGTAAGACAACCACAGAAGGACTTATTACTGACAGAGAAAGGAAGTACACCCAGGGCGAAGGCGGGAATCGCACCCGTTACAGCGTGCAGACTGCTAGCGTAATTGTCTGCGATCCAAACCATTACAACATCCGGGCACCTGCTTATTTATATTAATAAAAGGAAAAAAATAGTAAACAGCACAAAGAAGGAGGGTTTGTATGGCTTAACGGTGCATGTATGTGTAGTGGTTCTGCTATTGTTTTTTATGGGTCGATCCTAAAAAAGAATCGACCCTTCAAAAATTTGTTCATGTGTTTGCAAATAAAGTTGAAAACAAACGAAAATATAGGGTGGGTGAAATTATGTGTTTACTCATACTACGATATTTTCTACATATCCGCCATTAGCAGCAATAACGTGACGCAGTCTTATAGCAAAATTACCGGCCGCCTGTTTGAAAATTTCTGGTGGGATGGCGTCACATGCAGCAGAGATGTATTGCTTTAGTTCCTCAATTGTTTCGGGATTGCGACGGTACACTTGATCTTTTAAATATCCCCACAGAAAGAAATCACAGGGGGTCAAGTCTGGTGAAAGAGGAGGCCAATCCATACCACTTCCTGTATGTGTGGGATAGTCCAATGCAATCACACGGTTATTGAAATGTTCGCTCAAGAAATTAAACACGTCGGCCGTGCGATGGGGTCGGGCACCGTCTTGCATGAACCACGAAGTGCTTTCAGCGTCATCTAAGGCATTTTGAATCGCCACAAATTCACGAAGAATCTCTAGGTAGCGGAGGGCAGTAATAGTTCCGGTTCTGAAAAAGGGGCCAATGAGTCCTTTGGACGAAATGGCGGCCCAAACCATTACTTTTGGTGGATGCAGAGATGATGGAACTGCAACATGGGGGTTTTCTGTTCCCCATATGCGCCAGTTCTGTTTATTAACGTAGCCATCCAGCTGAAAGTAGGCTTCATCCGAAAACCAAATGTTGTCTACATTTATATCACCAACATCAATCATTTGCACCATATCGTTAGCGAATGTCTCCCGTGAATTAATTGAAGCAGCGGTGAGAGGTTGCCGAGTTTGAATTCTGTATGGAAACATGTGCAAGCCCTGCCGCATGAGACGATACGTCGACGTTGGCTTGATTTGAACCGTAGTTGCAACACGGCGGACGGATACACAAGGCTGCTTTCGTATTACTGTTTCCACCAGCTGAGCATTAGCAGTGGTTGTTTGCGAAAATCTTCTCCCGACAAATCCAGCTCTCTCATCATTCACGTTCCCAGTTCGTTGAAATTTTTCAAACAGCATCCTTATTGTGTCGAATTTTGGTCCTTTGGTAACATTAAACTTCTTTTTGAAACTCCGTTTTGTTGCATTAACATTGTGTTCTAGGCGGTGAAATTCCAACACCAAAAAAATCCTCTCCTCTAAAGAATAAACCATATCTTCACAGCAAGCTGGAGATTAATGAAAAGCACACGCTTTCAGCAGAAAGGCGATTTAAATATTCCCCGACTCCTCGCGACACTTTTCCCATCAGCCAATCAGGTGAATCTGGTGACTGTTCGCTACACTGACGTCATGGTTCTGTTTTGTTGAAGCCAAATGTTCATGTCATATTGAGCCAAGTTGCCAAGCTGTAGTTTATTTATTTTACAAGCACGACATTTTGATTTTCAATCAGAAGTATAATTAGTATTTGACAAAAAGTGGAAATAGAAATATTTTTTTGACATTTGTTCTTATTTTTTCGATAAAAAATGTGGAAAAGTCGTTTTTTTTTTACAAAAAATTGTTACTTAGAGCCCATTTTCCACACAAGATTTATTTATATATCTTAGACAAAAATCATTTAGCACAGCTTTTAGTTCAATTTTAAGTGTTATAAATAAGCAATTTTTATGGATTTTCTTTCTTAAATTCAATTTATATACATAAAAGGCAAAGTCCTAACTCACTGATTGACTCACTCAACGCCTAGCCAAAATTACTGAAGGTACAGCTACCAAATTTTATTAAAATATTCTTTTTATGTCGTAGGTGTCACTTGAATAGCGATTATAATTTACCGATGGAGTACTGGCCAGTGGGGAAGGGATCAATTGGTATAAAATAATTGTTTACATAAAAAAAATATCCGTTATTAAGGGTACACCCGTGCAACGCCGGGTTTATAAAGCTAGTACTTTTATATATCATTTGCAATAAGTAAAGTAGATGGGTAAAATTGCCTCTTTTGTTCTAAATGTGAAAGCTAAACTTTATATCACCCTTTAATTTAATTTTGAAAAAAAAATTGGGTAGTACCCTTTACAGCGCGCGGACTGCTAGCGATATGGCCTGCGATCCAAACCCCTCGGCCATCGATCCCCACATGACACCCTAAATTGTCTCCGTGTTGGTAGATGGTGCGATTGGTAGGTTCAGTCTCTACCCTACTATGGAACTAATTGGTCCCAACACATGCACATTTCGACAAACTGTACACTTCTATCGCAAAACGTTTAGCTCCTTCCAATTTTCAAACATCCAGCTCGAATTTGAAACACACCAAATTATTTAAATCGAAATCCAAACACAAAAATTCCATTTTCGTAGTTATTAATCATTTTTAGCTGTTTTAGGAACTGTGATGTAACAGAATCTGCAAATTGTAAAATTACTAGGCAATATGTCGATTCAACCAAACCGAACTCAAAACAAATGCATCCCTTCGTCAACACATTCTCGTGCTGCCCTAGTTCAAGTATGCAACCACGACCAAAACCCGTGATCAATTGGCTTTTTACTATTTTTCGGAGGGGCCGGCTCAATATTTCGGAATTGCATCAATTCCTATTCCGGTCAATTATGAAACACCCTGTATCTCGCTATTTACTTGCCCTTCTTAACGATGGCTAATTTCTAAATAGCACAAAAAGTTACGCAAATAATTTTAATTCATCTCAAAAAAGCTTCATAGTAGCAGTTACATCACTCTTCCCATAATCCAATTTTCACCTCGAAAACTACATAACAAGACACTGAAAAAACGGGAAGAAAAAAACCCTAATGATTTGACGCCGCACCTAGAGAAAAAATCGCCAATGATTTACGCGCCAGTTATGCATCTCGCTATTTACTTAGCCTTCTTAACGATAGCTAATTTTTAAATATTACGAAGAGTTAAACAAATAACTAATCCAACTCAAAAAAGCGTCATAGCAGCAGTTACATCACTCTTCCTATAATCCAATTTTCACCTCGAAAACTACATAACAAGACACTGAAAAACCGGGAAGAAAAAAAACCTAATGATTTAACGCCGCACCTAGAGAAAAAAGCGCCAATGATTTACGCGCCAGTTATGTATCTCGCTATTTACTTAGCCTTCTTAACGATGGCTAATTTCTAGAATCACGAGAACGCATTTGTTAACAACCAGTTTGCCACATTAGCGCGCTTGTTCGCTATTCACGCTGGTGATAATGGCAATGGTGACTCTTGAATTTTTTTATTGGTTTAGTGATATTTTCGTTTTAGCAGTTGGCGGTCACATTAACATAAATGGCCAATAAATATGCGGCGGAAACGTTACATGGTGTTTGACTAACTTTGTATAACGCAGGAGCGTGTTTGTCTAACTCGTTAGAAACGTAGCAGTTGCGTTTTTATGTAGCGGTTGAGGTTGCTTCAAAAATAATTGTGAGTAAGTGGTTGTAGAAATTAATTTAATGCATAAAATATACTTGTTTTTAATTTTTAATTGGGAATGTTTTTTAAGATGTACGACTCCATGTTTGCATTTGCCAACGTCCTGAGATTTCATTGGTTGCTTCACTCTTAAAATGACCTTCAAAGATTTAAAAAAAAAAAAAAAAACTTTTATTTCGCGCAAGCTTTCTTTGATAAATTAATTCAGCAACCAACAACACAGCAAGAATTGGGAATTAAAAAAAATTAAATAAGTAAAATTTCCCTTAAAAAAAACTATGCCAGAATGTCCATATTACCATAAAAGACTAGTGAATATTTAGAGGAATTTTTTTACTCTCCCAAATTTGTGGGGGAACGGCAATGTTGTTCGACTGCGAATGTACATTTAGTGCTAGGAAACCAACTACAGGGCGAATACACAAGAGCCGTAAGTTATCGCTAAAAGTTCATTTAATTCATCTGCAAACACGATATTTCGAGGTTGTTTTTGATCAAAACAAAGGTAGACAATATTTTGACGTTTACAAAAAAATGCGCTATGTTCTTCTAAATCCATTAGCAACGATAGGCAAAAATAACTTGTCCTTTGAAAATGTGCTTTTTGCTTATACTTATAAACGGTATGTAAGACAAGTAGGGTTACTGGAATACCTGCGTATGTACAGTGTATTGAAGGTACCCTAAAGACAAGTAAAGACCATAGCTTTGAACATTTTAAGCAGGATATTTAAATTAAGCAAACAATGAACTTTACAAACTTGAAGTTAAAACTTTTTGCCAGAAAAAAGATGTTAATGGCTTCATAAAGTCGGTGTTAATGGTATTCGCAAAGTCGGTGTTAATGGTATTCGTAAAGTTGATGTTAATGGTATTCACAATGTCGTTGTTAATGGGTTAACATAAAATTTACCTCCTAAATTTATAATCCTTATCTACAAAATTACCTCATATAACAGATTATAAATCAAACTAAACGAAACATATCACTTTCTCCCCCCCCCCCCCCCCCCGAAAAATACCTCCTCAACAAGCCAAATCAAATCCCCTCAAAATAAAATATAAAAAAATCTCACAATCCCACACCTCCAAATCTCACACCCACGTGTTAATGGGATTCATACAACCGTCGTTAACTGGTTCATACAGAATTTACCTCCTAATTTAAACTTTCTGCAATTACCACAAACACCACCTTATCAATCAAAATAATTTCTCTCTCAACCCCCCCCCCCCCCCCCAAAAAAAAAAAAAAAAAAAAAACCCTCAACAAATCCAAAAAACAAAAATCTCACAATTCCACACCTCCGAATCTCACACCCACTACAAGGTGTTAATGGGATTCACAAAGTCGTCGTTAACTGGTTCATACAGAATTTACCTCCTAAAAAATTACCTCCTAATTTAAACTTTCTGCAATTACCTCAAACACCACCTTATCAATCAAAATTATTTCTCTCTCAAACCCCTCAAAAAAACAAAATCCCTCAACAAATCCAAAAAATCTCACAATTCCACACCTCCAAATCTCACACCCACTACACTCTTAAAACAAACACTCCCAATTTACCTCAGTCTGAGTGAATTTCACTCCTCCAGACTGGAAAATGCACTTCTCCTTTTGGAGTGGATCCTTTGTGTGTTCGACAGGATCACTCCAAACGAGTGATTTTAACTCAGTCTGAGAAAATATGCATGCCTTTAGGGTGTCGAAAATGCACTTCTCCAACTGGAGTGGATTTCACTCTTTTGTTTTAAGAGTGTACAAGGTGTTAATGGATTCACAAAGCCGTCGTTAACTGGTTCATACACACTTTACCTCCTAACTTAAACCTTCTGCAATTACCACCTTATCAATCAAAATAATTTCTCTCTCAAACCCCCAAAAAAACAAAACCCCTCAACAAATCCAAAAAAAACAAAAATCTCACAATTCCACACCTCCAAATCTCACACCCACCATTACGCGGCTCAAACCCAGGGACCACCGGTCCATTCTCAACGTGGTGGTCCCCGCGTAATGGCACGTTTAGGAACGTTCGTTTGAGCCCATCTCGTCTGCCGCCCGGGAGAGAGTAATTTGTTCGCGTCACTCCCTTCTCTTATCTCCTCACCTGTTCTTAGGGTCACGTTTCGACAATGGGAGTGAAACAAAGAATGGGGTGGTATTTTCTGTGTACCTGTTAAAATGTAGTTTGGGAGTGAGGAGCTTAGTTGGTGTTTCTTTTTTAATTTTTAAGCAGATCCTTTTAATTAACCATTTTCCTTTATGAGTTAATTGTAACTAATGGTTTTTAAATGGTTAATATAAAGTAAAATCATCGGCGCATAAGCCCATTACTGGGCCAAGGCCAACCGTGCCCAATTCAACTTTCGTGACCAAGGGCTTCGGGGTGCTAGGCATACGTCCCGGTTAGGTATCATCCTCATGTGGGACCCCCATTGTTTAGTTCCCAAGCATAATTGGTACTCATTTTATCGACCCAATTAAGAGATGAAAGGCTGAGACAACCTTGCCCAATCCGGGACTCGATCCCCGGACCTGTGGCATGGCAATGCGAAGCACTACCACTGAAATAGTTAATACTATTTGATAAATATTTACAGATTGAATGAAAGAAATGAATTAATATTTATTAAATTAATATGTACCTAATAAATTCACAGTTAATTAATTTTTACGTAATAAATTCATATTTATTTAATTAATGTTTACGTAATATTAAGCGTAATAAATCCATATTCAACTAATATTTACTCAATAAATTCATATTTATTCTTTGAATTAACTTTTATTTGAACTAATTTAATATTTAATCGGTGTTTGAAAAATTAAAATCTTTTTATTCAATCACAATGCATATTTTATACTGATACAGAATTATAAAAAATTGACTGCATTCAATCTGTAAAATGTATTATTAAATAATACAAATGAAACCAGAAATGCATAAAAACTGATATCTATAAAGAAGTACAATATTCAAAACCACAAAAGACCAATCGCCCTGGGCCTTCTATAATTTGCTTTTTATCATTTGTTTTTGCTAACTTATTCATAATATATTGAGTGAATGATTCTTAAAGTAGTTGAGCTCGAGCTGAGTGGTGGAAAAGGAAAATAAGTTGGAAAGAGGTTAGAAAGCGACCGTTTCAAGGAAAAATAACAATTCGTCACCTCTAGCAGCATAAATTGTCATTCAGTCAAAAGAACCACGTGCGTCTGTAAAAAAATAAATTTAAAAAGGAAGAATACCACTTTTTCGTAGGAGTCAAAATTTACATTTGTCGGGCGCCCAACACGATTCTCTATGGGTGCCCTGTCACTGAAGAAAGCAGAAAAAGAAATATTGAAGAGGTAGTAGTATTGAAAGCATACTGGGAAGTAAACTATTATTTAATTTAAAATATGACTATATTGTCTTTTACTAGTAATTAATCATGTTTTCTTAAAAATAATCATCGTTTATAGGTTTGCCCTTCGATCGGTTAAATTTCTTCGAAAGAGTATGTATCAACAAAATATCGGCAAAACGGCACCCCCCAATTGTAGAAATCGGCATGCAGTCAAAAGCACCACGTGCATCGAGTAAAAATACAAAAAAAAATAATAATAATAAATCAAAATTACCGCCTTTCCGTAGGAATCGGAATTCCCATTCTCGGAAACGTCGTCGGGCACCGAACAGGATCATGTATGGGTGCTAGGGTGGGCCGAATAAAACTTTTTATTTTATTTCGGATCACTATAGTGCGGAAAAGTTGCCATTGGTAAAGACATGAAAAATGCACTAATTATTATTTTTTTATTACCATATCTTCCGTTCGCGCAATGCCATCAAAGTTGGCAAAAAATTGTTAAAAACCGTAATTTTTAATAATTTTTTTAAAATACTGTCGATGTTTTTAATTACGTACCTATATCATGAATTAACTACTAAAAGTATGTAAAATCCATGTATTATAGCACTGATTAATAATAAGTAATATATTATATTATAACAATAAGTTATTATACATTTGTGTCAGATCTTCCGGCCACTCAAAGTAGTATCAAATTAGGAAAATTCGTATTTTTTGCTAAATTTCTAAGTTTTAACTTTTTGTAAATTTTAATCATGCAACATGATATAGAAAAGCAATTAAATTCATATATCGTGTTTAAAAAAATTATGAAAAATTACGATTTTTGACAATTTTTGCCAACTTTTGATGGCATTGCGCGAACGGAAGATAAAGTAATAATAAAATAATAATTAGTGCATTTTTCATGTCTTTACCAATGGCAACTTTTCCGCACTATAGCGATCCGAAATAAAATAAAAAGTTTTTTTCGGCCCACCCTAATGGGTGCCCTGTCACTGAAGAAAAGAACAACGAAAAAATAGCATTATTAAACACATATTGGGAAGTAAATTATTATTCAGTTAAAACTTTGACTAGATTGTCTGTTACTAGCAATTATTCATGTGGAAAATGAAAAACCTCCAACTTATTGGTTTGTCCTTCCATCGGTAACCGGTGAACTAAATTTCTTCGAATGAATATCAACAAAATATCGGCAATACCCCCAATTGTAGAAATCGGAATGCAGTCAAAAGCACCACGTGCATCGAGTAAAAATACCAACAAAAAAGAAATACCGCCTTTACGTTAGAGGAATCGGAATTCCCATTCTCAAAAACGTCATCGGGCGCTGAACAAGATCATGTATGGGTACCCTGTCACTGAAGAAAAGAACAAAAAAAAGATGGTATTGTTGGATATATATAAGGAAGTAAATTATTGTTCCGTTAAAACTTTGACTAAATTTTCTTTTACTAGTAATTGATCGAGTAGAAACTGAAAAATCTTATAATATTCCAGCTTTTAGGTTTGCCCTTGATCGGTAGCTTGCGAACTAAATTTCTACGAATGAGTATCAACAAAATAGCAGCAATACGAAATATCGGCATCCCCCAATTGTACAAATCGGCATGCAGTCAAAAGCACCACGTGCATCGAGTAAAAATACTAAAAAGAGAAATACCGCCTTTACGTTAGAGGGAATCGGAATTCCCATTCTCAAAAACGTCGTCGGGCGCCGAACAAGATCATGTATGGGTGCCCTGTCACTGAAAAGAAGAAAAAAATGAAAAAAAGAGGAAGAAAACATTCTGGAAGAAAGGTGGGAACACAGACCGCAATTGGAATGTGGGCGGTGCACACAAACTATCTGGTCTGCGCACACGCACGGTGCATTCATCATGATGGGTGCCCCCCCCCCCCCCCCCCCCCCGGTGGTAACCGACCCTGCTTCTTCTTCCTTTTGTGCTCAGGTGGTGTCTGGTACAATGGATGGTACATACCACAAACCGTTTTGGCGGTGCGAATTGGGGAAGTCTTTTTCTGTTACTCTTTCGGGGATTTTGTTGGACGGCCCTTTGCCAAGAAAGAATAACTTTTGCATTTTTAGAATGTATTAGCTTTAAATAAGTTAGGGTCTGAGCTATTTTAACCCATTAATGACAACTTTGTGAATGCCCTATATTTAATGTCCAGGTCCTTATTTATGCCCTATATTTAATGTTGTATTTCCAAGAAAGAAAACTTTTTGAATTGTTAGAATATATTTATACCTTTATTTCCAAGAAAGAATAACTTTTGCATTTTTAGAATATATTTACATGAGATAGGTTATGGTCTGAACTGTTTTAAACCATTAACGACGTCTTCGTGAATACCATTAACATTCTCATTTCCGAATAAAAACGTTAATCTTGATATGCTTGAAAATAAGAATTGATCAGATTTTAACTTCAACAAAATATCTCGACTTTTAAAAAGCTTAGTTAAGAATTCTTTTTTCAAACTTTTTTTTTATCATTTAGAAGTCTTTTTTCAAATTAAGATTTTAACTCAAACGAAATATCTCGACTTTTAAAAAGCTAAGTTAAGCATTTAGAACTTTTTTTCAAACTATTTACTACCACAAAACATTTTAAATAAACAATTCCATGATGAAATTTTTATAATATCCTATACGTTTCTAACCAGTTTGCCCTTTTTTACATTAACTAATTTTGACAGTTACTTCAAACTAAAAGATATTTATAGCAAGACAATAGAGAAGACAAATTACTCTACTTTTACTTTAAAATAAGTGGAAAAAGACGGCAGAATCTTTCCTTTACTAGCCTCTATAAATTCCAAACAAAATGTTTCTTAAAAAACAGTAACTATTTTTAAGGGTCATCAGATCAATATCAAACCCGATTACACCATGCCTAAAATAACATAAAAGAGCAATTACCACGTTGCAAGTCCTATCTAGAGGATATAAACAAACAACACAATAGAAGCCCCGCAATCAATTTAAGTAGGGATAACTTTTAGCGGATTTTTAGGACCCGATTGAAGTTGTAGGAAGCCAAAAGTGATCCCAGGGAAGCTAAAGAAGAAATAGTTTATTATTTTTCAGTTGTTTTGCCAGCTTTCTTCAATGTGCTCAAATTCTCTTTTACTATAATGATAGTTATTATAATTTCGTTGTATTAATGTTGTATTTAAAAAGATAGCTCAATTATGTATTAATACCCAGAATTAAAAAAAAAAAATATTTTGTAGTAAGCCATTAGTTTTTCATTTTTGTGCTTACTTCTTTTCTAAAATCATTATATTTTGTATCTACTTATTTATATACAATATTAACAACATTGACGATATAGCAGCCAACTCTCCTTAATTTTACTCAGCAATACCATACATGATTTTTAACTACTTTCTGAATTTTCCGCGATAAACACTAATTTCCTGATTTTTTTTTCCGGAGAGTAGGCAGATATAGTTTGGTTAAATTAATGTCGCCACACTAGAGCCTCAATCGGCAGATCTGCGTGTTTTCTAGGAGCTTAGTTTCGTAAATGCACAGCGAATCACTATTATCTAGTGGTGCTTTAAATTGCCGTGGACAATGAATGGAAGCGTTCCCAACGAATTGTCGTGGCTCTTGTTTTACCAGTAAGCAGGTCGATATTACCCAACTGGCGGGTAAGCAAATTGGCTCTTGCGTAATTTTGTTTTTTCTTTATGCGCTTAAAATTTAAACTTTCAACTGAAAATTTACTTTATTTTATTTTATAAAACTTCATTTCCATGGCGGATGATAATAAATGTCTCCTTGATACTTCAATTTTAAAATTTATTTAAATTTAAAGGAACACAAATTTTTATAAACCGTGCGTGTTGCAGAAAAAATCGTGTTTTTGCTTCTCTATCTCTCAGATTTTTTAAAGTAACTCAAAACTCATCCCGCTATTCTCAACAAAACAATAAACAGAAATATCCATCAGTTGTTCTCTTAACAAGACACCATCCCGCCGTCTCTTCCTATATAATACCTGTCTGCGTGGGAGAACCCCCGAGGCCGATTTTCGCCGTCGTAACTTGTAGGGGGTCATCGGCGGCCTAACCCCTGGAGATATGGGAAGCCTATGGGTGCCCGAGTTACGGGACGTCGTATTTAAAGGCCGCCTAAAAGAATCCAGGCCAGCGGGGAGGCTGATCGTTCAGAGGAACGGGCTCCATGGAGGAATTCGTCGGAAGAATTTCTCATAAGCCTTGTGGCCTATGCTAGTGGAATCTTTTAGTTTTCTAAGACCCCCTATTTTGTAGAAATATAAAAATTGTGACAAAACACAATTTATAGACAAGAATGAAGTTTTAAAAATTAAAAAAAATTAAACTATAGAAAAAGATTGTAATGAACTCCTACATACTATATTTTATAACACTATACTCCTAAACACTATATTACCATCAGAAGATGAATATACAAGCCTGTATATGTAAGGGTACAAACTCTACTTATTAATATATATTTTTAAATTATGGAAGCATAGACGTCTTTACACGCTTTATAAATTTTCTTTTATATTTTTTGTTTTCTTTTATATGGAAATTCATTTTATTTATTTAGAACATGCACGTACTACAGATAAAAATTAAATTACATCAAATTACAGTGGTTCTAGGAAAAACACAGACAAACATAAAACACGAAAATAAAACAGCAAATACACTAAAAACTACTATGAAAAGACATATAATCAGTTAAAAATTCGAACACATTTATCTTTAAAAACTTTAAAAGACGCAATAAAAATATCCATATCCAGTGGAGAACTTATTGTATAATTTATAAATTTTATATAAATCAAAATTTGCAAAAATTGTATTGATTTATGATTTGATTGTGATTTTTTTTTTTTTAACTTTTATTTTCTCTCCAGGAAAACTATCACGATTTTTTTGCAAAAGTTATGAATAAAAGCTTGCTTCTAGAGCCCTTATAGAGAACATCTACTAAAATGAGCCCGCAACATTAAGCATAGCGAACAGAATAACGCAATTTTTAATATATTTGTTACATTTTAAAATTAGAGACACTCTTTAACAACGAAATAATTTTTGAGACAAACTATCCGTAAAGGCGTAAAAACACCTTTCTTAAAACTGCACACATATGCATAATTAAGCAATTCAAAGAACTCTAACTCAGTTGGGAGTCTTTGTTGCTAAATATATGATTTCTTAGTTGAAAAACTAAAAGTAAAAAAAGGTCAAATCTATACAGAAGAGTTTTCTTATAGACTTCTCCGTCCATTAAATCGTTGAAAGCAAGATGCTCGAGGGGAAATTCTCCTAAGAGTTGTCCTCTACTATTAGCAATTCAATTTTTATCGCACTGCCCAGCAGGGATCAACCACACAAACCAGCCTTAACACGTCAAAAGGTCTTCTAATGGAAGAATAAATGTCAAAAACTTCGTTTGAAAAACCTCTTTATGTTGTTTCTTTTATTCTTGGAAGCTTTTTTTCCGATGCAAATCTGAAAGATGTAACTTTTGTATAATTTTAAGAATTTGATTGATTCTTGACATTTTAATTGGAAAACTTGTTGCATTTGGAATCAAAAGTGTTACATATCCGGTTTTCTGTTTTTAGCTTTATTTATTTACTATTTTGCTATTTTACTGCTAAAAAGGGATATTTGGTTCACTTTTTAAGATGTGTCAAACTTGTGTACCACAACGTGGACGCCAAGTTGCGTCAATTATCTTCTTTTTCATAAACTCCGCCCTGTACGAATCTTCCATTGTAATGTTTGGTGTCGACTTGTCACTTGACTGTGGTTCTTAAATACGACGCCGACGCCCGTAGCCAGTATCCCTCGTGTAGCTCTAGTGCGACGCTAATTCAAACCTAATCTAATCTAATCCATTCTAATATTGTAAACTCGAATTGCTAAAAGCGGCGAAAGACGACTTAGACTTAAACACAAACAAATATTCAAAATCTTAATTTTCAAATCCAACAAACCAAATCATCTAAAGCCAAATCAAGCGATTTCACGCCAAACACAGCATCTCCAACAACCCCACACACATCACACGGCTCATCACCCTACGCCATTTAAAACTGACATACCTCTTTCCTCCCCAAACCACAAAAGTGACACGAGGAAAAAGCCCCCAAAAACTGACGATGATTTCTAGCCTCTGAGTCGCGTGAGAAACTGATGCAGACTTTTCCAAAGGACGAGCCCTGTTCGTCAATCTCTCCTGAAAGTAATTTACCTTGACCACTTCGAAGGTTGGACCTTTGACGAATGACCTTCGCATGAGTGGGCCGTAAGCTGGAGTCGTATTTGTCTATTTATTGCTATAGGTACGACTAAAGCTCAGTAGGACAACTTAGACAAATTGTATAAGTCGTACTTGTATATGGCGAAAGCACAAGAGTAATTTGAGGTAATTTTTTTTGTAAAATAAAATTAAAAACCGATTTTAAATATCCGTGAAACTAAATGATTAAAGAGTTTAGTTTAGTTTTGAAATATCGTGGCACTGGAGCTACACGAGGGCTATTGGCGACGGGCGTCGTATTTTGGAATCACAAAGGTATTAAAGAGTTATTTAAATTCTGAATCGCCTCTCAAATCAACGCTCAAAGCGTGTAACCGTGGTATCGCATTGGAGGGGAAAATAAAAACCTTATAAAATAGAGGATTTTTTTTTTACTTCCCCTATAAAAATACACTTTTCTAACAAATTAAATTATTCTAAATAACAATGAACAATTCGTAAAACAATTGTTACAATTTTTTTTAAATGGAAGAAACTTGGTTAGAATTAGAAAGATATTGAAGGACATATGCAATATAAAAACCAGCTTAACTGAAAATTATCATTAAAAAAAAATGCTCCTCTTATACGTGCCATAACATTAAATTCCACCAAGTAAATAAAAACTAATTGAATTCAGATTTCTAACGAAAATTCAGCCTATTAGAAAATCATCAGAAAAAAATTGCTCCTCGTACACACGCCATTACAATAAATTCCACCAAGTAAATAAAAAATAGTTGAATTCAGATTTCTAAAGAAAATTCAGCTTATTAGAAAATCATCAGAAAAGAATTGCTCCTCGTATACACGCCATAAGGTGACGTACATAAATTACGTAACGCTCAGAGGGGAGGAGGGAGGGGTATGCGACAACGTGACTGATCGTGACATGGAGGGGGGAGGGGTAATCGCTTGCGTGACGTAACGATTCAAAATTTCCATTTTTGCAAGCAAAATCTGCTTTACATAAAATAAAGTTTTTTAGAAAAAATAAAATTTAAATACAATGTCGATCTATTCCAATGAATAAATTATGTAACCAATACAACTTTTACTTTTTTTTTCTTTTCATGTTAATTTTTAAAAAAAATCGATTAATGCATTTTTTCAAATTTCAGGAACACAATGGGAAATATTAAAATCAATTTTTTTTTTTAAAAAAAAAGGGGGGGATGCGACAAACGTGAAGTAATTTTAAGGGGAGGGGTTCGACTAAACGTGACACAACGTGACATAGGGGGAGGGAGTTGTCAAAAAAGTCACAATTTGCGTGACGTTATTTATGTACGTCCCCTAACATTAAATTCCACCAAGTAAATAAAAAATAGTCGAAATTAGATTTCGAACGCGAAAATTCACCCTACCACAAAAACCAACCAATACCAACAGATGTTTACGCACCATTCACAAACATCCCATTCAAATCCTTTCCTTTTGATATACCAAACATAAAACATCCGCCTTACACACAAATAGAAGTATCTGTAGCAACAAACTATCCTCCGAGGAATGCTCACATCGGCGGCAAAAACGTTCGAAAAAGGAACGCTGGAATGAATCCTCGTTCGCTTCTTGTTGTTGGTGGGAGGTCCAGAGCATCACAAAAGTTGTTCGAACGTAAAGGCCTTGTTGTGATAGCTGTCCTCCCCCCTTCTCGGCCGAAATAGGCACTGACAGCCCCCTCCTTACCTGAGTTTTATTCATTTATTTATTTACCTGAGTCCTTTGGTTCGGTTGTGGTAGAAAGTGTTAGGGAGACGGGATGTAGTTGGCGTAGGCGCTATTGGGTGCCAGATGAGGTGTTGAGGTCGAAGTTTGTTCTTTGGTGAAACTGGGAAAATGTTTTTGTACTGGAGGTGTACACTATACTGCCGTGATAAGGTAAACTACAGTAATCACCCCAATGAGTTGCACCATTTTTGCTCTAAAATAAAAAAAAGAGTTCCAGTATGTTTTCTTACCGGTTAAAGTAATTGAGTACATGCAACAAAGGTCCAAGTCACCATGGAAGATACTGCAGTTTACCTTATCACGGCAGTATAGCTGTAGTCGGTATCAAATATTAAAGTACTAAAATACCTAAAACTTAAGGTATCATTACCAATGAAGGATAAAAAAAAGCAAATACGTAGGTTCATTTAAAGTAATATTGAAGCGGTTTATATCGGAATTAATTTCGAAAAAAAAAACATTTTGTCAATTTTTTAAATTATTCATTGCGTAATAAAAGATGTAGGGAAAATTTTGGTACCTTAATAAAAATAAAATAAGCGCAGCTCAAAAATATAAGAGGAAAAAAACATATTTTTTTCCAGCCACCACATTCAAAGTTCTTTTTTTTTAATTGCAGTTATCTATAAACATTTGTAAGCCTTCACATTTCATTTTAAATGTGATATGAATATCTTAATTATAAAAACCAAAACACTTTAATCTTGTTCACATCTCCAATCAATTAAAAAAGCTAGTTAACATCTTACAGACCACCGCCCAAACTCAAATCAAGTGCCGAACACAACAAACACGAGTTTAGCGACTCGACATGCATCCTTCGCCAAAAAAAAAAAGCCAACAAGCCCAATATCTATTCGCCCTCGTATCGCATAATCAGTGACAGCAGAAAGGCATGAAATTCATTAGTCTCTTGGCCTTTCACTGACACCGAAAAAACAATCAACGCCATTGGCGGTTAGGGCTCCTTGGAATGCGGCGCCGAGTCGCCAGATTTGGCTCCGTTTGGCTGCTTTGAACTTGAGAAGATCGAGTTAGTACATGTAGAACTCCGATTATCCGAACTCATTCGGATTCGATCATTTATCCATAGATAAGCTTAACATGTAAAAGACTTGCCTTTTCCTTAGGCTTGTTTTCTTTAATTATTTAATTAGAAAATACACACACTAGTGATGAAAAAATTGAATTACAAAAAATATATGTATACCAAAAATAAAACCGCAAATGCACTAAAAATATTACGAAAGGCCATATGATGAGTTAAAAATTTTAGCACACTTAGCTTTGAAAACAAGACATATTAAAAAATATCCAGATCATTGGCAAACCTATTGTATATTAAACTTAATTCTTCAATTCATTTTTAACCTTTGCATACCTTGTACCTAAATTAAGTTCCAGATAAAGGTCGCATAATCGTAAATAGCTAATATTTTACGGAAATGCTTCTTGGCATTTTGCCTTTTTCAAGAATCATAAGAACACGGAAAAGTTGTTCTACTGCGAACGTACACTTAGTGCTAGGAAACAAACTATAGGGCAAATAGTCAAGAGAAGTAAGTCACAGCTGTCCATTTATTTCACCTGTAAAGACGCTATTTCGATATTGTTATTGACCAAGACCAAAGGTTAATTTTATTTTTTAGATTACGTACATTTAAGTAGGCTAAATGAGTAATTATTTTGATCCTCTGATGATCATGACAGTTCATGTCATCATATGCTTACTGAAATGATCCGAAACAGATCAAGTAATTAAAAAGACGCATGTTGTTAGAAAGAAATTGCCACAACTCAGGGGTCTTATTTCCATATTTTCGTTAAACTCTTTGATTGACATTAAATTAGTATTAGTTGAACTCTGAACTACAATCGACTCAATTTGAACAAATTTAAAACAAACTGAGACAAACGATAAAGTATATATGTAGTAGGCTTCAGTCTGAACGAAAGGGTCTGGAAATGGTTTTGGGTCTTCCTTTTTTTTTTTTTTTTTTTTTTTTTGTTCCTGGCTTCAGGGTCCAATTTGGTGGTCAGGGCCATGAAAAAGTTATCAACCAATAACAAATTAGGTGTGTTTATTATTGTTGATTATTAATTGTATGCGTAACTTAAATAAAACTTTGTTGCGAACTTGCATAACTTTGAGTGAGGGTTTTGCAACTTACTAAGGGTAAAAGGAAGCTAGGAAGAACTGGCGTAGTTATATGGGTTCAATCTTAGTTTCAGACTAAATGTAAGGCCTTTTGATAAATGTATGGAATATTACGTATGACAGATGCATCGCACGAGGTTGATTCCAAGCCCTTTTTAATGTACTCATATGTGAATCGTCTTAAACCTTTTAGAATTAAGTCAATAACCTGATAATTGATAAAAGAAATTTTAAACGTTTGTTTTTAGCGTAAATGATTTGTCTGTGATTAGCCTAAGCATTCTAGCCTCTTGTTATTGGCCCCAGCAATAAGTTCACTCTTGTTGACCCATATTACAACTTGGAGCCCCATATCAAATTCTGTAAAGAGTTTTTTTTTTCTTCAGAGAGAGCTAGAGTTTACTAGCTAATGATTTGTGAGGATTCAAACATCGGTCCAATTTGGCATTGGATTTGGCTTCATTTCCCAATTTCAAATCGGCAACCCCTCTCATTCTGATCCGGCCCACATGTGGGAAGAAGTGACCCGCCCCCTAACAGCACGGCAAGAAGAAAAAAAATGCCTTCCACGCCGGGCCATTATCTTGACGTGATAAGATCAGGGATATAATTTCGCTTGTCAGATACCGTGGCGTGATAAGTGCAAGTATCATCGGATACAAAGAGTTCTTGGTGCGGGGTTGAAATTGGCGATCATAACTCGATGTGAAATGGGTTGGCTGGCCGAGGGCTATGATACCGATGACGCAATGGAGGTGGATCGTGGCCGCGTTGCAACATTGTAACTGGAATCGCTTTTGATGATCACATAAAACATGTTCTGGAACATTAATTTTTTAAAGGTTCTAGTGTTTGAGATTTTATGTTTTTTTTTTCGATACATCAGCACTGTATTTGATTTCAAAAATTCAAAAAAATAAACAGATATTATGGAGCTAATTCATATTTGTCTGGAAAAGCACTTTAAAGAAAATAGTTTCGAACTATTTCTTTAAAAGTAGTATCTTCTTTACTAATGTAATAGCTCTGCTTTCCTTTAGTATTGTCGAAGTCTAGACAAAGGCTAACATTTTTCTTCGATTACATACAATCGTGTACCAAATTCGGAAGGTAAAACCGCCCTATGTGTGGGCCGGTGAAGTTACAAAGTTACTGATCTCGCATCACCAGGGGTTCTTTCCAACAAGAACCACCATGGGGTCTACCTTCTGGAATAAGGGGAGGGGGGGGGGCGGCACACCACTCGAAAAATAACAGCCCCCTAAAGAAACAAGAAGCCCTAATCCCGCCATGCCCAGTAGCCCGTTGCGAAGCCCCCGTGAGGAAAGTCTAATTTCACGAGCTACTAGTCCATAAAGCGACTCGTGACAGCAAGGATCTGCGGATCAGTCTACAATGTCCCAAACATGGAGATCTTATGCCTTTTCAGGTGGGATTTCGACGATTTGCAGCCTTTTCATGGCAGTTGCCGAGCCGTGGTCTGCTTCGATTAGCTGTCCGTGCTTATTTGTCCAATCTATTATTGGATATCAATTGGCAGAAAAGTGGTCTGCCACCGTCGTGTTTACGAAAGCTCTGTAAGCTATGTTTTCACCAAACGGTTGTCGATGATTCTGGGCTATTTCTTTGGCTTGGGCTTCTCCTGAATTCAGAATCCACGCTGCTTCTGTTTAGTGGGAGGGGTCTTCAAGAATGTGGAGAATTTTAGTGTCAAACGGATTGGTCCACTGGCGTGTCAACTGGTTGAAGTGTGTCATGTTCGCATGATTTCACAAGCAATTCGTATTTTCTGATTACTTACGATGTGATCTATTATTGAATATCAATTGGCAGAAAAGTGGTCTGCCACCGCCGTGTCTACAAAAGCTCTGAGGCCATATTGTCATTAGAGTGTTTTCCGTGATTCTGGGCTATTTCTTTGGTTTGGGCTTCTCCTGAATTCAGAATATATGCTGGTTCTGTTTAGTGATGGGAGGGGTCTTCAAGAATGTGGAGAATTTTAGTGTCAAACGGATTGGTCCACTGGCGTGTCAACTGGTTGAAGTGTGTCATGCTCACATGATTTCACACACATACGATTCTTATTTTCTGATTATACCCAACGGGTTCTTTTATTTGATGTCCAATTGGCAGAAAAGTGGTCTGCCACCGTCGTGTTTACGAAAGCTCTGTAAGCTATGTTTTCACCAAGCAATTCCCTATGATTCTGGGCTATTTCTTTAGTTTGGGCTTCTCCTGAATTCAGGATGCATGCTGGTTCTGTTTAGTGGGAGGGGTCTTCAAGAATGTAGAGAATTTTAGTGTCAAACGGATTGGTCTATGATTAGAAGGGCACTGTAGTGTCACCTGGTTGAAGTGTGTCATGTTCGCATGATTTCACAAGCAATTCCTATTTTCTGATTACTTACAATGCGATCTATTATTGGATATCAATTGGCAGAAAAGTGGTCTGCCACCGTCGTGCTCTGTAAGCTATGTTTTCACCAAACGGTTCTCTATGATTCTGGGCTATTTCTTTAGTGTGAATTTCTAATAAATTCAGGATACATGCTGGTTCTGTTTCGTGATGGAAGGGGTCTTCAAGAATGTGGAGAATTTCAGTGTCAAACGGATTGGTCTACGATTAGCTGGGCACTGAAGTGTCAACTGGTAGAAGTGTGTCATGTTCGCATGATTTCACAAACGATTCTTATTTTCTTATTATCCCAATGGGATCTTTTATTTGAAGTCCAATTGGCAGAAAAGTGGTCTGCCAATTGGCAGAAAAGCTCTGAGGGTCATGTTGTCATCGAACGGTTTTCTATGATTTTGGGTTATTTCTTTGGTCTGAGCTTTTCCTGAATTCAGGATACATGATGGTTCTGTTTAGTGGGAGGGGTTTGCAAGAATGTGGAGAATTTCAGTGTCAAACGAATTGGTCTATGATTAGCTGTTTACCGGAGTATCAACTGGTTGAAGTGTGTCATGTTCGCATGATTTCTGGAGTAATTCTTATTTTCTAAATACCACGATGCGATATTTTATGTAACGTAAATGGGCAGAAAAGTGGTCTATCATTGGCGCGTTTCTGAAAGTTTTATGGTTATAGTTCTACAAATTTTTTTCCCAATTGTTCAGCCCTATCTTAAGTTTGTGAATTGACATAAACCGCAACCAATTTAAATATAAACTGCAGCATACACAAAGCGTTCTTACAAATAGACAACACTAATTTCCTTATTCTCATAAATTTTATACTGTTTTCCACTATTTCCCAGCAGAACGCATTACCTATTCCAAACAGTGGATCCATTATCCGAATCCTAGCTGTGCACTGAAACATTGCACAGCACCCAATACTCATTAGAGGAATATACCTCCTAATTCCACTGCTCCATGCTGCGTGAGCTGGATGCGATCCACGAAGGATTGTAGGTCTGATATTTTATTGGAGATAGATAAATTGTTCACGTAGCTTCGTGCGTCAACGTCGCAGCAGGTAAATTTGCCTTCATAGAGGCCTCATCAAAATATGGGCTGGATTTTTATGAAATTCCTGATTAATTGTGCTATATTATTGTGTTATGTTAACAATGATTCAAACTCAATTTTAACTCGATTTACATTTTAAAAGGTTATTTAGTCAATGGAGCCAATTACAAAATCACCAAAATAAGGACTTAGGTTTTTTTTTCAGGTGTAAGCTTATAGAATTGTTAATGCCTAAAATATTTTTTTTTGTTTATATCTATCTGTGAAATATATTTCGAGATCAGAAATTGAGCCCCAGGTGCAAACTTAAATTGACAACCATATTAAAATGGAACAAAATGCCTACTCACTGAAATAGAAACAAGTTAATTTCTTTTGATGTTCGAATGGATATTAATAAGTGAGAATTTAAACAAGCAAGTATCGTAGTATGCAAACTACAAATCATTCCCTTTGGATTCGGGAATTATTTGACATTTTGTTTGTTCAGTTATTAAAGAATGCCATAGTTATGATACACATAATCGTCGGACTGGAATTTCATTCAAAATAAAAAAAAACCCACAAATGTCGTGAAATCAGCTTAAAAAACTTCGCAGCAGTAATTAGCAGAAGAAACTAAACAGCACGTCGCAAATGGAACCGATCATTAACAGGTATTTTCGAAACGTTTCCCAACTCTGTTGATTTGAGCTAGAAACCAGCTGGCGAAGTCTAATTAACCGATTGATCAATGAGCCGCTTCATTGTTCGGGTAACTCAATCTCAAATTCATTTACATTTGATGCTGATTCGCGCAATCGTTAAAACAGCTTGAGGTCGCTACTCGCTGAGAGTAGACAGCATGCGAACAGATGTAAATTGCCTTAGTGAGAAAAGCTTGTGCTTGCGTCCATTAATTTTATTCGTTAAGTATTATAAATTATTATTATATGTGGAGAGAAATATAAGAAGTTTAGGTGCTTATTTCCACTTGATGATCCTCAATGATGAAAGTAAGAAATGTTCTCTATTTATTTTCTAATAACGGTTAAAGTAAATAAAATATATATATATTCAGGAAAAGATCAGAATTTTTACGCTAGGTTAAATTTGTTTAACTCGATTGTAATAATAGTTCCCTAATTGATTTATTTTTTATAAATCATCGCTTAGAGTTTTGATGCTTATAAATTGTTGTGTACAAATATGGAGTTTGAGATTGTGCTGGAAGAGCCGGGCAGCAATTGGACATCCAAATAACGTGCTGACATTAACATGGGGGGAGGGTCTGCTTATGATGTTTTTTAAGGCGCTAAATAATGAAGAGGGGGATCGATTGACATAAAGTAGAAGTCAACGTTATTAAGGGAACTCCCGAGCTACACCGAGTATATGGAGCTAGTTTCACCTGTAAGATTTTAATTAACATATAGTAAATGGTATTAACTGTCCCCACTTATACCTCGAAAAATATTGCTCGTGTATAACGTTTCATTATTAATTAATTAAATCTTAAGCTGCGTAAGGTTTTGCCGCACATGAATATTGCTGTCAAAATTGCCGCATATGAATATTGCTGTCAAAATTCCGCATAAGAATATTGATGTCGAAATGCCGCATATGAATATTGCTGTCAAAATGCCGCATATGAATATTGCTGTCAAAAATGCCGCATGTGAATAGTGTGTGTTGCTTCACACGAAAGCTGTCAACACATTTTAACGGAAGTCAGCTTACCAAACCCCATTATCTATCCGTTCTCAATTCATAATCCAACCGATCTACAACGGAATTTCCCAGCCACAAAACCAAAAAAGAAGGAAGCCATGGATAAGCCCAGTTTTTCCAGTAGAGCAAGAGCTATCTCAGTCGTTCAGGGTGGCTTTTAGATAAGGGAGCCGCAATTTAAAAGCTGTGTACACAGATATAAAAGGTGTCGTTAAGCGGTGAGGGATGTGCCTCTCCGTTCATGGCAGTGTTTTACCGACTTCTTACGGGTCAAGTGCGTGGCGTGGGAATGTTTTTGGGTACGCCATCTTGGAAAATGTCGCCAAATGGATGGGTAGAAAGCTCGCCAAATATAACTGAATGTGTTTCCTGATTTTTCGGCATTCAAGATTCCCAATTTAAGCATTATTTTCTTTTAAATATCTTTTTTAATGTCTTGATATTGAAAGACGCCATCTTGGAATGTGGAAGATGTTGCCAAATGGATGGTTAGAAAGCTCGCCAAATGAAATCTTTCCACATTTTGTAGAATTCCAAGTATTCAAATTTAAACGCTTTTAGATTTAAGTATTGTTAGAAATGCTATGGGACCGAAGGACGCCATTTTTAAAAGATGCCGCCAAGTGATAGGGCAGAAATCTCGCCAAATGTAACGCAATGAAATGCTTCCTTGCTTTCTCGTATTCCAAGGTTTCCAAATTTAACCGCTATTAGATTTAAGTGTTTGTTGAGAATATTTAGGAATTGAAAGACACCATCTTTCAAGATGTAGACAAATGTAATTGAATGCTTCCTCATTTTCTGGTATTCACGGTTCTCAATTTACACACTATTTGGTTTTAAGTATCCTTCTTAAAAAAATTATTAATGTTTCGGTATTGAACGACGATATCTTAAAAAGAGAGTCAAGTTGTTGGGTAGAAAACTCGTAAAATGTAATGGAATGTTACCTTGTTTTCTAATGATAATTTAATACAAGATTCTGAATTTAAACAAACTTTTCTGTCATATGCAAAATTTGGTTAACAAAAGACGAGATCTTGGTAGGCAACGTGAATAAGCATGCATCCAAGATACTATACCGACCGCTTCGGTTTTGAGAAAAACGAATTATAAATTTAGCCACTCGAGACTCACATTTTTTTTTACAGCAGTTGAAGGTTAAACTGAAATGAGTTCCTCAAAGTCCCCAAATTAAAGGTCATCCCCATTTTCCAAAGATCGCCAGTTCAACCCTCGTATAACAAAAGACCCTTGTGTAATCGAGTCGACGCTCTACACGGAGGTACGAATAAGAGTCAGATGATGTCTAGTCAAAAATCTATGCAAAAAAAGTTTGCCAAGTGATGATATTTATATCTTTCGTAATATTCCCAAACAGAAGCTTGGCTACTTTTTTGGCGCGACAAAAAACTAATAAATAATAATTAAAGTCTTTCGCATGAAGGGGAACATTAAAACATTTTATCAATTTGGATCTTTTATGCTGCATACTAAACCTAAAGTAATTGGCATTTTGAAAAATTTATATCCGATTATTTAAGAATAAAATAATAGGTTTCGTATGGAAATAAAAATTACATATTGTGGCTTATTTGGGCTAAAGTCAATCAATAATAGACTTGTACTAATGCTCACAAAGTTACAAAAACTATAAGTTTGTCGAGTAGAAGTGTATACTTTAAATCGAGCCAATACCTAGCGACTCTAATTTGGGTTTATCACACAGATAAGGCGACTTCACTTCTTTTTGGCGGCAATCTCACTCCCACCATGGCGATGCTCTATTAGCAACGGGATCTCGCAGAAGGGTGGGTGGGTTGTAAAGCAAAACTGGGCAGGTAAACTGCAGTAACTAACCTTATGACGTGCATCATTGTTGCAAGCACTCAATAACTCTAATCTATAATAAGAAAGCCTACTGGAAAAGGCTAATTATTTTAGGGCAACAATGGTCCAAACTCATTGTTGTGGTTGCTGCAGTTTATCCCACCCACTGCAGAGAACCTGTCGACATTGTTATTTCAAACTGGGTGCGAGAGGATCGTCTGTCTTTTTTTTTTTTTTTTTTTTTGAGGGTGGGAGTGCCCAGATTTAGACGGGGTGTGAACTCGAAACTGTCAGGAGTTTATGTGCTCGCGTGAGATTGGATGGGTCGGATGGAAATTGAAATATCTATAATTTAAATATTTATAATGCAAAGAGATAGGGGCGGGCGGGACTCGGTTTTAACTGGACGAATAGTCGGGCCTGAAATCTGCTGTTGGTATCACAGCAAAGCTTCATTTGTATGCACCGTAGAAACGTTAGTTTGGGAGTAATATGTTTTCTGATCCTCCCAGTCTGTGAATTCTGGGCGGGGGAGATATACAGAAGAGTTATAGCTACAACTTTAAAAAAAATAATACTACTGGTCAAGCTGATAGGAAATTTAAATGCAAGAGTATGGTCGAAGCCATTGGATAGTACTAAGTATTTAATTTTGGGGAAAAGATATGGGTTTAATGAATAGTTAATGGCAGCTTCTTTGACCATGTGGATACATAGCATATTGTGTTCTCTTATTTAATTGCAACAATGCTGGATATCTGATATATTATTGTTTTTCTCATTGATTTAATTGCTGTAGGTTGAATTTGGCTCCAGAAAAGCTCATTGTTTTTATATTTAAATGCCTTAAAGTAGATTTTGATATTTCAGTTTTTGCCAATAGACGGAATACAACATTGGCTCAAAAAACATCGGATATTAAAAATGAAAAGATTATATATTACTAAGAAACCTTAGCGATACATAAGTTAAAAATAAAAAATAAATGTTTTAAACCATCCAAACACAACACTTTTAAATGCTTAACTCAAGAAATAACGAGCGTATGGAACATAATTTCACTGAATTTCGGACACTTGGAGTTCGGATCATCAAATTCCTACGACAATTCTTTTTCAAATACGAAATGTGTGGACGGTCCCCCACACACCAACTATTCCCATGATGTTTTTCCTAGCATAGCCCTGCGGCTCTTGCGCCATGGCGTAATGACTAATAATGCCTTAATAATAGGATGTGCTGCGATCGCCCTTTGCGGAAAGTGTCTGCAAAGGCGATCCTCTATCACTTAAACAAACACTCTAAGGACCACCTCGGAGCCAGGGTCTATCCACACCTTATACGCGGACGGAGATTTAGCGGTTCCTTTCTGATGGGGTGATAATTTGAGATGCGGTTTTGTTACTTAGTAACGAGTCCCGGCATTGTGTTCATTAGAATAGTAGTAAACCGTAGCCATTTCGACAGAACTGAGAACTTAACAAGGCAATTACATACTAAAAGTACACTCTTAAAACAAAAGAGTGAATTCCACTCCAGTTGGAGAAGTGCATTTTCGACACTGGAAAGGAATGAATATTATCTCAGATTGAGTTAAAATCACTCGTTTGGAGTGATCTTGTCGGAGGTTTAACACACAAAGGATCCACTCCACAAGCATGTGTGTATTTTCCAGACTGGAGGAGTGAAAATCAATCAGACTGAGTTAAAATCGCTTGTTCGTATTAAGAGTGTACAGTCAAGCTTTTCTTTTTTCAAATATTAGTGGTTTTGCTTAGCGACTAAAAGTGATATCCCGTTTGTTTATTATTATATATACTTTTGATGAATTTTTGAACTGCTTAAACTTGATTGATTGTCGAATTTTCGGATTGCAATTCCAGCTACCTTGACTATTAAAAAGATTAGAGTATGTAACATAACATGTAATGCCTGGAGGATAAACTTTAATCCATACTTAATACATATTATGTGGGATAAACTTTGAAGAATATAGGCCGTTTATACACTCTCAGAAATAACACTTTCATTTTTGACTATTCAAGAATCCTCACTCTAGCCTCATTTCGTTAATTTTGAGGATTGTTTCGTCAAAATATCACGTGACTTTTGAGTAAACGCGAATCCTCACTTTAACGATCGTGATTTGAAGATTCTGTATCTTGATTTTGAGGAAACTGAATCTCATTGTTGTACTCACATGCTCAAAAATGACGAAATATTTCTTTAGATTAGACGACATTCAAATCCTCATAAAAATGGCGATTCAAATTCCCTCACTTTGAGGAAACGAAAACTCGGAGCATTTGCCAGTAAACGAATCGTCAAAATAAAGGAAAATTTCGTCATTTTTGAGCATTCATTTTTGAGAGTGCGGTTTTGTTACTTAGTAACGAGTCCCGCATTGTGCTCATTAGAATAGTCGAAAACCGTAGCCATTTAGTCAGAACTGGGAACTTAACAAGGCAATTACACACGAAAAGTACAGTCAAGCTTTTCTTTTTGCAAATATCAGTGGTTTTGCTTAGCGATTAAAAGTGATAACCCGTCTGTTTATTATTATTATTACATAAACTTTTGATGAATTTTTGAACTGCTTAAACTTGATTGATTGTCGAATTTTCGGATTGCCATTCCAGCTACCTGGACTATTAAAAAGTTTAGAGTATATAATATAACATGGAATGTGTGGAGGATAAACTTTATTCCATACTTAATGTATATTAAGTGGAATAGACTTTGAAGAATATAGGCCGTATAAAGTTGTAGGATATTATGAACCTTAACATTAACGATGTTGCCAGTGGTTTAGGTGGAGTTTTTTTTTTAAGCTTTCAATAGGATGATTAAGTTTAGAATTTTTCCAAGTACTTTTGGCACTTTGTAACTATTTTGTTTTCCCGTTTCTGTTCCTTTTCGGTTGTTTATTTTGTAAAACATGGATGAGGAAAAAAATCTAGACAACAATATATTTTCGGACGTCTCTCTTAAAAAAAAACAATTTTATTTATCAGCTATAAGTTCTCGAATATCATGTATCAAAAAGCTGACTATGCTTGAAACCACATCAAAGGTCTATCCATAGTTTTTACATTTGCGGAAGTATAGCGGTTTCTTTATTCTTCAATATCCGGTGATTTGAAATTTCAACCGGTGATATAAACCACAATAAAACTCTTGTGGTTTTGTTGAAACATTCATCACAATTCGTACATTTTTTTTCGCTTGTAAACGATTAATATATTCATTCTCGCTTAAAACGGAAAGAATTTCCACTACAACAAAAATGTGTTATAAGTTTTGAAATTATGTGACGAGATATTTAGTGGATAACGAAAAGAACACATTAGTTTGAAGCAGCCTTATTATTAGTAAACCTTTATAATTCATCATATAGTTGAATAAGAATCCTTCATCTACGCTAGTGTAGATTTCGTCCATGGCGAAGAAAAGAAACTCTAATACAGATTTGCTTAAATTGGTGGTGCTGCCATCTATGGAGCTTCCTGAGTAATAGAGTTGGACGTTGGACCTGACAAATGCTTGCTATCTTGTTTAGATTATTAAAACAGTAATATAGGGCCTTTACTAAGTTAGATACGACATCAATCTAAAAAGAAAAACATTATGTCATTATTAATTGATTATATTAAAAGAAAATTATGAGTTGATGTTCTATTTTGATTTTAAATAACTTTTCTTTTGAATTGGAAATTTAACAAGTTAAAGTCTAAACTACGTTCAACATTATAATATTTGACAATGGTATTTTAATAATAGAATCTAGCTACATTTTAGTACTAATAACGCAGCATATCGTTTGAATGTTCTTCATTAAAGATATTTTATATTTTATGATATCCTCTTTTTAATAAAACTTTGATAACCCTTTGGAAAAATTTAATAATTAAATTAGTTCATGTTTATCAAATTGGTGAAGTAACGTTATTTTCTTTTTTGTTTTAGATGTAAAGAGAAATTGGACACTCTTGCAATCAGCACCATGAATCAGTATCCAGGTAATCTACCTTTTATTCTTTTCCTTTAAAAATGTAGTTTATTAAAAAAACACACCTACAAATTAAATTAAGTGCACACAATTTAAATTAAAATATAACTTGACAAATTAATAGATAAGTTACCATTCCAATTTCCATTTTCTATTGAAAAAAAGTTGAGTTGACCATTCTTGGTTTTTTTTAGGTTTTTTTTTTAATATAATAATTTATTTTAACTCAAGCAATTAGTTAAGTTTATAAATTATTTTTACTTAAGCAATTAGTTAAGTTTACAAAATATAAAATATTAAAAATACAATTTTTTATAATGCTACACAGTACACTCTTAAAACAAAAGAGTGAAATCCACTCCAGTAGGAGAAGTGCACTTTCAACACTGGAAAGGAGTGAATATTAACTCAGACTGAGTTAAAATCACTCGTTTGGTGTGATCCTGTCGGAGGTTTAACACACAAAGAATCCACTCCTTTCGGGGAAGTGCATTTTCAAGACTGGAGGAGTGAAAATTAACTCAGACTCAGTTAAAATCGCTCGTTTGTTTTAAGACTGTAGAACTATTGCTATAGCATTTGTACTTTTTTCCTTAGGCGTCAGACTTCGCGTGCTCGAGGCATTCGACACGGAAAACGTCCACCAACCAAACAGTCTACACTACGAAGGACGAGCCGTGGATATCAGCGTCAGCGACAGGGATCGCTCCAAGCTCGGCATGCTCGCCAGGCTCGCCATTGAAGCCGGATTCGACTACGTCAACTACAGGTCCAAGTGGCACATACACGCCAGCGTCAAAACTGGTAAGTCAATGTTTAGAAATTGAAGGACATTGCATTTTCTTAACCCTCTAATGCATGAATTTTATTTTCATCCCCAAAAAATATATATGTTTCTTTAATACTCATATATTATTTGGAAAATGCTGGAAAAAATTTAACTGCATTAGAATTTAAATAATTTCAATTTTTAAAAAAAAATCATATGACAAAAACCGACTGCAAAATTCCAATTTTGATAATAATGACGAGAAAACTGCTAAATATATTTCGAAATAACCCTCTTTAACTATAATTATTTTTTTCAAAATAATTTATTTGTATTTAGTACTAATATTGTTATACTTTGAATGCTTCCAAAGAAGTAATTTCACAACAGTTGATAACCTCACTCTTTAATTTGAATACAATTTTACTATTGTTATCTATGAGGATTATTAGGAACTAAAACTTCAAAATGGAATGTAATAGATGAAAAAAAACACAAATGTGTCGAGAGAGAGAGAGATAGAGAGAGAGAGAGAGAGAGCTCTAATTTAATAGAATAAAGTGGATTATATGTTAATTGTTGCCAAACGGCAGCAGTATGCATTAGAGGATTAAGTGCGAATCTGCCCGATCGAGTTCGGGTCTCCAGCCTCTGTGTTAGTCCAATAGAAAAAAATATTTTCTAAGCCACATTTCTTCGGCTACATTCAATATTTTTACAAACGTATATTTATGTGATAAATGTAGCTGAATTGACAGTCTATGTCCCCACTTTCTGAAATGGGTTCGAATCTTTTGCGAAAAAATATTTTTTTAAAATGAAAAAAAAAATATATGTTCGAAGTAATATCGAAAAGCGCTATTATAGAGACCTGTAAGTCAGCTACATTTATCATACAACAATATGTTTGTAAAAACTTAACTGGAAAAATAATGTTTGACAATTTAATAATTAATTTTTAATTTTTAAAATTAGCTCTAACTGTTGATAGATGGATACACAATTTTTTGTTAAATTTTATCTCCAGTAGTTAAATTGGAGCCACTTATTTATCGTTATTGTAATATTGTAAACAAGACGAATTCTTTCTAAATAAAAATAAGGAAAGCAAGCTAAAAATTTAACCGTTTTTGAAAATTTGAGCCTTCTAAATGAAAAATTGAAATTAGCAATAACAGTAAAAATGAAGCTTTTAACCATGATTTCTAGAAAAGGAGAGTGTAGAGGGTGTAAATGTAGATGGTGTAGGTGTTATTTGCGCCAATAATCTACATTGTTTAATTCGTGAATAATCTTAATGTTTCACGCGCAAAGTTGATGCTATTTTCCGAATATTTACTCATTTTAGTACAGTCGAAATAGAGTCAGAAGTAGAAAAAAATTGGAACACAAACCATTCTTGTTGCAAATTATTGGTAACATGCTTATAATGAACAAACGAAAAATCGCAAACCGTACTGTCGCGACAAATATGTTTTTTGGCCGCCATCTTGAAAAAATGTCATTTAAAAAAAAATCATAATAAACCATAATAAATCGAGTTTGTGATCAAATTAAAGGAAATTTTATGCTGACAAAGAATATGATATTGGTTTTAAAACTAAAAATATTTACAAACATTATTTTGGAAGGAAACGACGAAAAAATGACCAAAAAATATCACTGCAAGCGAAAGAACCACTGTTATTATTGAGATGTCCATAACAAAAGTTTGCTACTTTGCGTCTCAAAGCCATAATTCAAAGAATGGAGTCCCTGAGAGAGAGAGATATTAAGCAATATTAAACAACCCCTCATGAATAGTGAATGCACAATAAGAATAGTTAATGTTCCAATCTAGGTTAATTGTTTTTTTCGCATTTCTACACTCTTAAAACGAACGAGCGATTTTAACTCAGTCTGATTGATTTTCACTCCTCCAGTCTGGAAAATGCACTTCTCCTTTTGGAGTGGATCCTTTGTGCGTTAAACCTCCTACAGGATCACTCCAAACGAGTGATTTTAACTCAGTCTGAGTTAATATTCATGCCTTTCCAGTGTCGAAAATGCCCTTCTCCAACTGGAGTGGATTTCACTCTTTTGTTTTAAGAGTGTACTGCAACTTATTTCTACTGCAACTTATTTCCACTGCAACTTATTTCTACTGCAACTTATTTCTACTGCAACTTATTTCTACTGCAACTTATTTCTACTGCAACTTATTTCTACTGCAACTTATTTCTACTGCAACTTATTTCTACTGCAACTTATTTCTACTGCATTATTTTTAACTAGATATGTTTGTATTACAGAATCCACAGACATCTCCCGGAGCGGCGGATGCTTCCCGGCCAACGCCACCGTCACCACCCCGACGGGCGTCAAGAAAATGTCCAACCTGATCATCGGCGACCAGGTCCTGGTGGCCACTCCAGAGGGCCAGCTGACCTTCAGCCCGGTCCTCATCTTCCTCCACCGCGAGACCAAGAGCAGCCAGAAGCGGCTCTATCTGGTCATCGCCACGGAGAAGAACCAGCAGATCCAGATGACAGCCTCGCACCTGGTCTTCGTGGCCAACACCCCGAGGACCGACATGGCCGACAGCTACGTCACCTTCGCCAAGAACGTCGAGCCGGGACACTACGTCTACGTCAGCGTCGGCGGCGGGATGGAGCTGCAGAAGGTGGTCAGCGTCACCGGCGTCGTCGGCAGGGAGCACTACGCGCCGCTGACGTCTGAAGGGTCCATCGTCGTCAACAATGTGGTGGCCTCGTGCTACGCCATGGTCGAGAGCCACGACCTGGCCCACGCGGCCTTCAGCCCCATGAGGATGCTGCTCAACTCGAAAGAGGCAGCCAAGCACTTCCTGAAGACTATTCACTTCAGCTCGCTGAGGGCCAGGGACGGCTCCAGCTCGCTTGACACGAACGAGATAGCTTTAGATAAAGAAAACGGCGGCATCCACTGGTATGCTGAAATACTGTACAAGCTGGGTTACTATGTGCTTCCAGAGAACTACCTGTACCAGTGAACACCAGTACTGGTATGGTTCTTGAGAAATGTCGCCTATCTGGACTTTATAGATCTAAAGGAAATACTCGGTTTTTTTCTATCTTGTCAAATATATTTATTTTTTAAGTGAAGCGCTTGGACTTGCAGTGCGAAGAACAGAGAATATTTATTTTTATAGAAGATTGTGTACATTATATGGAATGGTGAGAGAGAAAAGTGAGCGATGAGGATTATGTGACACTCGACGAGGAACATTTACCATCAAGAATGTGCGAACCTAATACATCAAAAGACTTGTAGAAATGTCCCAATATTTTCACGATTGTTTCAAGTGTATTGTGACAGGGTATTTCTGATGCTGATATCAATGTTTCATTCGATTGTAAATAGATAAAATGAAAAGTATGTCAAACTTTGAAAGAAATCATATGGTATCTTAGGGTTCATTCTTGTAGCTCGTTGGCTTTAATTCACGAAGATGCTGTCATTCAGTGCCTATTGTTCAATTATAAATGCACGTTAACCTTACACAATTGTTTGTACAATGTAATTGGCATTATGCTAAATTTGATAGTAATATGGCAGCAATAACCAGTGTCAATATCAAAATACATTTCAATTGTTTTAGTTTGGGCTTAAGTTTATATAATGGCTTTTTCATTGTAAATAGTTAATTTTAAGTAATTTAATTTTCAACTTTCATAAATTTAACAAATTTCACATGTTCTACTAAAGATTTTTAAGTGTGTATTTTTTTATTCTAATATACGTGTCACATAATTCTTCAAAGGACTTGGAGGCTAAAAAGATTGCTGAAGTGTAGGAACTTTGTTGTATTGTGAATACTGGAAGAAGGACTTCAGAAAAATATCTTCATACGTACTTTACTGTGAAAAATTAAGTTTGATGCAGCTTTTTACACATTTTATGGTTTTGTTGAAAAATGTGATGCATAATTCCTGTTTCATGTTGTTAATGTCTTTTATATGTCAACTGTAAAAAGAACCAAATTAAATATATTGTATTTTGAAAAATGGGACTATGGATTTTTATACTTTTGTTTATAGATTTTTTTTTTTTTCAATACACAGTCATTTTTTGCAATTCATATAATGACAAAGTGGTAACAGAACCCGGAAAACCTGGAAATCAGTGAATTCTCAGGGAACTTTTTAATTCTGGGGATACATCAAGGAATTCTCATGGAAATTTGCCAAATATCAGGGAATTTTTTACCTTCTGGATTACTTAAACAGCAGGTTTAGGTTCTTGTTATCATTATTAAAGGACACTTGATCAAAAAATAAATATGCTGGTTGATCCGATTTGCCTGAAGGGCCAATCTTGGAGGAAGGATCGATCTCTCCCACGAATCATGTTATACAATGATTTTCTGATCACATTATTCCTCTAAACTTATTCAGATCTTCGGAAATGTAGAAAAAATAAGGTAAGCTAACCCACAATCCGAAAAGTCTTAATTCCCGCGATGTCTGGATTAAATTTTCGGTACTGCATTGAATTGCGTGTATTGCATGTTTTCTAATTGTAAAATCAGGGAAATTTTTGTGAAAGTATCAGGGAAGTCATGGAAATACCAGGGAACTTTTTTCTGGGATTTTGTAACCACCCTGAATCACTTTCGTAAGTAGCTAAAAAAAAAAGCGTGCTGGAGCAGATACACTTGTTGTGCATGCACGATTTGCTCGAAGATTTTATTCTGACGTCTGACAGGTATTAGGAATCCGTGCTCCAAATTTGAAGACTTTAGCTCTTTTGTTTTCTGCACTACAATGAAAACTGGAAAATTTGTAAGATTTTCAGGCGCGAGCAAGCGCGATGTTCTCGAAAACCTTGATGATATGTCCGAAGTACTATAGTCTGTCTATTAATTATGCGACCTCGAAAAGACTTTCTTCAACCATCCCTTCGCTTGGTTCTCTAGAAAACGGGGGGAGCATCGCTTTTAGAAGCCTAACACGTTTGAGATTCTTTTGTGAGGTTAACAATCCGAACTGTTCAGATCCAAGTAGGGTGGGGGGAAAACACGGCCACGCCGTTTCGAAGAAAACCATATACTGGGATGGAGGAGGAAAATGTTTTCGAGGCTCGCATTCTAGATAGACAAGGTATAGGAACTCGCGTACCGAATTCAAAGCCAATGGCCCGTTTTGTTCGCGCCTGTAGTGTGGTTTCAGCAGGGCCGTGTGGTAAATAATTTTTATCTGATGCAAGTTTTTGACTTAATCTTGAATAATAAAACCTACCAATTAAAAGAATATCAATCATTCAACCTATTAAAGTTATACTGTGTAATTTTTTTATTAGTCAGGAAATCGTCGGAAAATAGTATAAATTTAGTTATACAGTAATTTAAATAATATTTTAAGAACTTTATTTAAATTCTAACCAAAGTAAAAGTCCAAAAAATAAAATGCAATTAAGGTTTGCTTCGCTTTAATAATATTAACCTGAAAGCGTTACTAACTGATTTGGTAGCAAAGGAGTATTATCTGCACCGATTCATCAGAATCAATTCCAAAAGAATTAGAAATACTGGTTTCAAGCAGTTTCAGCAAATGTTATTTGATTGTTTTCTTCTTTTTGAAGTCAGTTGATTTATTAAAAAAAGGGGAATTTATAAAACCTCCTCTACTTAGGGGGAATGGGCACGCTGGACCGGGCTCTACAAAGTAAAGTGCATCAGTGGTACTCCTATGGAGAAAAAAAAATTCTCTGCCCCATATCTCTTGTATTGAATATTTTTGCAAGCGGATTTTTTTATGTGATAAATGTAGCTGACTTACAGGTCCCGACCTTCCCACTTTTTGGAATTAAGTTCGAATATTTTGTTTAATTTTCAATGAATAATTTTACAAAAAATATTCGGAGCAATTTCAAAAAGTGGGAGGTTAGATACCTGAAAAATATCTACATTTATTATTTTAGAAAAATTGTTTGTAAAAATATTCAATACAGCCTCTGAAATGTGTCAGAGAACCTAGTTTTCCCCCCATTGGATTAAAACTGATGCACTTGAGTTTGGAGACCCGAGGTCCATCGCGTTCATTCCCCCTTAATTGCCTCACTGTATCATTACATCACACGGCCCTGGCTTTCAGACAGATAGAATGACTTGCAGTCTTACATAATCAAGCACACAAAATATTAAAAAAAATATATTCTTATATTTTAACGTTACTCAATAGTCTCTCAAAGTTAAAAAAATTGATTTACTCATGGTTAATATGGTATTTGTATTTTTTTTATTTATTATTAAGTGAAAAATGTATTTGTAGCTTAGGATGAAACAGTGGGGAAAATCTAATCATTCGCATTTGTGCTTAAAAGTAACAGTTGCGCTCTGTTTTTTTTTAAACGTGAATTTACAAACTACTAGTGACGTAAGATGTCAATAAGTAGGGTTCCCCTTCAGGGACATGTCTAAATTGTGGAGGTGGCGACAGATGGCAACATCTGTCATATGTGTTTGTGTGTGTCTTGTGTTGTCCTACTTGACGATGATTTATAAGCGGGTCCTTGCGACCAAGCACACAAGCCTGAAAATATATGTCTAGCAACCAACCAATAAGTAGGATTTTTCGCAAGGGATAGTAGAATTTAGAAAATAAATACGATGATAGATGGCAGCACCAACATAGACTAAAACAATATTGACGTTTTGCTTCCTTAGATGATGAGAAATGTGTAATGTGCGAGAAACTGTGAAACCTTTCGTCTTAAACCTATATATAATTTCAAGAGTAAAAAGTTTCATATCTTGTAAATATGTCAAGGAATTGATCATAGTCATCGAATCATCAGTTTAAAATTAAAAAAAAAAATAATAATTATTGCGACATTCAAAATTTACATTTTGGAATATCAGTGTTTTTTTTTTAGGTACTTGGTATACTTGGTATATTAGTACATACCAAGCTTGTTAGAAAAGAAAACTCCACCTTTTGCCACTAATAAAGATGTCCCTTTGTTAAAAAAAAAAAAACTAATCATAAGATTATCATAAAACCTGTAAAATTATTATAGATGCTGCACAAATTAAACGTTGAAATTACTATTGATCTACCCTTTTAAAATTTTGTTTGAAATATTTTTTTATATACAGAACTCTTTTAATTCCTTTACTAAAAATAAGGAACTGGAAAAACCTCATAAAAATCTGTTTGCGGAGTGCTGTAGAATGTTTCACAAGCAACGTATACACAAGATGGCGCCACTGTTCAATATTTTTTACTACAATAAAAATTTTGATTTGCTTTTACGAAGCGTTTTAAAAATTATTTTAACACGTTGCGTGCCACTGACTCCTTAGGGAGTCGCGTGGTTCCGATTCATCGATAACAGCACATTCTAATGAAATTCATAGTGCAATTTTGCCAACAGTTCTTATGAGTCCAAGTTAGTTTGTAAACTTGATAAGCATGATGGTCTAGTGGTTGCACAAACTACGTGATCTAGCTCTGTCATCGACCCTTTTGTGTGATATTTAATTGACACTTAGTAATGCGGGTCTCTGACCAAGAACAAAAGCCTGAACATATTTATGTCTTACCAACCAACTGCCTAGTAATCCCAGATGTGACTGATGAATTTCCATACATATATTTTAATGCTCTTGCAGTTTTTGTGTTATTGCGAAGTGTAATCTTTCGCCAGGAACACTTCCTCGTATTTTTAGGACTAGCTGACGTGTAGCTTCAGTTCGCGACGTTAATTCAACCTAACTTTGCAATTTTACGACATCGAACTAAGATTTGTTCGAAAATGAAGAATAGTTAGTTCATTTCCATTGTAACGAGCAGGTTTTAAAAAACAGGATGTTCTTCTACTTCATTAGCCTCTATCGATGAAGCCTCTATCGATGATCTAGTGGCAGCGAATGTGTTAAGGGACATTTTAAATTTACCCTTTTAATTACTTAATAAAAATGCGAAGAAACAAAAAATCTTAATATTCATTCTAACTTTTTTTTATGAGATGCACAACAGATGTGAATAAAAGTATGAATAAAATATGAAAAAAAAAATATTAAGAACATTTTATCTTTACCTGTAGATAAGTTTTGAACCATTAAAGTATTATAATGCACACACAAATAAATTTATATGTGAATTACATAAACATTAATGCCATACACAATATTTTTAATTTTTTGCCTACCATTTTAAACAAAAACGTCACATATTTTCATTATATATATTTATTTTTTTAACTGCAGCAAAAGCCAGCTAATGCTCATTCTCAATTCCATTCCGGATTTTGTCATCATTTGACAATCTGACATCCAGGTTGCCTTGGCGATTCGTGCTCCTCTGTTTTCATGTTTTAGCTGCGAATCTTTCGAAGATTATGAGCAAGTGATTGTTTTTATAGAATTTGTAACTTTTTATTTTTGTGGTGAAGACTCCGCGTCCCAATGGTGGACAGACTAGAAGCCGGGATAGAAAAGATCTTAGGCGGGGCGGCCGTGGAAGATGAGTCAACCGCTGTTGTGGATTACACCCTTGCCGATCAAAATGAAGATTTGGGTAAGTTTTTTTTTCATTTTTTAAAAAACTATTTTGTTTTAAGACTCCATGTGTGTATTTTGAGAAATTTGGATTATTTCTACCGTTTCTGGTGCTTTACTTTCGGTTTTGTTGGTTTTGGTATTAAGAAAACAAACTTCTCGGCAAAAGTTTTGTGTGATGTAAATGATTTAAAATTAAAAGCACTAAAATGTGTTTTATTGACTGTTTGTCAGAATTCGTTGATCATGATGAATATTAATCCTGAATATTAACAAAATTAATGTGCCATAAAGTTTACTCATGCATTTAAATGTGAGACCACAACATGTTCATAGTGATCAAAAGATAGAAAATCAGACTCGAACAACTATGGTATCATGGTCAGTTTCAATTTTGTCTTCTCATTACGCTTTCAAGCAATGTAAATGTCCAAAGGTGGTAAACATTTCGCTTCATATTTCATGCAATTCCATCAATATAAGTTAAATAAGTAAAATTCTCAAGCTCACCAAATGGTACCAATGAACAGAATGGTTAGATGGGCAGAGCCGCGGTAGCTTAGTCATGTGAAGTGTCATGCTCACATCGGAAGGGTTGTGGGTTCTGTCCTCGGCGGTGCTCGCAATTCTGATGGTTGCTGGGTCGGTACTTGCAATTGGCTAAAGACCGCCTTGTTGCTAATGATGTCTGAAGCACGTTAAATATCTTGTAGTCATAAAGTCTTTGACTTCTGTCTTACTTGACGAAAGTTTATAAGTGGGTCTCTGACTTAGCAAACAAACCTGAATATATATTTCCAGCATTCAAAATTAAGAACATTTTACACTAGACAACCGGGCTTGTAGGAACTTAAAAGTACTAGACATTGAAACACTTTGCTGGACCAAAAATATTAAGTAATAAGTCAATTTTACTATCTAAAGTATAATGTATCAACAACTAATTTTACAGCAACACTTGTTAAATCAGTTATCTGACTCTTCTGTGAAAGTACTGTTGCAATCACTTTCGGTGAATTAAGACTCTTTTGCAGAAGTACATTTGCAGTTAGTTGCAAAAGCGCCTCTACGTAAATATGCCTTTGTATTTGGGCCTTCTTTTTCTTTTCTTTTTACATCACTTTTCCAAAATATAAAGGTTTGCTCTAGATCAAATAGACAGATTTCTACAGCGTAATTTGCCAACACATTTAGAACTTTATTGCTAAATGATGGCGATAAAGTTCTAAGAGAGCGGAATCTTTTTTTATTGGTGAGCTTGCGGTCACAATTTTTGCTAGACAGTAAGTTGACAATTGTTATCGGCTTTTCCGAAAAAACATCAGCATTGTCTAGTGGTTTAGCGCTAATTTCTCGCCTTGTATTTCTTTTATGGAATTGTTTCATGCTAAGTCAATTGTGGTAAAAAGTCCCGACTCTGTTTACAAAGTTAGCTTGTAACTTGACCGCTTGTCTTTTAATCATGATTAAAAATTAAGAGACTGGTCACCAATAGCCCCCATATGGGTACCGTACATTATTTCAACTGAACCAAACTTAAATTATTCATAGCGTGCTCTATGCTTCTCATGGTACAAAAAAAATAGCTATTTAGGACTCGATGCCTTAAACACTGTTTGAGTCTCTGATTTCGGGAAATGCATGTCTGTAGAATACTTGAGCCATGATGGTAGCTTTTTGCCAGGGCCTCAATGTTTGTGGAGTGGGTGTGGGTGTTTTAAATGCATATTTCGGTATAAAATTATTTTGGTATACAATAAATGAAAATCAAAGAATATTGTAACTTGAATATGTGTTTATTTGAGCTGATGATGATACTATACACAATTTATAAAAATCTAATACGAAAACTAAAGTTTGTATTGGCATATTATATTATAAACAACTTTATCGCTACTGCTTGCGTTATCACTAAAGTCTGTAGGATCCAAACTGTCTTCCGTGCATGAGTGTTGCTAACAATACAAAATTGTCGTTAAGCAGTAGGTCCCATTCCAGTTTTCATTTTTTTAGCACTAACAGACAACGACACACTCGTATAAATCCTGCAAAGAGGAACTTCCAGATTTGTTATTATTTAAATATTCCCATCTGCATATCCATGAATAATAATTAAAATATGCCGGTGGTAAATATTCATTCAAGTATTGTATGAGATTAATATTTATTGAGTTTTGTCGGATACTAAATTAAAAAATTAAATCAATTGAATTTATTTGGCTTTGGCAAACTATAAAATAACCACCAGAAGATAAATATTAGGATGTAAACAAAAAAGAAAAAGTGATGTGTACTTTTATAAACCAAAACCGACCTTAAGTTTGCAGTATACAAATGTTCTACGCGAAAAAGGGTAAATATTCTCATTTTCGAGTGCGAGAACCGAATGCAAGAAGGTATTTCCCATTCAATAAACAAATTTATTTGTTATTTCAAGACATACATTTATTATTTTTATTTAGTTTAGCTTCAGTTAGAGTTATTTTAATTATTTTTTCCTTCGATTTTGATGTAACAGGGCGCTTGAATATCAGGGTCAAAGGAGCAACCAATAGGAGCAGGCAAAATTTTGGCCCCAGCAGCATTGTTTACGCAGTTTCCTCCGCCTAGTACATTTCTCTACTGCAAACTTAAGGTCGGTTTTTGTATGGAACATTTCAATTAATTCAAAGGAATTTTCTAGATGATATATACAGTGGTGGCCAAAAGTGTGGACACATTTTGAAATGTTCATATTTTTCAACTTTGTGTGATTACAGAATATATTAATTGTATATCAAATTAAACAATAGTATATCAAATTAAAAGTAATTTAATCTTTATGAGGACCACTGTGTGCAGATCGCTGAAGCCGTCTATGAGACCTTTGGTCCCATATAATCCATATCCATGGACACACCATCATCATCATCAAAGTAATTTCATGTAGAATTAAAAATAAATACACTATTACAATATATGTTTTACGAATAATTTATGCAACTAATAGTATGATCTGTCTTAGTTTTGCAAGTCATTAAACCACCAACTTGTATTGCAATTTCAGCATAAGAGAATCCATTGATTGTGCTTGCTTGTTCAACTAAAATGAGCATAACTTTATTTGTAATAAAGATACTTTAATTCCATTTTTTAGTGAAATTCTACATTAAATTACCTTCAATTTAATACCTAAATGTTTGTATTTAAGTGAAATTTAATAGATGCAAGAACACAATTAACGGTTGAAACACATGAAACTTTCAAAAAGTGTCCACACTTTTGGCCCCCACTGTATACCAGAAAAAAATTTATTTCCAGTTTTTTAGGTATTTCACAGTTTATCCTGGTATTTACCAATTTTTCTCGGTATTTACCAGTTTTTCCCACTGGGATGGGAAATATTAATTTTTGATGGAAAAAACCCAACCCTGGTGCTGAGTTATTTGTCTAATTAGTTGGCTTTCACAGGCTCAGCTTGTTTTGTTATTAATAATCAATTGACCATAATGTAGTAAGTTTATAACTGCCAAATTAACTTTCGTTGATTGCAGGTGGTTCAGCTAATGTGTACATATTGGACCTGTATTCACCTAACATTGTATGCTATAAAAAGTTCTACCACTCCACTCTTATTAGCTTCATTTGCCTAATATGAAGTATACGGTAACGAAAGTATTGTGATGGGGTCAAAAATGGAGATTTTTGTGTTTTCTACACGTTTTGGAGGGTGCTGATTCAGAAACGGTAGTCTTTTGCACGTTGGTCTTATTCCTAAACCATTCTAAAATTCGAATTGAAACAGCTACTAACTTCTGATATGGTACACAAATTTTTATTACTTGTCTGATGTCATAATACGGTTTTCAAAAAAATCAAGTTTCAATTTTGCAAGAAATCAATGCACAAAAGCCATAGGACTTTTTAGGTTTTAACGGTATTGTTGAAAAAAGAAATAGCTACATACTTCAAATTTGGTATACAACTTTCCAGTACTTGTTGATGTTGGGCATCATAATAAGGCTTTGCTTTCAATGGACATTTTATGTTTTTAAGTTATAATGGTACATATATAATAACATGTACAATTTTATTGTGTGAACATTAGGTTGAACTCCAATGTGTAGTTCCCAAGGTCCTTATTTTATTGGTTCTCCATAGAGAGATGAGTGAACATTTTCCAATCCAGGATTTGAACGCAGGGCATAGAAGTGCACCATTTGTGCTTCTTTTTTTGTTTAACTTTGACTAAACCTCTGAGAAATACAGAAATATAAACCTGTCAAGTTTTCCCAGCATCAAACACATTTTTAAAAATTAAATTTTAAAAACAACCATTTCACTACAGTTTATAGAATTTAAAATTTCAGTTCAAAATTTAAATTTTAACCTCTTGCATTAAAGCAGCTTTATTACAATTTAGCTAAATGTGCTAATCCCTTAAAAAGTTAGTTAAAAAAAAATTCTGTGTTTATGACCTGCACAGCATTTAAAAATGTGAAGCACTTTTACATCATACTCTCGAATAAGAAGAAAAAAAACTGTACTGTTTATGGGACACTATAGTGCAACTTATAAATTCAATACCAACCACTGCCCACGTAGATTTGTTTTCTCTATTGTCTATTACTCTAAATGAAAGGGAGAGAACTAAGCCAATTTATTTTTAAAGTGCTCTACAATATTGAACAACATGGGTGTTAAATCTGAAATAAAACGTCTGAGACTTTTCTGGAACTGGAAATCTTAAGAAAGGGGCTGTTTTTTTCTTCTTCTGGATTTGCTCTATTTTTTGAAAAGTTTTTATATAATTTTTTGTAGGGACTTATTAATTATCCAATTGTTGACCAATAACTGATACTTTTCCTACTTACCTTGTATTAGGGTCTCTTAAGTTGAACCCTGTTGGAACAGTTATAAAAATTCTTCAGCCATCAATAACTGCTGCCCTTTAAACGGTTTGTGCAGCCCTAAAAAGTCCGATGAATAATACCTATTATGAAGGGACTACATTGCCCTACACCTTAAAGGGACTACATTGCCTTACACCTTAAACATTAATTGAACACCAAAAATGCGAATTAAACACCAATTGGGTAAGTGCGACTTCAAAGGGATGAAAACAAATCCCAAAAGATGGAACTAGGAAATACTCCAGCTGCAGAAACTGCCCCAACTATGTACCCAAAACATCTTACCCCTTGTCCAGCTATCCTGGCGAAATTGCAGCAAATCACCAACTCACCCTACCAAGACCTTTATGAGGACCACCGTCTGCAGAACGCTGAAGTTGTCTATGAGACCTTCAGTCCCATATAATCTTTATCTATGGACACGGCATCATCATCATCAGTGCCGACACTGCGTCCCTACGATGTCGCCTTTAAAAAAATTGCGATATCCATGGGTGCCTACTCATATGAAGAGTACAGGGGAAAAAACGCTTTATTTTGTAGAAGGCTTTCCTTAATAGCCTCTTTGGGGATGATAGCGAGAAATCGCCTAAACTGGCGTAAAGAAACCGGTTACTTGCTTTGTTTATCGTTCGCGGCAACCCTAATTCACGTCAGAGATCAGTGGATACGAGTCAGACGCGCGAATGAAGAACCAAAAGAAAAACCGGGTTCCGGTCGCCAATGGTGCCAAGCAGGCACAATTACGGAATGACTCTAAAGAAATCAAGCGGTTCTTCCCCTGTATACTTCATATGTCAGCTCATCACTTGACTACAGTTCTTGCCATTCGCTAATAGCTCTAGTGCTAATTCTAGCAAACTATTATTAGTTTGTCATGTTTCTTAAATGATACATTTTGATAACATTCCATAACGAAATCGAAAAGTTGCTGGTTTCTATGCAGGTAAATTGCCCATCGAAAGTAGGCGTTGTCATTCAACCTGCCCTGGAGACAATCTTTGGGAAAAAAGTATTCTTCTTCCTATCCAAAAAACTCTTTCCTCTTCCTGGAACTAAACACATCCAGAATATCATCATTGGAAGTGGAACGTGATCCGGTTACGGAATTGTGATTTGTTGGAAGAAGTAGTTTTCTATTGGGAATGAAAAGTACAGGGTTGTTTTTAAAGAGCAGTTTCATTTTGTTACTATTTTTTTTAGAAGGGATTTGTCTGTAAGGCCGTTTAAATATGGTTGTTCCTTATTATTCGGAACGTAAACATACAGCTTTTCAGATTCATACATAAATTTAGTTCATAATGACAGAATATAGTTACAGCTGAATGTACAAGGTGTTCGTAATAAATATATGTCCGAGTTTTAATAGTATACATTACAGGAGTTTATTTACACTACATATAACAAAATCATACATGAAATTGAAGAAAAACTAACCTAGTTTTTCCTATAAGTGCTCAATGTGTGCGTCTTTAGTGATACGGCACACATCCAAACGAAAATGCAATTTATTAGTCCCATTCTGTGCTATACTGTGAAAACGATGTTGTGGTACAAGCGCATGAGCTTATCTAAGACCGTTGGAGTTATTCTTAATCTTATATCTTAATTTTATATTTGGTCTTGTCAAACGATTTTAATATTTGTTAATGATTGCTTTTACAAATGTTCTTTATGTTTTGCCCTCTTAATTTAATAGCCCGGTCTAAGATATATATAAAATTTTATTTTGTTACTCCATTAAAAGTCAGAATAATAACAACTATGTCTAAATAATCCTAAATTAAAATATAACATTCCTAAATAATATCAATAATGTCTCTAATTTAATTGAAACTAATAATACAAAGCTCAAATAAAGACAATTATGTTATTATAGAATCAAATAAACTATTTACAATATTATTGCAACCGTTGTTGATACTGATTACCGCCCCCCCCCCCCCCCTCTAAATTTATCTATTATTTTTTGAAAGATTAAAGAACAGTCGGTATATAACTATTCGTTATCCACACAACCCCTTTGTTATTGTTTTCTTGTAACTTTTTTTTATTATCTCGTGGATCGAATTCGATCATAAATCGTCTCTGATAATTTCCCTGTTACTGTGCTAGCCTTTTTGTTTTTGCAAATTATCCTTAGCTTTATTAATGAGATCGTTGGATAATGAAGTGTTGTGTGCTTTTTACGTGTTGCTGCTGACATAATTAAAAGATTTCATCTGTGAAAGCTTTACAAACACTTTTTTCTTGTCTGTCCTGAATATCGAAAACGTGGAAGGAAGATTGAATTACTTTTGTCTTTTTGTATGCTATTTGTTATAGGGGATAGATTAAAGTACTACAAAAATTTAATGAAATGCATGTATGGAATTATTTTTATAATATATTTGGTTAGTTTAGTAACCTCTTAATAATCTGATAATTTTCACGAAAAAGGTAATGATTTTTGGTGGTGAATGGTATTTGTGTAATGATTGTTTTGAAGAATTGTAAACTTGAGCTGACCTTAAGATCAATTGATGGATTTTAAATCCTATTTAATTTCCTTTTCATTATAACATCTGAATTTAGTGAACATTAACAGTTATTAACTATCTCCTCATTTTGTTATAACGTTGATTTTAAATTCCAAGGTTTAACCCCAATGGCAACTTTGCATAATCATTTTAGATTTTTCTTTCTTATCGTCTATAGTTCATTTATGATATCAAAAAGCACATCATTCGATTCCTCAAAACTTTTACGATTAAAAGATATTTTTTATTAATTCCCATGTATGTCAACCCTATTATTATTTTTTAATTATGATCAGAAACATGATGATGCAAATGGCATCACTGGGGCTGAAAGGGTTAAATTTCTATTGTAATCTATTACTATCAAATGAATTATTTAACACATTAACTTCGGTCAACTGTTTATCAACGACCTTTTTTAATTTCAACCCAAACAAATTCCATGCTCATCAGTTTTGTTCCGCGAACCTGAGGCGTTTATGAGTTCGACATCTATGACAATGAGTAATTTCAGTAGTAACAATGAGCAATTACGGTTCAGTATCGACAATGACTATTCTTGTCTGCTTCAGAAGGTGTGAGACAATGAAGTCATGTCAGGCAATCTCCGAGGGCTGGGTCAATTGACTCATCATGTTCTTGACTCTTCTTTATTACGACGTTTCATTTGAATTGAAAGGTCGGGTGGTTTTAAAATGAGTGTTTTGTCGAATGACTATAAGAATGTTTTTTTAAATTGTGGTTCCTTTTAATATTTTTTTGTTTATTTAAAGTTAAAGTTTAAAAAAAATCATACAAGTTCCGATTTGTATCGAATTTTGTTTGAATCAAGCATTGTCCGCAATTTTTGTAATGCTAGTTGGGAATAGATAGACATGACTGTGTGGGAGGTTATGCGGCTTACGCTTTCTGGCTTGTTTCGAAGAAATAGTGTATCGTATATATTATTTATTGCGTGTCAATAAATAAATGAAATATTGAAGACACTGGGTCTAACACATCTGTTAAAGGTTATTACTTCTTCACTTCCGAATAAAATGCTACTCATGTAAAATGCTACTGATATATTCTTCATATAAATTTTTCTAACAATTATGTATTTAAAAGTATGTTTTGTAAGGAATTTTGAAAGAAATAACTTTACACAATTTAGTTGTCTGATTGATAAAGACCTCTATTTTTACTTTAAATGTGCAGTATGCTAAAATCCCCATAAAAGAAAACTTTGGAAAAGTAAAAGATTTTGCTGAGGTTTTATGAGGTAAAACCATTTCCAGGGCAAACTGCGTCCGATTCATTGGTGGGCATACTGCATTTTACCTGCCTAGGGCAGTATGCTTTATGCTATTTCTACGAATGCACCACATAAAAAAAAGCCTTCACGTTTAGAAATTTTCATTTTTAAATTGTTCTTTTAAATTCCTTACTTTCATTGTTCATGAAACGTATTCGAATTCGGCAACTGAGATCACGAGAAACAGAAAGAAAAACCAAGAGAAAAAGAAATGCCGGCATAGTTTCACGATTTTACCTGAACCAGAACGTTACTCTAATCTTCTTTCTACTTGAGGAATTTTTTATTTTATTTTTTCATGTTTACAGAAAACCGCCTCAGGGCTTCGTCTTATTTGGTTGCATCTTCTGATCGTCATTATCCGTTGTTACAGTTGCACTTATTGTCAATTTTCTTAATGTCTTTTCTTTGACTTCGATGATTGTTTGAAGAGGAGTTTGTATTCGAAACTGGTAATGAGACGTATTCGTTACTGCTAATGGTAGTAATGATGTGGTAAAAAATTTGATATTGCATTAGATGGTGTTATGGTGTCCTGTTCAGGGTCTTCCCCCCCCCCCCTTTTCTTTTGATTAACTTGTATTATCATTCGTATTTATTACTGTAAATGTAGGAATAATTACATATATGGTTATGCAACTAACTTGACCTTGGTCCTTGTAATGTTAAGGTACACAATGTCCTAAAAATACTTTGAATTGAGTCAGCTTTAGACTACGGAAAATACTCTAAGTATATTAAAAATTTTGTGTTAAGTTTCATCATAAAAATGGTTCCTAGTAGCTGCAACTGCAAAGGCTTGAGGATTTACTGTGTGGTGAAATGTTTCTTCATATTTATTATTTTCGGTAATCGGTTGAACCATTTTCAGGTTTTGGTAACAAAAACCTGAGAATTACTTCATCCGAATACCGAAATTATGGCGAAGCATTTCACCACACAGCCGTTGCAGCTACTTGGAACCATTTTTATGATGAAACCAATTGCCAAATTTTTAATAGTGTACTGGTACTGAGCTATTTGACTAGCATTTTACTTATGTTATGTCACATTTACACTACTCTCTAAATCAGTGGCTCTCAACCGGTGGGTCGCGACCCCCGCGCAGGGATCCTAAGAGGGTCGTAAAATTTTTTTTTAAAAATATTTTTTTTAATACCGTTTTATACTATAATTTTACAATTACAACTAGAATTGAAGAAAAAAAAATCAGCACATATTACTTTACTTTATATCAAGGTTAATTTTACATTTCAACGTTATTATGTTATTGATGTATAATTTTAATTCTAGTACGTTTACGTTTCAACAAGCTAATGAGAAACTTGTTCTTGATTTGATTTAACCATTTTTTTGAATGTCTGGTTATATTTTGTCACACACATAATCAAGTCATTTTTCCTTGTCTAACGATCTAAAACGTCCAGATCTAAAACGATTTCTTAATTTAGTTTTTAAGTTTAACATGGTAGAGAAGTTAAGCTAGCAAAGCTAGGACGTTGCAAGGGTATTATACTCCTTAAAACTTCAGATACCGGACCATGGTATTCACGCTTTCTCGTCAAACCAAAATTTTTCAATTTCTTCACTTGCGAACTTCAGTTTTAAAATGCTGTCTGATGAAAGTTCCATCAATTTATCATGGCGATGCGATGGAATTTCTGCTTTTTCATTAAAAGGATTAAATATCCACTGACAACCGACATTTTCTTCAAATGGAATGTTACTTAAGTTTTGGTCACCAATTTCAGTTATATGAGTAGTTGATATCAAATCAGACATTTATTAGCAGTCAATCTCCTCTTCCGCATCTATTTCGGAACTTTCAAATATAAAGGGAAGTTTTCAAAATTAGATATCTTAATTTTGGCAGCATAAATATAGTTTCTTCACGAATCCATTAATTTGGTCTTTGGCCTTTCTTATAAATATATTTCGACCCGTATTTAGCTCATTTAAGTGCATAAATATGTCTGCTAAGTAGGCAAGTTGAAACAACCAAGTTGTAGAGCTAAAAAAATCTGTCCAGTTCTGGTTTAGCATCTTGTAAAAAATATCAGCATTTCGGAACACAGCTCAAATAACCTGTTCAAAATCTTCCCATGGGACAGCCATCGTACCTTTAAATGTAACGTAACAGCAGCGATTTATCTATGACGCCCATTTCATTGCTAAGTTTTTTTAATCAGTCGGTACTGTAAAGGTCTGCTTTTAATAAAATTTACTATTTTTACAGCTTTCATTAGGACTTAATGAAAATTATACATTGTTACAACCAATTTGCCACACACAAAATTATAGTTAATAAAGAGTACAGTATGTATAGGACGGAGGGGAGGGTCGCGAAGTTGTTTTGTGGCGTTAGGGGGTCGTCATCTACAAAACTTGAGAACCACTGCTCTAAATTATATATCTCCCTTGTAAAATAAGTTTTTTTTTTAATAATAAGCACGGCCTGTTCTTCCATAAGGTCGGGGCCTAGGACCCCCAAATTTTAGGGGCTCCTAAATTTCAGTTTTTTATAATTATGCTAAATTCTGTAAATCCCAAAAATATCAATAAATTAAAAATAATTCTGAAACTCCACTTTGTTTTTTGCTTAATTTTGACTACGAAATTGACCTAACGTGATTGTTTTGATCGATGTTTATAACGAAGTCTATTAAATTGCAGCAAAAATTTGATACATGGGTTATATACATCATCATCACTGGAAATCGTACACAAAATTGACCGTAAAGGACCCCTAAAATAGGTTGTGCCTTTAGTCTGAGATTTAATAGAACAGGCCCTGATAGTAAGCCACTATTGCCAAGCAAAGTTAAGCCAAAGTATTAACTTCTAGAAGCCGCCTCACATTAAGTAATACGCACCCTTTTTTAAAGATATATATGACAAAAATTGATGTAGCCGTACTCATTTTAAATCCATATAAGGCTCTTTTTATTGCTTTCGACTTTTTATTTGTTTATAAACATTAATTTCCCTTAGATCGTACCAATGATAATCCTTACTACAAATGATGATCTCGCTTATTAATAGTACACGAACATTGAAATCAATATGCGTCATATTTCCCTAGTTATTTTACTTTAAATTGGGGTAATTATTTCTGAGACGTATACAATAATTTAATTGTATGTTTAAAATGCGTAATTCAAGTTAAAAGAATTTTTATTCTCTGCTAAAATGACAGTATTTTATAATTCTGGGATGTATAAACGAAGTAAACTTTTTTTATGCAGGGATCAGTTGAGTGTATACGAAATTTTTCTTGAAGATTAATAGTCGTAAAATCATTAGTTTTCTTGAAGTTAGAAACGGGGGCTTTATGAAATATAATTTTGAGGTGATTAATGGAGAAAGTTTGGATGGCCTATAAAATTAAGTTTATCAAAATAAATTGTATATACGACCCAAAACCGCATCGTGGTGTAAAATATTAGAAAGACGAAAAGGTGCATGCATTAAATTGTCGAATTGCTCCCAGGGAATCTATATTTAATTTTCAACACAGTTTTCAGTGTTTTTTTTTTTAATTCTTTTTTGTACAGTTATGTATTAGTTACAATAACATTGATGAAAAAAAGATTCTTGTAACTTGTCCTTGTTTTATGCAGTTTTACAATTTAAGGGGCACAGGGCACAAGCAAATTTGGGGCCGAAAAACATACCTAGATAAAATATTTGCGTGTATTTTCCTATCTTACAGTGTTTACCGAAAAAAAAAATAGCCAAAGTAATTAGCTTGGAAAGCATGCTTATAATTCCCCTAAAATAACTATTTTTGTGAATTGATTGATTCAGAGCTTAAACGCAATTTCATAGTGAACTTTTTTTTTTTTTTTTTTTGTTTACTTCAGATTAAAAGTTTGAGGCAGTTGTAATGAGCATAAATGTTCATGAAGAAAATTTGGGGGCCCCACTAGAGTGGCGGGCTCTGGGCACGTGTCAGCTCAGGTGCCAACTTCGTCACCTGACCAAGATTCTAAATTACGAGGCGTAATTGGCTGTGTTACAGCTCCTAAAGAAGGCTAGAATAAACAGCTGAAAGAAACGATTAAATTACTAATGCAATGTATGCATTTGAATGGTCACTTTTGTGCTCGCTGGGAACCACTTTTCTGAAAGGCCGTCGTTTTCCATGCACCACTGGTCAAAAACTCAAAGGAACACGAAGACGTCTTTAATTCAATTGCATATTGGCCCATGTCGTGTTTACTCGCTCAGAACACTCTTCTGTCTGTGACGTCCTCCATGACGGGACATCTTGATAAACGTTGAATAATTGGGCTGCATGTCTGATAAAACTGATGAAAAACTGCCGGGTTTTTATCAAGCATGCGCTACGGAAGTATTAACAGTTTCATCATTTCGATCTCCTTTGGAACATCTTTTTTAAAAAATCAAATTATTATTTTAAAAAATATGAAAATGACATGTTGGAGATGTCCATCCAAACTTTATCTGTTTTTTTATATTTGTATTGATCATTAAATAATTGATTATTAAATGTTTATTGTGTATTCGTACTTTTATGCGTTTTTCCCTTTTAAGATTTGACTTCAGTAATGCCTTCGATAGGTTGAGTTTAAAAATATCTTTGAATATTCTTTTAACCCTTTCAGTCCCAATGACAATTAGGCATCATCATTTAAGATTTTTTTTCTGATCGCCATTTATGATATCGAAAACGCACATCATTCGATTCTTCGAACTTTTTTTCTATTCGAAAATATTTTTTATTAATCCCAATAGATGTCAGCCCTGACTGAAAAGGTTAATTGGCAATTACCTTTGTGTCATACTTAACAGGCTTTCCTTTCACAAACACCTCTGAATGGAGTTCTATGTAGGTCTGTTTACATTCTGTAAAAGGAAATAACCTCTCTGTGTAGGTGGTTGTTGTTGGGCTGTTTCTTAGTTTTTATCGCTTTTCTTCATATTTCATACGCGTTATTGCAAAAAAGGCCCATGTTTAAGGAAGTCGATTGATTCATTTGACACTTGAAGATGTCATTTCTCCTTATATGACCTGCAAGGAAAAATGCCTTGGCCAAGAGTCTCCAAAGCTTTTCACTTAGGAACTTAACCCTGTAATGCATGAATTTTTTTTTAACCCCGAAAAAACTTATTTGTATCTTTAATACTCATACACTCTTAAAACAAAAGAGTGAAATCCACTCCAGTTGGAGAAGTGCATTTTCGACACTGGAAAGGATTGAATATTAACTCAGACTGAGTTAAAATCACTCGTTTGGATTGATCCTGTCGGAGGCTTAGCACACAAAGAATCCGCTCCTTCCGGGTAAGTGCATTTTCCAGACTGGAGGAGTGAAATTAACTCAGACTGAGTTAAAATCGCTCGTTCGTTTCAGGAGTGTACATTATGGGAAAAATACTGAAAAAAAATTAACTGCATTGGAATTTAAATAATTAAAATTTTTGCCATGTGGCAAAAAGCAACTTCAAAATTCTAAGTTTGATAAGATTGATTAGAAAACTACAAAATATATTTTAAAATAACCCTCTTGAACTATAATTATTTTTTCAAAACAATTTATTTGTATTTAGTACTAATATTATTATACTTTGAATGCCGCCAAAGACGTAATTTCACAACTGTTAATAACTTCACTCTTTCATTTTGAATACACTTTTATTACTGTCATCTATGAGGGTTATTAGTAAGTAAAACTTCAAAAAGAAATGTAATAGTTGAAAAAAAAAAACAGATTTGTCGAGAGGGATGATTAGTGACGGAACCATAAAGTGGGAAGGCCAAAACCCATTTTTAACACTTTTAATTAATGAGATCATTAGTTCTCCATTAAAATTAATTACAATTCTTTAATTATCCTTTGTAATGATTTAAAATTTATTCATTGTGCATTTTTAATTAATTGAAATCCATATATTATGCATAGACTCATTGGAAGTGTATCGTGTGCAAGATAATTTCACTTTGCATGCATGAATGAAAATTTACGCTAAAGTTTTTTTTTTTTTTTTTTTAAATATTTTTAGTGTGAACATGTATTTCGTTTAAACAAATTTATATATTTTGGTGTTTGCAAGCAAAAAAAAATTCTTACCTCTCTGTTTTAAAAATCGTTGCCGAAACCTTCCTATATCGCCTAGATACGTTAAGACAATAAAATTACAAACTATTTTTTTTTTCATTCACGTTTTGTTTACTTTAGCCAAGTTAGATATACCAATGTTAACTAATTATAAATTTAAAATACCGAATGGGGGGAAAAAAAAAAACCTATTTAAACAATTCGTTGACTCTCAAAAAGCTTTTCAATTTTGTTATCTGTTATAAAGCGACGAATTTCATATATCTTTTTTCTACTATGAAACGGAATTAATGAATAAAGGTCAAACGAAGTAAAAACAGAAGCTATTTATTTTCTATTGAACTTTTCTTTTTCTCTTCCAACCTCGTGATGTCGATTAACCGCGTGTTATTACATCCTGTTATGTAAATTCCTGCTGAGAACAAATTCAAAACAAAACTCCCCCAATGCTCATCCCATATCTCTTATTTGGATCTTAATTATATATTTTAAAAACGGAACTGTTCTACTTTTTAAAGTTTCTAGCTGTGCGGATATGATATAGGAGATGTATTTATTTTCATTCTGGGCTGGACTTTTCTTTAATTGTAGCTATTCCTTGCAAATTTAAATTATTGTTATTGAAGTCACTTTATTCTCCAGTTGTAGGATAGTAGTTAGTTATACTGCGTTTAAGGCGGCTGGGTAGCCCAGTTGGTTAGACACTCGCCTAGCATGCGTAAGGTCCTACGTTCGGGTCCGGGCATCGCCAAAATAACTGCCGACCTATAAACGGCCAGTGCAGCCAAAAATGCCCGACAAATAATACCCCGTGTGAGGGAGTGCATGTTATTATTAAATATCCTTCAAAGTCCTAACGCTGCGTACGATGGAGCCCTTAACGGTTGTGTTGGTATGCCTATTCAGGTTTCGGCCCGTCACTTGACTGTGGTTCTAAAATACGACGAGCGTCGCCAATAGCCCTCGTGTATCTCTGGTGTGACGATACTTCAAGCCTAACCTAACCTATACTGCATTTAATGTGCTTTTGCTAGAAATATCTTGAATAAATTTAGTTGAAATTATAATAATTTGCATATGATATATCTTTGACTCTTACTTTAAAATATGTTATTTGAATCAACCTTACGAAACCTAGAGGTACAGTACACTGCGAAATGCTGTATGTCTACGTATACCGAACGTTTGACGAGGGCAAAACTTGCGGAGGTCACCTCCGCGTCATGACGCTTTAACACATTAAGGTTATGCCCAGGGCCCGACTTACAACTTTAGGGGCCCAGGGCACCATGTAAATTTGGGGGCCCCAAAACATACTTCGATAAAATATTTACGTGTATTTTTCTACCTTACAGTGTTCATAAAAATAGCCGAAGTAATTAGATTGGAAAGAATGCTTAATCCCCCAAATAACTATTTTTTTGTGAATTGATTAATTCAGAGTTTAAACACAATTTTATAATAAACTTTTGTTCATTAATTTAATTTTTTTGTTTACTCCAGATTAAAAAAATTTGGCAGTTGTATTGAGCATAAATGTTCATTAAGAAAATTTGGGGGGCCCCTTAAAGTGGGGGCCCTGAGCAGTGAGTACGTGCCCCGTTTGCCCTGCCGGAAATCAGGCCCTGGTTGCACTTGTCCCAAAAACACCCGCCCCTTGAGAAAAATAGCTTAGTTTTATATAAAAAAAATAACATTAAGCGCTCAGTTTTTATTTCCAGTAGCTTTTGCCGCTTGAGCATTGGAATTTGATACTTCATTTTCTTAGTGGTTAATTGATTCTGCTTTCGTGAATAGCACGCACGTGTGCTTTTTAATTACAGGGAAGTGCGGTAGCTTGCTTTTTTGACTAAACATCATTAAAAAGTTGCTGGAAATAAAACTTTCTTCTGGTTTAATGGAAATTCGCTCCGGAAATTTCTGTTTGAACTGCATCGTTAAAGCATAACTCCTGAAAGAAGTTTTTTATTTGCATGCAATTAGAATGACAAGTCATTAGAAAAACAAATGTTGGTTGTAATATCTATTAAACAGGCATTTTTTTCTTGCATTAAAATTCTTCCTAAAGGTTATTTTTTATGTGTTAATTAAACAGTTATTATTTAGTTAAGATAATAAGTTAAAAGGTATGTTAACGTATAGTAAGGTGGGGTTATGGGACTAATTTTTTTATTAACATAATTCGACAGTTGCACAAGATGCTCAACATAGTATCTAATGCCATAGAAAAAACAGGTTTTTTGTGGTGCCTTCCCTTGTATGTTGTTCTGCTCATTTGTCAACCTTAAAATAAGTTGGTAAATATGAATTAAAACGAAAATAATAATACATTTCGCTCATCAGGGTGATCCACTTGCCTTGCAAGGTGGGGTATAAGTGGGACCCTTTGAGTTTTTTTTACACATAACTTGTAGAGAATTGTTTGGGCAAGTGGGACTATCTACGGAAATTCTAGCTATCTTTGAGAAAAAAGTCATTGAAGTATCTCTCTTAGTTACCGATACAGCAACTTTTCTGTATCACGCAAAAGCGAAAAATTTAACTACTACTTCACCTCAGAGAAATTGAAAGATTTCCATTTGTAAACTCAGCTAATTTTCAGAATACTTTTCGTTTCGTTATAACTCTGTGTTTTGTTATTTAAATATAAATATTGTCCTCGGACCAATAGTTTTATATTTTATACAGCCATAACCAAAACCTGACAACTAAAAAATGAAATGAGTTTAAACTTATGAATTGGTGCATGTGACTCTATTTTTACTAGATTGAAAAAAGTTTGGTTGACCCACTTATCGCGCCTTTAAATGGTGTAAAAAAAATAATATTCAACATATCAAGATACTTTCTTTATTAATAAAAACAATTATTTGGCTACATGTTTAGGCCCTAAAAAATATTAAACAATAAATTCCCAAATCAACTACATTTTAATTTATATGATATGTCTATGGAGGATGGAGGATGTGTATGTGTTATTCCTTAAGTTTTATCATAAAAACCCATGTTTTAGAGAGTATTGAAACTAGATTTAAGGAGGTATTCTTGGAAAAGGATTACTCTCTAAATGGAGGATTCTTGTTGCTGATTTAATTAATATTAATAAAGTTAGTTTTAAAAACAAACTATAATAATAACCAACCAGTAACAACAATTCCCTAGATATTCCCAGCTTTATAACAACTTGTTGCATTTTTATTAAATTATTCATTATACTTAACATCAATCAATTAAAAAGAATAACATGCTTTTCTGGTGTCTTGGAGCCTGGAAACTATTCGTGTGTGTATGTGTGTGTGTGTCCACTCACTTCCAGTTTTTTTGTTAATGAAACTATCATTAAAAATAATTCAGTGCTTTGGGTCCTCTAAGCTCTTTCCTTTTCATGGCTTTGAACCCGCTGAGGGATAAGCAAATTGGCTGAATTTTAAACTTAAAATTTTAATTACAATTTTTAACTAAAATTTTAATTTCTAAATTTTTAAAAAATTATATTTCAATAGTAGATGGTTATAAATGGCTCCTACATGCTTTAAAATTTCAAAAAAAATATTAAATTTTTAAAAGTTATGCATGCTGCTGGAAAACCTGGCAGCCAGGTGATGGATTTATATATGTCTTTATCCCTCAAAGGTTCATTTAATTTTGGGATTTTGTTAACATACATAATTAAAAACCTTAATTTTGGTTTCAGTGTCTCGTGGCCTGGAAACACTGTCGCTCTCCGACTACAAGCCTGTGGTGAAGAAGTCTGTCTCGTATATAGTGGCAGCAGTTCTCATCAATGACCGCAGTGAGGTGCTGATGATGCAGGAGGCCAAGAGCTCATGTGCAGGAACGTGGTACCTGCCTGCAGGAAGGGTGGAGCCAGGAGAGAACCTCTTGGTATGAATATGATAAGTTCTTTAACCTGTGGCTATTTTATCTGGGTTACTCTTACTGTAATGATAACTCTTTTTTAAAAAAAACGAAGAGTAGCTTAGAGTTAATTAAATCTACTTTTGACGGAACTTTAACCAAGAACGAATTATGGTGTTTCTATTCTTAGTACTAAATTACACTTTAAAACTTGAATTCCTGCAATGTGATTGGTACAAGTTGTCTATCTGATGGTATAGATTTTCCACACATGAAAATCTATACCATCCCCATGTTTTTTGAGAACATCTGTATGAGTTAATTTTTCTGGCTAGGCTACACTGTTGATATTCTGTATTCTCTGAGAGGTAGTCATGTAGCTAAGGTGAGACGCATTAACACTAAAATTTTTATTTATTTAACGTTATTACTGCCAAATGGGGTAATTTTGGTCAAAGCCTTACAATCTAATAAGTTCTCATACACTCTCTAAAAATGTACTTTATGTACCTTTTTCAATTAGTGGCTACTCTGCCTTGACATACGAGTAAAAAAATGCAAGAAGGTTTGTAATAGGGTGTTATGCTGCAGGGACAAAATGTCCCCATTCAACAGTATTTATTGAATTTTTCTCTTTTAGGATGCTGTAAAACGAGAAGTTTTAGAAGAGACCGGCTTAGAATTTGAGCCCAGTACCTTACTTCTTGTTGAATGTGCTCAGGGACATTGGTATCGTTTTGTTTTCACTGGTCAAGTAACAGGTGATTCTCATAAACTTTTATCTAGTGTTGCTGTGTTTTAAACTCTATTTATGATTATTACTTTTCAATTACATAACATAAAATATGAGGTAATGAAACTATTGCTTTGGGTTTGAAATCTGTACAATTTTGTATAATTGAGAAATATTTTTAAAAATGTAATAAAAGAGTGGAAAATTTAAACTTCATGGAGTGAAAACAAGTTTACACCTTTGCCAATTTCATTTGCTTTAGTTTTTTAAGTAATATTGTAAAATTACAATATTATTGTCAGATGGCTACAATATTATTTTAAAATGTTATAATTCAAGTGTTATAATTCAAACTCTTAATCAATTTACTGGATGTTATTTTCCCTTCAAACTTTATTTTATTGTGTTAATTTTTATACCTGTGCAAAGTGGTTTTAGAGCATAGCAATACTTTGACAGAGGTTAGGATTTCCAAACTAATTAAGGCCTAATTGACTGACCTTCCCACTTAAAGGTTTAGGGCAATTCTCTGAGTGATGCATAGGACAAATTGCACCATTACACTCAGGTTTTTTAACTTACAAAAATTTTATTTGAAAGAAAATACTTTATAGTCATGTAAGGCAGACATAAACCTACATAATTGCAATAAAATTAATAAATTATTATGTATATTTTTATATTTATTATACAAATTGGTATGTGTGATGCACAGGACTCGCAGAGAAAGAACTTTTCCATAACACTGAATTCTTTCTTAAATTTCTGTGATTCTATTTAAGACAGGAATGTAAAATAATAATATAACATTGCTAAGATATCCCTTTAAACTATCTGATAAAATTTTTAAAGAATATTTCATAAGTATTAAAGAAATAATATGTTAAAGAGCGTGATGCACAGGACATTTTGAAAAGTGATGCACAGGAAAAAAATTTCCAGAAGATTATTTTTTTTAAAAGAAGTTGTTTTTTGAAATCTAGCAACATGTTTTTCTATCAAAGTTGGGCCAGGAATCTGGCAATAAGCTCTGATGTTAATATTGATTTCTATTTGTTTAAAATCACAAGGTAATTAGTGCTTGAATTCAAATGTAGGGGAGAGTGTTGTACCTTGGGGCAATTTTGACATTTTAATTTTTTTCTTCAATAATTATAGTCAAAATAAAAATTTAAAAGCAGCATTTCAACACACCAAAATATTCCTCTATAATGTATTTTTTTAAATTCTGGCAGCTTGAAATTAAAAAATGTACACTAATTTAAAGTAGAGAGGATAAACTTTCCCAAGGTACAATGTACCTTGGGACATACTTTAAAATTCAGTCAATGGTCATACACTTGAACTAATTTGTGTCAGGAATAAAACTTTATTCAAGGAAATACACAAATAAAACTTCAAGATTCAAGAATAATTTCAAATTTTATTATTTTTAACCTTCAATCATTATAAAATATATCAAAAACAAAGCTGAATTGTATTTTACATGTTTTGTGGAATTGCTCTTAAAATAAATAATAAAGATTTTTAGATTTTTTAAGAAAGATAAAAGAAAAAAAATACTGTTGCGAGTTTCATATCGATGCTCTATGAAAATATACACCCATCTCCAGAAAATGTTCCTGTTGTCGAAGAAGTGATTTGGTCTGATGGACCTGCTTCTGAGTTAAAAAATAGGTTTATGGTGTTTTCTCTCCAACTTAACGAACAATTGTTTTAGATAACGCTCTGGATACCATTTGCTATGAAGTGGATGATTGGGTGCTAGTAACGTATGATGGTACACTATATCGAAGTATGGTAACTAATATGATTCAAGAAGAATATGAGGTAACTTTTATGATTAAATCCGGACTAAATACATGGAAATGGCCTAAAGAAGAGGACAAACTATTATATTCTGTAACTGACATAATACGCAAAATTGACCCTCCAGAAGTAAAAAGTTCTCATGGACATTTCACATTCAATTTTTAATGTATTTCCACACAATTGTTTTCCCTATCCTGAAGTGTATCTGTTAGTGCAATAAAAATGTGAGGCACAGGAAAAACCTTTATTGTTCCTTCAATTAATTTGTATTATTAGTATAGTTTTCCAACTTTGCACAGTTGTTTAGTAGCATAATTTATAAGTAAATATAAAATTATAGGATATTTAAATATTTTTTTCATACCTCAAATTTAAAAAAAACCGTTTTCTGTGATGCACAGGACATGACCAAGAAGGGTACATTTAAATTTAATTTAAGCATTATTCTTACACTGAAATGTAGTTTTTGTGGTTATTTATTGCTCTACTGATTACTAATTATATATTTAATGCAAAAAATTAACTTTTTATTCAATTTGTATTTTTTAAAAATTAATTAGTAAATACTCTTTTTAACATAATTTGCTGCTCACAATTTAAGCACACTTTCAACCTCCCCAAAAAGAATTAAGCCTTTGAAAAAAAATGCTAAAATTACTTTTTAGGTTAATTTAGACATTAAACTTTAGTAATGCCTCAAATTTTTTTTATTTCTTTGAGATTTAATTTTAGAGGTATTGGTTTCACTTTTCAGAGAATCGCCCTTTAGTACTTGTCCTGAAAATAATTGTGAACTATACTTAAACATGCATATAATTGGTTTTAAAAGTTTTTTAAGATAGGGTTTGAAACTCATAGCTTTTTTAAGACCTTTAAATTAGCTTCTGTTACAGTGTAGGTCTTTAAAAATCCTGATTTTTCTAAGTGTGGTGTAGAATTCTGCACTTCATTCCAAAAAAGTGTACTTATAAAAGTACAGAATTGTGCACCGCACTTAAAAAATATGGGCTTTTGAAGCCATAAATTGTAAAATATGCTAGTTTAATATGAACTAGGAAGATTTATAGACTTTTAACCCTTTCACAAAGACTTTGTGAATATTATATAAACGCCTTCATTTCCGAATAAAAACCTTAACTTAATGCTTTTTAAATTATTTTTTTGTGTAACTTAATTTTTGCCACACAAATTATTTGGAACAATGTTCTTCATTTGCCTTTTTATTATTTGCTTGCATAAACTAAAGCAAAAAGCTCATTTTCACAGGGCAAATTATCTTTTCAACCGTCATTAATGAGTTGAAACTAACTGGATAGCATTTTTAAGGTTTATTACACAAGAAAAACCTATGTTTCATAAAAATGCTGGTGTACCTTTAATCTAAAGCACATATTTAAAATGTATGCATTATCTGCGATCCTTAATTTATAGATAATTAATAATATTGAACTTTAGTCTTTAATTGGCATTCAGCAAAAAATGTCCTAACCTTTACATTTGTCTACCCACAGGTGGAGTCTTGAAAACAGTCGCCAGGGCCGATGCGGAATCTCTCCAAGCGAGCTGGATCGACGACTTAAACCAGCTGAGCCTACGAGCCTGTGATATCCTACCTCTGATCGAGCGCGCCAAGCAGTTTTATGCCGAGAAGCCTGAATCCTGGCACCGTCCGCTTTTGCCAGCCGTATTTCCACACAAGCATCTTCTGTTCAGGTTGCTGGTGGTCATCAGGAAAAAGTCAAAGTACGGGTCGGATATTGTTACATAAAATTGTATTTAGTGTGTTAGGCGGGTTGGGTTTTCCCCATCGGAACTAATATTTCCCCATCTCGTACGGAAAAATGTACGTGTGCATCGGGTAATGTACAGATTCCCATGGTTCCATTTTCGATTGGCATATTAACCATAGTCTAGAATTAAGAACTTGCTTTGATTTGAAAGTTTTTCTGTCACAATTTAAGTACTGCAGAGTACTCTGGTCTAGATTAAACAGAGTAGGAACCTGTAGGTGCCTCAAACACTTAAGCCTACGAGCCTGTGATATCCTACCTCTGATCGAGCGCACCAAGCAGTTTTATGCTGAGAAGCCTGAATCCTGGCACCGTCCGCTTTTGCCAGCCGTCTTTCCTCACAAGCATCTGCTGTTCAGGCTGCTGGTGGTCATCAGGAAAAAGTCAAAGTATGGGTCGGATATTGTTACATTAAGTTGTATTTGGTGTGTTAGTCAGGTTGGGTTTTCCCGATCAGAACTAATATTTCCCCATCTCGTAGGGAAAAATTTACGTGTACATTGGGTCATGTACAGATTTCCATTGTTCCATTTTCGATTGGCATATTAACCATAGTCTAGAATTAAGAACTTGCTTTGATTTGAAAGTTTTTCTGTCACAATTTAAGTACTGCAGAGTACTCTGGTCTAGATTAAACAGAGTAGGAACCTGTAGGTGCCTCAAACACTTAAGCCTACGAGCCTGTGATATCCTACCTCTGATCGAGCGCGCCAAGCAGTTTTATGCTGAGAAACCTGAATCCTGGCACCGTCCGCTTTTGCCAGCCGTCTTTCCTCACAAGCATCTGCTGTTCAGGCTGCTGGTGGTCATCAGGAAAAAGTCAAAGTATGGGTCGGATATTGTTACATTAAGTTGTATTTGGTGTGTTAGTCAGGTTGGGTTTTCCCGATCAGAACTAATATTTCCCCATCTCGTAGGGAAAAATTTACGTGTACATTGGGTCATGTACAGATTTCCATTGTTCCATTTTCGATTGGCATATTAGCCACGGTCTAGAATTAAGAACTTGCTTTGATATTGAAGTTTTTCTGTCACAATTTAAGTACTGCAGAGTACTCAGGGTCAGATTAAACAGAGTAGGGACCTCAACCAGCTGAGCCTACGAGCCTGTGATATCCTACCTCTGATCGAGCGCACCAAGCAGTTTCATGCCGAGAAGCCTGAATCCAGGCACCGTCCGCTTCTGCCAGCCGTATTTCCACACAGGCATCTTCTGTTCAGGTTGCTGGTGGTCATCAGGAAAAAGTCAAAGTACGGGTCGGTTATTGTTACATAAAGTTGTATTTAGTGTGTTAGTCGGGTTGGGTTTTCCCCATCGGAACTAATATTTCCCCATCTCATAGGGGAAAATGTACATGTATATCGGGTCATGTACAGATTTCCATTGTTCCATTTTCGATTAGCATATTAGCCATAGAATTAAGAACTTGATTTTAAAGTTTTTCTGTCACAATTTGAGTACTACAGAGTACTCAGGGCTAGATAAAACAGAGTAGGGACCTCAACCAGCTGAGCCTACGAGCCTGTTATATCCTACCTCTGATCGAGCACGCCAAGCAGTTTTATGCCGAGAAGCCTGAATCCTGGCACCGTCCGCTTCTGCCAGCCGTATTTCCACACAGGAATCTTCTGTTCAGGTTGCTGGTGGTCATCAGGAAAAAGTCAAAGTATGGGGCGGATATTGTTACATATAGTTGTATTTAGTGTGTTAGTCAAGTTGGGGAAATATTAGTTCCGATGGGGAAAACCCATCTCATAGGGAAAAATGTACATGTACATCGGGTCATGTACAGATTTCCATGGTTCCATTTTCGATTGGCATATTGACCATAGTCTAGAATTAAGAACTTGCTTTGATTTGAAAGTTTTTCTGTCACAATTTGAGTACTACAGAGTACTCAGGGCTAGATTAAACAGAGTAGGTACCTCAACCAGCTGGGCCTAGGAGCCTGTGATATCCTACCTCTGATCGAGCGTGCCAAGCAGTTTTATGCTGAGAAGCCTGAATCCTGGCACCGTCCGCTTTTGCCAGTCGTATTTCCACACAGGCATCTTCTGTTCTGGCAGCTGGTGGTCATCAGGAAGAAGTCAAAGTAGTGGTTGGATATTGATAGCGAAAAAATATTTTTTAATAATTGCGTGAAAAAAATCCGACTTTTGCAAGGGGGGGGGGGGGGGGGAGAGAATGGTGGTATGGGGGAAAATGAGGGTATGTTACAAATATGCATTTTTCCACTATACATTAAATTTTTTATTGACTTCTTCTTTGGAATATATTATATTTAGGTGATCTCTAATTACTTTTATTTGGTTTTGTAGAATCTGGCAACACCATTAATTCATTCAAATTCTTGTTCTGAAGCTAATTTTGTTTCAGCTGTTAGAATTCACTCGTAAAAACTTTGTTCTATTTATTTTATAAAACATGCTGTGCTCTTAAGCCTTGTGGAATGCAATAGCCACATTCTCGAAGAGTATTTCTGCAAAAATAGCTTGGAAAAATTCGAATTTTTCAATTTTTTATAAATTTATTAATGTAGTGGTGGTATGGTTAGGCTTAGCTTTGCATGCAAGATGTAATGGTGTTTTGGTCGTGGCATGAACTTAAAAATATTCTCCAATATAATCTAATTTAAAAAACCATTTTAATGTAAATAAAATGTACAGTGTTATTAAAAAACTCATTTAATAAGATTTTTTAAAATTCAATTTAATATATTTAAGTCTAACAATGTACATTTAAGAATATGCCCAGAAGACATGCCATGTGTAATTTTTTTTATTTGCAATTAATTTCTAAATGATACAAAGCTAGAACTTATCATGTAAAATACTTAACCGAATCAATGCTGGAAAACTATTAATCATTTCCAGAAATAGACAATGAAGATTATTTTGTAAAGTTCAGTGCAATCTGTAGAGTTTTACAGTATTGACCATACTCTTTTGATTAAATATTCTATTATTCTACTATTATTAATTATTATTATATATCTTTAAAAGTTAGCTTTTCTGAAATAAAAGTGACAAGGAATATAATGAAGGATAATGTTTTAATTTGATTTTTATATTGGATTTTTGATTTCATTATATATTCTTAAATTTGAGGTACCCCCATTTTAACCCACCCTGGGAGAAAATGAGGGTATGAAACCAAGTTCTCTAAATTGTCAGATATTAAAACAAATTAGATTTTTATATGTTGCTAGCTTATTTTGCAGCTCTTTTCAAGATTTTGTTTTATTTCATGCTGATTTCTTAGAATTCATAACTTTTAACATTTAAAAAAAATGTTCTTCTGTCTTAAAACATTCAATTGTGTTTTTTTTTTAACTTGAATGTTAACCAAAAACAATCCACTGACACCCATTCAAATACAACAGGGAAGCCCAATTTGTATGCTTAAATAATACAAAATGCAATGAATTACTTTATGAACTTATATTACCATTTATAGTATCTAAAATTTCATTAAAAATTATCTATCAATCTATATATCAGGCTAATATTTTACAATTTAGCTATAAATATGCCAATAACATTGGTTTAAATAATTACCAATGTTCTAACAAGAATATTGTATAAATTAGACTACGAGCATGGGAATTCTGTAATTTTTTATTAAGTTCAGGCACTGATGAGTACACTTTTCTCAAAATTATTTTTTAAAAACTAAAAGTAAATTATTAGTTTCTAGCTAGAATAACAATCTGGCTGACTAGATACCTCAAACTGAATTGTTTGTTATATTTCTAGGAATTCTCAAAAAGTTCTTAAAAACAGCCTTGAAAAATATTGTTTTGCCATTTTTTAATTTTTGTTTATTTTATTACAGCAATAGGATTCATGTATTAACATCAGAGAAAGGAAACATGCACTTCCCAACTTGTGAAATAAATCCCTCTAAAAGCATTCATTCTACTCTCAGAAAATACATTCAGGTAAAATATTGTACAGAACTTTGCATTTTGCATGGTAATACTGTGCATTTAACACTTCTTTTGTCTCAGATGCAGTTTTTCTTGTAAAATATTAATTGAAATGTTTATTCATATTTTTAATTATTTTATTTATTTATTCGGTTTAAAATGCACATTACAGATAAACAATCCAATTAACAAACAATTAGGAAATAGAACAAACAAGAAAACACATTAAAGACAAACATTACACAGATAAAAGTTGAAAACAGTTAGCTTTAAAATCATTAAAAAACAGGAGAAAAATATTTAGGCTGTGAGAATAGTTATTGTAAATTTTATAAAACTTAAATAAACAGAAATTTTGAATATAGTTGTAATGGGACAGGCTATGATTTCTAACCTATTAGAGTCGAACCCTGTTTTTGCAAAGTTAAAGGGAGTACTGAAACATTTCATGTGAACCGAATTTCATGTTAACGGTTAGGTTTTTTTTTTTTTTTTTTGCATTAAACCAGCGATAGATTTTTTTAAAAATCACTTCTAAAAATTATTCTAATTTTACAATGTAGTACACTTATAATTAGTAATTCACTTAATAAAGTTCCTTTGGAATCGTACCTACTATAGAAAAATTAGAATTTTTTTAAGGAACAGCAATTAAAAACAATGAAAACTTACAAAATGCTGTTTTTACATTTTGCCTTGAAGGAAATCCATTGATGCTTTCGATTCATTTTGAATGAAGATCAATAAGTTTAAATACCGACCACTTTTAGTTTCATATTCTTCAGCTTTGGTCTCGGTAGATTAGCACAAACGCTTTTCATTAGCACAAACGATCTTCCTACACTTGCCGCTCACTCGTGATTGCAACTGACGAATCAAGGAAGATCTTGTGATTTTTTCAGAAGTAGAAGACTATTTTTAGAAAGTTCGTTGAAATTTTTTTTAAGTGTTGTGATTCATTTCTTCCTGGAAAGTTTGAATTACTAAAAAAAAGTCATATTCCAAAATTTTTTATTGGGTTAAGCGGGATTTCGCCTAAAGCGAGTTTATGTTAAGTGATTTTTAAGCATTTGCTCAAAGCTTTATAGTCTGGAGAACTGCTTTCAGTTCAGTTCAAATTTCATGTTAAGTGAGTTCGCATTAACGAAGTTTAATCATACCAAATTATCTTGCATTGTTATATTGATTTTTTTAGCTATAAGTATGCATAAATGCATTTCATTTATAATAGAATTAAATTGTGATCATAAGACGATACTTGTTTTTAACTTACTAAGAAGTAGTTTATTAACAAACAAATTCCATTCAGGTATCCACCTCCTCACTGGAAAAAGTCTAATTCCTAACGTGCACAGGCTGATTTAAACTCAAGTGAACTAATTGAACAAAACCATATTCAATGAAATAGTAATCTTGGTCTAAACCCTTTACCAAAACTCTTATTTCCCAGGACCGATATGATTCCACCCCCACATTGTCATCTCTGTTGAGCTACCTGCCCCCTCAGGTTAGCACAACGGTGTATGCCTGACCTGTGTTTTAAAAAATATCCCTCTAATAAATTGCACCTTGGACTTGTAAATCACAAGGACTTGTCAAATATCTTGTGGTTCATTATCTCGTCACTGTGCACATTGTCAGTGTAAAGTTGTGTGAGCATGCTTGCATGGTTATTTGACAGTGACCCAAAACCAAAAATCCTGTCATCAATTTTCCACTTGTAGCTCGGGTGTGATATTAATACAACCCAACTATATTCTGCAAACATACCCAAATTACCTAGCTTTTCTTATTCTCTTATCACTAGGTCTCGCACGTGTTTAACCCTATGAGGAATACAAACGTATAAACTTATCATCTGAATGTCAGGTTTTCTAGAAAGACACATAAATATTATAAAACTTGTACTAAATTTCAAAATTTGAGGTATGAATCAGTCATTCACTTAATTTACTACAGAATTTTTTTTTTAATTTGAAAAAAAAAATTAAGTTATAAATTTACATTTTTATATCCAGCAGTGAATTAACAAGTTGACTCTTCAGACAATTTGCTTAACCCTCAAAAGGTTAACTCTATTCTTCTCTTGACCGCACATCTAATTAAAAAAAAACATCTTGCACTAAAATAGCATCTTAGACATGTAAGTGTTGAGCTACTACATGTTGAATATGTTGTGGTCTGTTGTCTCGTCTCTGAGAAGATTGTCAAAGCAAGGTTGCTTTGAAACACTTGCATTGTCATTTGGTAGCAGCTCATAGCTAAAATGCTTGTTCAGCTGGTTAGTCCCAATTTAGGTCCAGGCATGCAAAAAAAGAATTTTGATCAACTTAATACTATGTGTATGGGGAGTGTACCTTTAATACACTCTATAGTCCTGTTGCTGCGTAAAGTGTCACTCTTAAAATTTATGTTTTGTGCCTATTCGTGTTTAAGCTTTGTCACTTGACTGGTTCTAAAATATGACACCTGTTGCCAATAGCCCTATTGTAACTCTAGTGCACTATAATTCAACCTAACCCAGAAAGTCTGTCACTAACTTTCTATTTGTAGAATATTCTGTGAAAATACCCGAATTACCAATCTTCTCTTATTCTCTTACCACTAAAACCCATGGTTAACTATATTCTTCTATTCAACCTTTGACTGCACATCTATCCCGCACAAATCCTTTTTGGTTCCAGCACCCCTCCCCACTTCCCCCATGGCGTCATTTCTGACAAGCACTCTGCTTATCCCCTAGGGGAGCATGACAGGTTACGTTTTGTGCTCCTTGTGTCTTGAAAAATAATTAGCCCACTATAATAATAAATAACGCTCTATACATGTTAATCTTTGGCTAAGACCTGTTAAGCAGGTTTTGTCCTATTGCTCGTGCAGTTTGTTGCTTGAATTTTCATTTGACCATCGGCTCTAAACTAAAAACTGTGTCATCTATTTTCCAATTATTAGCTGCAGTGTGATGTTAGTCTAACCAAACCAAACTTTGTTCTGCAAACATAACCAAATTACTTTTCTTATCACTGTAGCCCATGGTTAACTAACCACACTTATTCTCTATAGGTACTGTTTGGTTCCAACCCCCCTCCCCACCGCCCCCACGGCGTCATTTCTGTGGAGCACTCCGCCCACCCCTCGGGGGAACATGACGGATTATGTCTCACGCTCCTCGTGTCCTGCAAGACGGCTTTAGAAGACGTAGCCGTGTCCTCAGGATACGCGTGGATGGAGATACGTAAAGACCTCGGGGACCGTCTGCTAGGGAGGCTGGGGAAGAACAAGTGTGTGCTGCTCAATGTGATTCGATAGAGCACAGGTTTGGGTGTAGAGTCACTAGGTAATGGGTTTGTTAATATTGATAAGAGTCGCGACGACCTGTGTTGGCCAGGATCGTAATTGAGGAGCTTAGTGGAAGAACATGTTGAATGACATTTTTGTGTCAATGAACATATTATTTCACCCTTTTCATTCCCTTTTTGCATAATTTTTAAGTCAAGCATATATTTTATTGTAAGTGATGTTTAACAAGTCTACGTACAACAAAAAACTTTACTGCTCATTTTCTGTTTTTCGCCTTCTTTTCACTTAGAAATTTCTTCCACTAGGCTTATACATTCTGGTGAACTAAAAGGCTCTTGGTGATGTTTCTGTTACTTAATGCAAATGTCACGGTCAATAGACCGTAGCTTATTGTAGACAGAGTTGTGACAACCTTGGCAGTATAGTAACCTGCGCTCCCTCCGCTCATTAGCTCAGTGAACAAACGAGTGTTCAATTGGCTTGACAAATGACAATGAATGCGCTTTCTAGAAGGGAGGAGCATAGGCTTTATAGCCCCTTACCCTACTCTCCATAAGTGGCACAGGCACAGGAGATGCACAAAGAAAGGACGACACAAACATATTGACATCATAACAACATTTATTGACAAACACAAACAACCAAGGCCTTAACGGAATTCTAACCCAAACCCATAAATTCCAAAGGCTAGCTCCCTAACCGTTGTGCTGCCGGGTCGGTGCTGCAATTGGCTTAGAGGGCTTTGAATTTTTTTGAATTCTGAACAAACCTAGTTGTAAACGATTTGCTGGCAAAACCTTAGTTGTTGTGGCTCTGTAGGTATTAGTACAAGTCCATATTTAGTGACTCTAGGTTTGTCTAGGTACTGCGTGGATTGTTGGGATGTTGTTTTGAGTGACTTTATTTCGGACCAGTTTTATGTAATAGATTTTGTAGTATTATGTGCTCTTTCTTTTAAAATGATTTTATATATGTATTTTTATATATATTTTTTAATTTTTTTTTCACCTATTTAAGTTATTAAAATATTTTTGAAAATAGTAACACACTTACTATATTACTTCTCCATTTTGACCTATGGTTGCTAACTACAAGTTAATAACTTCTAGTTGTGATATGATGAAATACTTTATAATTAGAAGATTTTGTGAAAGTTAAATTCAACCCATATTTGAAGATGCTTCAAATGCCCAATATAAAGTTACTTATTGCATTGCTACCAATTATGCTCATAAAATTGTCATGAGAAAGTGGATGTTGTTTGTATATTTATGTCGATACAAATGTGTACGTTTTAATTATAATTAATTGAAAATCATTTTCAAACAGTTTTTATGATTTATGTATTAAAATAGTTTTAGCTTGTATAAACTAAGTACGACTGACTGTAGTTACTTAGATTAAATTTGTGTACAGGGGTAAAAGTTTTTCTTACAATGTCTGTCAATTAAACTATTTTTTTTTCTGCTGAGATGCCTTGGAACCATATGTGGTAATTTTCCAAAATCCACTACATTTAAAAATTGAAAAACTAACAGAATTGTGATTATATCCATTTTTTTTTTTTGTGAAATAATAAAATGGTTATATCCTAAGCTTTTTTTTTAAAAAAGTGATTGAAAACAGTTAATAATTAGCAATAAGTAACAGTAATGGCATCATTGACAGAATTTTGTGAGAAAAATATTTTCATCCTAAATTAAAGAATATTTGGGATTTTTTTGGTCACAATTTTACAAGATTAGGTGCATGCAGATTACTTATCTGTAAGTTTCATGTAATATTTTTTTTTAAAATTAATATAATATCTACTCTAGTTTCCATGTTTTTCAATTTTATGTAACAAGTTACGAATTAAGTTGCAATGTTGTGTATATTCTCAACTGTTGAAGGTAACTAAACTTTTGGTTGTAAATAGTGGTTTCAGTTATATAGAGTATAGTGAATTTTAGATATTGCATATATTATATGCATATTATGTTTTTAAACCTGTCACTTGTTGTTGTAACATTATTCAATGAAATCATAATTTAAAAAAATCTACTTAAAATTTATTTTCATTAGTTTTTTTTTTACTTGTATGTGTTTTTATATTTGTATCAAGTTTGTCAAACATAAACTTTGTTTCCATTTTTGTATTTTTAGATCTTTTTTATTAAAATGAGTTTTTATTGACCTTTATAACTACTTATAGTTAATTTCCTGTTTATTTTGACATTTATTTAAATACTTAAGATGTAATTGCAAATGTTTGATGATAAATTTGCTTATTAAATGTGATAACAGGTCATTTGAGTTGTACGACTTTTATATAACAATTATATACTGGTTGTTTTTAAAGCAGTTGTTTGTAAATAACTAACACTTTACTATTTTTAAAACTTTTGTTGTGCAAATAGAACAGACTACTAGCTCAATTTCTTTTAAGAAAAACACACTCAGGACATAGATTAGTTTGAATGTGTTTAATTTTATTTTGGTTATCTGTAAATAATGTTGAAGCTTATATATATCTATATATAAACAGGTGCAATAATGAAAGTTTTCCAATTTTTGTTTTTTCTAGTTAGTACATAATACAGGGTGTCCATAAAAGAATGTATGAGTTTTAATGGTATATTTCAGGAGTTTATTTTATACTAAATATTACAAATCATGCATGAAATTGAAGGAAAACTAACCTCGTTTTTCCTATAAGTGCTCAATGTGCGAGTCTTTAGTGATACGGTACGCATACAAACGAAAATGTGGTACCCTCCTGTCTGCAGCAAGTCCGGAGTAATGCAAGAAACAGCCTGTGCAACTGTGAAAATGATGTAGCAGTACAAGGGCATGCACTTATCTGAAACTGTTGGAGTTATTCTATATTTTTCACCTTCAACCACAACTGTCGAACAATTGCAGCTGATACTATTACAATATGATACTCAAACATTCTTTTACGGGCACCCTGCATTAAATCCTATTTGGTGGAAGGTATTCTTGTATATAAATAACTATTGGTGCATGCATTCTTTTGTGTCAAGTATACAAATAGCTTGTTCGAATATTTCATACGACCATGTTTCAATTTTGGGAAATGTAATTGTATTTTATAAAACTCGGAACAAACTATTATGTTAAATTTCCCCTAATTTATAAATCAAACACACAAATATTAATTTTAAAATATTAATTATAGAATGTCACAGTTTATACATGTGTTACAAACGTTTAGACTGTGCAATTGATATTTAATTTCTTAGATAATAGTTTTCATTTGTATAAAAATTCAACTTTTCTTGTTTTAAAAAATTATTTGTTCTAAAAAACTGTATGTGCTGAAAAAACGGAATTGAAGTTTGCGTTTTGCTTGCATTTTTTATTTACTTTACAAATTAATACTATATGTTTATATAAAAACAAATTCATGTATTTTTTCTTCAACGATCCGTGTGATATCTAACTTATTAAAAGTGAAAAGATAGAATGATTCAAATTCATAAATGGAAAGTCATAGTGATAATAATTATTAAAGAACATAATTTAGACTTAATTTAAATTGATATTTTATTCTTGTACTTGTTAACAATTTAGGTTAACATTAGCTTCGTCTTTGCAAAGAAGTATTAATATAGTTTATCTTATCGAGTTTTTAATTCAAAATTTTATCAGTTAGTACTAAATTTTAGATTTAATGTAGAGGCCAATTCGATATGGCATTATACTAATTTTCATTATCATCTATATAGAACATTATAAAATGAATACTATAGAACTTAGTTAAGATCAATACTTATTTTGTTATGCATTTATTGTCTAGCATAAGTGCTATTGAGAGTAAAAACTTCTTTGTTGCTTTAAATTGGGTGATTGTTTTTAGAGCTCTGATTTACAATGGCATTCAAGAACTGTTATTCTACTAACGCCCAGGCCTTTCTCATAGTGATTCCGGCTCACTAATTGCAACACATTCTGATATAAATGTGTTGAAATCATATATTTTTTTAAGTATCTTTCATCATTTTGATTATTTATTGTTTAAATTCATTTGCATGATTGAATATTTTTGAGGGGGATTAATTTGGACAACAACCTCAAACAGCACAATTTTTTTATGGCAGCGAAATTTTAATCGTACAATTTATAAAGTCCAAGAAGCTTTAAACAAGAGATAGGCATTCTTGTATATCAGTATTTTTTAGAGGCGACTTTCATAATGACTTGTTTTTTGTTATAAAACATATGCATCAGGTATTTTTTACAAATGGCAAATTATATTATTTTTTAGATAAGAGTTTTTTTTTATTACTTTTATACAAAGTTAGTGATTCCGATTCACTGATAGCAACACATTCTGATAAAATTCATTTCATCATTTTGCTAACTGTTCTCAAGAGTTCTTTTGAAAGCTGTATAAACATGATGGTCGATTGGTTCAATTGTATACCATAACTATTTATTTACTGTGAGTTGCAATCAAATTCCATTACCCCATTGCTATTCAATAAATCTAATGAAATTCTTCCTAGAGTGTCTAAATCCAAAATGCAAATCTTAAAAGCCATTTTAAATTGTAACTCTAAATATAATCACCCAAGTATTAGTGATAATCTACTGAAGTTCTATTTCATACATAGTATTAATTTTATAAAATGTTAAGATATATTTGTTACCTTGTATTTTAGTCTTAGCAGGCAAGAAATCTTCATCATCGTAGAAGATACTTTCTGTGATACAAAATAGTTTGAAACTTGGTTATCGTGCCTTAGAAAGAATAATTTTCTTTTGCATTTTGATAGTTTAAATCTAATGTAGAAGGAATTTAATGAGTTAGCAGCTAGTTTAGCTTAGTAAAAAACTTGCTTTTGAGAAAAATTTGCTCATAATAAAAAAAATACACTATGAAGCAATTTAAATTTTATTAGAAAAATAAATCTATGTTCAAAATTGAGATAATTACTGATTTTAGTTAGCTGAGCAATTAAATTGCTGATGTAGTTTTTATTTTTAAGACTTTGAATTTATAAATATATATTAAAAAATTCCTCACGAAGGTTTCCTATTATTTTTCTTTCACTGTAATGTTAAAAGAAAAGAGCATCAAGGCAATTTTCTTGTGGATTTAAAGGCTTTTTACTTTTGAAGATTTGATTCTGATAGTTTTATTAAATTTAATTCTAACAGAATTGTGCAAATGCCAAACCACATTTACCAACTATGCATTTTTGATATTATAAAATAAAAATATTTTAAGTGAGTAATGTTATTATTGGAAATTTGCATTTAAACTAACTGTTTGTGTGTTCTTGCCTTTTTCTGTGAGTTATTTGGAAGTCCTTTTCTATATTAATATAACATTATATTAATATCAGTCATGTTTCCTTTTCGACCTTTTTTTTTTTGTCAAGGCATCTTTAAGAACTTGTTATAACTTATTGTGCTTTCTGGGGTGGTATATTGTGGAGGTGCATGTATTTAATTTTGAACTCTGCCATTTTGCTCAAAGTGTACATCTCAGTGTCTTACTCAACATGGCATTGGGAGCTAAATATTTTGTACGCAGCGACCTGTCTGTTTGGTAATGCTTCAGGCTGCCTATTTCCAGCCTCTGACTACTACAGAGCTTTAACACAGCCAAAAGCGACCTGTCTCTGTGGCGCCAATGCATTTCTACATCTGAACAGCTATTTGATTTTTTTTAAAGTGCTATTTTACTGTGTGCGTTTTGTATCGCTAACAATACTACAGTGGTTTCGGGCATGCAACTGCTAACATGTACTGTATCCGCCTCTGTCAATAAGTGTACATATTCTATTTTGTACAGGAACAAATATTTAGCTGTGCCAGAGTTATATTACTTTTGATATTTATAATGTGTTTATTGAAATAAAGTATTATCTTCCTGTCTTCAAAAGGTGTTTTTAGTATTAAATCACTTGAGTATTTCTTTTCATGACATAGTATTACTTTTTTTAAAAGAATGTTATTCAGTTTTGACTCATGCAAACTCATTCAAAAATTTTAAACATTTAATAACCTACATTAGATCTTAAAGTTCTTATCGGATTATTTTATTTTTTTACATATTTTTATTAAAGGTACAACGCTTGAACATAAAAATTAAACATTTTCGAAACGCAACAGAAAAAACATTTCGTATTAAACATTTTCGTATAAACCAGCGCTAGTACGGAAAAAAACTTACCATTTACTTTATATTTTGAAATTAAACAAATTAAATTCAAATTTGACAGCAGTCTCGCGATTTCGATGTTTAATATTTACTTAAATTAGCTTTTGACTTTTTTTTTGGCAACAACTTTCACACTTAGTAAGAAATTTGAAAAGATTCGACTTCCTTATCTTATAGCAAAATTTTTGATTTTCAACCATGGGAAATTTCAAACTAAATGACAGGGTAATAGTTATTGGCAAACAAACAAAAGGCAAAATTGCATTTATCGGCGAAACGCGTTTTGCAGACGGCGAAATGTACGGAATTATACTTGACGAACCGAAGGGAAAGTACAGCGGTACGATCGGCGACGAGTGCTACTTCAAGTGCCCAAGCAACCATGCCGCATTCGTACGAGCTTGTCAACTTGAGAAAGACGTCGTCAAAAGTTCTTCCGGGGATAGGATCGCACCAGTGTATCCGAACTATTTGAAAGACAGCAGTTCCAGACATAAGCTCAAAACCATTCAGAAATGTGAAGCGGACAGTACAGAAATCGCCAATCACAAAAAGAATCCATCAACAAAGAAATCCTTACTTGAGCACCAGAAGAGCATCCAAGAAGAGAAAGTCAGTAAATATATATTCGCGCCAGTGTATCCAGATTATTTAAAGGAAAACAGCTCAAAACATAATATTAAGGTCACTCCGAAACTTGTATCAAAAGATAAAATCGCCAATCAGCCAAAGAAGACATCAAAATTGACCGTATTCGATCATCTGGATGACCCTAAAAAAGGAAAAGTCAATAAAAATTCAACCAAAGGTTTGATCGACCCAGTTACTTCGAATTCTTTGAAAGACAACAACTCTAAGCCTGCAATGAAGATCATTCCAAAACGAGATACGAAGGAAAAATTCGCCAATCATGAAAAGAAACCCACAAAGTCATCAGTTCTTGATCATTCTGTTGAGAACTTCAAACAACCAGAACAGGAGAAGTATCAGCTACAAGAAAACTATCAAAAAGGTGATGTCCAGTTCAGTAAAGTTTATGAGATTGAGAATAATTATTCTGAAAATCTTGAGATAAAAATGCAAAATCTTGACAGGGATTTAGGAGAGTTGAGTACCCTTAAACAAAAGCTATCTGAAAGAAACGAAAAAATCGAAACAATTCATATTCATTTGAGAAAACTGAAAACTTATTTGAAATGGAGCCAACACATTAAAGAAAACAGCAGTGATGAAGATGGCAGTGTTGAAAATTTTCTCAGACTTCTTGTAGACAGTGTTCTGAAACAAATGGAAGACAATGTTGATCAGATTTCAAATAAGAATCAATTGAATTTCACAGAAGATCTCTCAACAATTTCGGAAGAAAACCACTTTTTACGTCTGTACGTAGATGCTCTTGAAAATAGAAACGAAGTTTTGTACGACAGTTTGAAATATGCGAGGAATATCTTGCAGCGAGCTTTGATCCGATCTAGTTCTAAGAAGTGCAGATGTATCAAAACGTCTGGTGGAGAGGTTAAAATTGAGTGCAGATCCTGCTTGTTTAAACTTTCATCCTCAATCGCACAATCAATTGAACACGAAGCTCAACTGTTTTTAGAATCAAATCCTATTAAAAATGACACAGCCACAGGATACTCTACAGAAGGGCTTGGTGAATTTGAGGGTTCTGAGAAAGTAGAAAAATATTTGGAGTCCTTGCTGGCACGCCAAGCCTCAACAAGTAAAAGCGAGGATGGTCTTCAGAATAATATAAATGCTGAAACTTTTGATAACAAAGGTGAACAGTCAGCATTGAACATCAGTAATGGTATCCTTTCGCAATCTGCTACCGAAACAGACGCGTCAATGAACCATAAAAACTTTTCAAGAAATCCTAACAGGAATGCCAAAAACAATGTGCCATCAACATTTCTATCCAGCTCCCGTAAAACACTGAGTCCAGTAAAAAGACCACCAAAAGCTAATCCCGAAAACCGACTTAACAAGCAACAGAATTTGAAAAAGAGACCAGTTAAGCTCATTGCAAATCGAGCTTCCATAAACAGTCTTGCAGATACCAAAGAGGTTCCACAAGAGTTAAATTCTGATATCAAAACTGGCATCACCAATGGAAACAAGTCAATTAAAAACATTCTTGCAGAAGATGTATTAATTCCACATAACAAAGCCACAGAAGAAAAGTTGGAACATAAAAATTTGATCACGAAAGCAAGCAGCTTGTCCCAAACTGAAATCGCCAAAAGGATGAAACCGTCTCTTTATTCAGGTAAATTCGAAAGAAGAACCAAACGCTCAAGAAGTGAAAGCGCAGTAAGGGCAACTAAAAAAGAACCCTTTAAATTTTGAAATATGTCGCTACAAATTCATAAGATGCTAATAAAATGGTGAACAGACAACATTTTAGAGTAATTTTAACGGGCATTTTAAGTAAGACTTCTTAGTTCTTTTGACCTAACGCTTTAATTTTCAGTACCATAAAGTAAGGCAGGATAAACATGGCAACTGAACTTAAAAGATGAGTGGTCGATGTTTGGCGTCTTGAATACGATACATTTTTTATTTTTGGTTGGCATTTTTTTTTTTTGTCTTACCTTCTAATTTTAAAATGTATTTGCAGACTATTTTCTATTAATGATAGGGCATCTTTAATGTAATGCAGCCCTCGATTTACATAACGTTGCCAAGAAACGGAAATGGCCAAATGTGGTAAACATTACATTTCATATAGCATGCAACTCGATGGTAAAGCAACCCTATGTTAATTTTTCAATTTGTCAAAGAACACACCATCTTTTATGAAATAGCTCAAAGCTGTATCAAAATGAGTTAATATCTAAGTTTGAATGCGTTATGGGAGTTCTGGTTAAAAGTTATTTGTGTACTTTTTTCTTTCAGGTTTTGTTTCCTTGTGAGTCTTTCACTAATTAGTGTAGTTCCGGGAAAATTGTAACCACTTTCCAACACTTAAAAAATATATATATGTTTCGGAATGCATTTGTAGTTACGGTGTATGACATTTTCAGAAACGTTTCCGAGTGTTTCAAAAATATTTATATTATTCAGACAATTTATTTAGCAGTTCAAAAAATATTAATAAAATTTCCTGCGCGTAAGCATTTTTTCCCCCTCCACGTATTCAATTAATAGGCTGAACAGAGGTAAGTGGGATTCAAACCTCCGCACTCCTCAGGCGGTCCTCGTGTAGCTCTAGTGACGATAATTCAAAAAACCTAACCTCAGGCGGTCCAAGCAATATTTATATAACAACAATGTGTGATTAATAAGTTGATATGTAGATGGCAGCACCACAAACTTGACAACTCTAGAAAGGATTTCGTGCTGCCATCTACATGGTTTAAACTGGAAAAAACTATATTTTCGATAAACAGTAGTTTAAAATAACTCCATGTTTCCATATTTTTTGTTAAACTTCAACTTCTTATGAAGTTGAATTAAAAAAATCAATTCCGTTAAACTAATCGATTAGAATTTTTTATCAAACGTAATTAGTTAATTTAATTTTTGGGTTTCTAGTTGCTTTATGGAAAAAATGAGTGAGTTTTCATTTCTGTTGTGGGATCGGATAACCCTTCAATAAAATTTTTCGTTAGGTATAATTAATGACTATTTCGAATGAGCATATTTTATAATTAAGAAAATATACCAGATTGATCGAATCGATATTTAGGAGTAAATTTATTTGTATTCTTTCCTTAAAAATGTGATTTCCGTGGGTTTTTTTTATATATGTACTGAATAAGCTTAACAAATTAGAAATTCTAAGTATAAATATATTTGTGCATAAAGCGATTTTCTTGAATTTTTGCATAAAGCATAGAGCAGGTGTACAAATCTTGTTTGGAAGCTGTTCTAGGTGACAGTTACTGTTACATCTGTACTTGCTTTTTTCGTACGAATTTCAGTAAATATTTAAGTAACAGGAATGCAGGCAACTTTACTTCTTTTAGTACTTTGGGCTGGGGAGCCCAGTCGGTTAGGCACTTGCCCAGAATGCGGAAGGTCCCAGGTTCGGGTCCGGGCATCGCCAAAATAACTGCCGACCTATAAACGGCCGTGCACCCAAAAATGTCCAACAAATAATACTCCGTATAAGGGAGTGCACGTTAAATATCCTTCAAAGTCCTAACGTTGCGTCGTCATTTGACTGTGGTTCTAAAATACGATGCCCGTCACGAATAGCCCTCGTGTAGCTCTAGTGCGACGATAATTCAAACCTAACCTAACCTAACGCTGCGTAATGTCGCCCTTAACTGTTGCGTTGGGTGCCTATTCAGGTGTCGTCTCGTCACTTGACTGTGGTTCTAAAATACGACGCCATTCCCTCTTGCCAATATCCCTCTTGTAGCTCTAGTGCGATGAATTTTAGATGATATTACAACCTAATCTAACTTTTAGCATTTCTTTTTCCGATTTATTTTTTTCTCTTACTATTGGTAATTAATACTTTCGGAAGGATTTTAGCAAAACTTCAATATTTATGCTCACATTGCGTCACTAAACCACAAAAAACCTTGCACTTACAAGAATAATACTAAAACACAGTTTAATGACCTTTAAAAGTCTAAACATACAGACACAAAGCATAAAAATCTTCCTGTTTCCTTTAAAACTCCAAAAACTCTCAAGAAATATTTCACACGTCTTTCTTTTCACAATGGAAATATAATTTAACCTGGAAAGAAAGCACGAAAAGCTCTAAAATTAAAATAAACACAGCCGAGATTTGGTTTGAAATAAATGCTTCTGTGATTTTAATGCATTGTGTCCACAATAGAACGGACGGTACACAGGTTTTTTTTAATAGTAAACTGGTGGACGGAATTACTAATAATTTTTTTTCGAGGCTATCATTAAATATTTCTGATTGATTTAGTGATTTCTTAAGTTTCGTTGCTGCTAGTTTTCATCAGTTTAGTTTAGTTTGAATTATCGTCGCACTAGAGCTACACGAGGGCTATTGGCGACGGGCGTCGTATTTTAGAACCACAGTCAAGTGACGAGCCGACACCTGAGTTGGGACCCAACGCAACCGTTAAGGGTGACATCGCACGCAGCGTTAGGATTTTGAAGGATATTTAACGTGCACTCCCTCTACACGGGGTATTATTCGTCGGACATTTTTGGTTGCACGGGCCGTTATTTTGGCAATGACAGGACCCGATCCTGGGACCTGTCGCATGCTGAGCGAATGCCTAACCGACTAAGCTTTCCAGCCCCTAGGTTTCATCAGTGGCAATAGTTTTGCGGTTGCTTTTACTCTTGGAACTTATTTAATTGTTGTTCTGGCATTCGAGAAAGTGGGCTCTCTAAGGTTCGAACTTATAGTTTATGTTTTCGAATGTTTTGCATAAACTTTTCTTTTAGTTGCGTCTATTACTTGTCTATTTACTATGCGAGCCTCGACAAGACTTTCTTCCCCTTCGCTTAGGACACGGGGACGCATCGCTTTTCTAAACCTAACGCAATTGAGGTTCTGATGTGAGGTTAACAATCCGAACAGTTCAAACAAAAGTAGGGGGAGAAAAAACACGCTTACGCCGTTTCGAAGAAAACCACATGCATGGATGGGGGAAAAATGCTTTCGAGAATCGCATTCTGGATAGACAAGGTATAGTAGAACGAAAGCTTTTTCTGTTCTGGAATCACGTTAAATTGCTGTACCATAATGTCGCTTAATATCCTATCATAAGACAAAATATCATCTAAACCGAAGCTAACAATCAATATTGACGCTTTGGTAATGCTTTGCATACTTGAAATTTAATGGAATCAAAATAGATGGAATTTTTTTTAAGTTGCAAAGTAACGCTCTTCTAGAGCACCGTGAAGAGGGCGCCTTTTAATTTAATTTAACTTTAATTGTTTTACGTCTTTTTCATTGTAATTGTTGTAATCTAGTGTTGTATACGTGATGCGCTTAACTAAATTAAATATTTTCTTAAGTTTCCCCGAGATGCTCTTTTTGTAAGCAACCTAATCATTACAGCAGGAATAATAAGTTGAAAGCAAATAACTGTAAAATGGAAGACAACAGATGAAGAAAAAAAAAACTGAGACAGAATCAGTAGTTACACCGAAACAACCAATGAAATCGAACAGTGCAAGATAAATTGAAGATAATGGAAGGAAGGAAAATTGCAAGTTTCACTTCATCTAAAATAAGCCAATTAATGGATTACGTGTTGCGAACTGATCAAAACAATCATCCCTCTAAATGATGTTGATGTAAAAATGCAACTAATTTTTTTCACAAAAAAATATTAGTTACATTTTTGCCAGATCAAAATACAGAGAAGTTTATTTGTGTTTGTATAAACACCTGAACAAGCACAAAGGAAAGGATGTCAAGAAAACCCATTTAGAAGAAATCTCTTTTCTGGAATTCTTCTATGTTATTTATATTTTTGTATAATCACCAAGCAATATAACCTCATCTATTGAAAGTTACTCTCCAACAAGTGCTGAACTTTTATATTTTTACCGGACAGTTTTTGTACAAACAATGATGTTTGCAACCGTGGCTATAAAGCTTGGGTATAAGGATTTGTACAAAAGATCTATTTTGGCACTAAATTATATTATAAACAACATCTGAATAAGTAAATAAAAGGAATACCGCAAAGTTCAGTGTTGTTTATTAGCTAAGAACAGTTTAGTGCAATTTTCGAATTATAGTTATCGTTTTAAAACTGACACTTCCTCTCTCTCAATCCCTCTCTTCCTCTTTCTCTCTCTCACTTGCGTTCTCTCTCTCTCTTGTCAATTTACGTATAATAATGAATGCCATTTTAATGTTTTTGAACCACAAACCCTATTTTCATTTAGTTCGTTTTGCATAATTTAAATTTATTATTCATTGACAATATATTCCAGTTTCAATTGCATTTTTAACAGCACTTCATGTGTAATGCATGTTTATTTAAACATATTTTTCTTTTTTTGTAGTATAATAACCATCATTATAAATTGCATGGTTAATGCGTAAAAGACATTCGTTAAAATTTTAAGGATTAAAAATTTTATTAGTTTATTGTGCATAGTAAACTACCAAAAGGTTATTTTTTATGTAACATTTCATAGCACACATGTCAATACATGATCGCAAACATTTCATAATTCCAAGAATACATACCAAAATATTCTAAGTGCTTCCTATTTTGAAAGTTCGTTGATATATCCTTAAGGAATCTGGTTTAAATCAAGAAATGAAACTATAAGGTCTTTCGGCAACTAATGGTGGTAATTTCGGGCATTTGATGGCTGCCCTTCTCTCCAAGCAATGAGTCCCCAAAAGCTATACGAAAGAGATAAAGAGATATCTCAAGCGATGTCGTCGTCGTCGTCTTCTTTTGGTTAATTGCAAGCATTTAAAACTTAATTAAACGAAAGTTTTGGCGAATGCCAAAATTGGCTAGATGCAGAAGGGGTTGGCGATATTTTTAAAAGTCCAGAATGTATAATAAAGCATAAACGAAAAGGTGCAGAAAAACATTGACAATCCCCACTTGGTCTACTCAATAGGCGCGTTTACATGAGCAATCGAATCCATGGATTGAAGAGCAAACTCTGCAATTGTTCCCTCTTGGGGAATTTCTCCCAGACAGAAAACCAGAATTGCAGGGTTTCATTGGGGGGGGGGGTATCGCAAACCCTCCAATGAAGAAGGGTTTGATGTTTCATACCATGGATTCGGCCACAGACTATCATTTGGGTTAGAAATCTTGATAGACCTCTTTTTCCCCTAATGGGGATTTTGGCATTCCATGGATTTGATGGCTCATGTAAACGCGCCTAATGTAATTTATTTATTGGCGAAATAAATTATTAAAAAAATCTCAAATAAAAAATAATTAAAAGAAAAAAGTACCACCCTTCAATAAAATAAATTACTTGCTTAAGGAAAATTTTATTTTAAAAGCTGTTTTTAAAACAAGATAAGTTTATGAAAATTAGAACAGTGATTCAATTATTGTGAATTTATCAGTTATCACTTTCTATCGACTTAAAACTTAAGTAATAAATTGTAAAGCCCTAAGGAGTTTTAATTTTGTTCTTAAATTTTCAATCAACTTTCATATTTATAACTTAATCTGTTCCATTTTGACTACATATCTTCCAAAGATTGGTTTTATTTAAATACCTTTTGCGATTAATTAATTACAAAAATTAAACGAATACATAAATAACTATTTTAACAACCTCTTTCAAAGTGACAAGTTTTAATTTATTTGGCGAATGTCAATTCGGCCAATCGAACAAATTAGATTATTCGAAACTCGGCAGCCCTCAAAGGAACGAGTGCTGTTGCCAACAATAATTATTCTTGGAGATAATTCCTCGCTAGATAGCTCTTGTACAGGTGCTTTCAATGATAATGATGTGCCATACAAATAATTATAAAAGCCGCAGATGCTGCTGCTAATGTTCCCTTATCTCTCGACAGAGGGCGCTAGTTAAAGGTATTAAAATTAATGGGGGTCGAGATTGTGAAAGCGGGATTTCTAATTGGTTCGTTCCCGTCGAGTTAGAAACTTGTTCGTTGTTAGTGCTAATAACTAGTTGAAGTTGTTTTAAGTGGGTATTTCGTGGTTTGAGCAATTAGCGGTTATGTAAATGAATAAAAAGATAATTAGTTGTGTAGGAAAGTTGTTTGATGATTTATCTGGAATCGGAATAAAGGTGTTTGAAATATTGGAAATAATTCTAATTTTTTTAAAACTTCAGATATCTATGTTATGTGTCTATCTATGTTATGTAAATGAATAAAAAAATATATTACTTGTGTAGGAAAGTTGTTTGATGATTTATCTGGAATCGTAATAAATCTGTACGGAATATTGGAAATAATTCTATTTTTTAAAACTTCAGATATCTATGTTATAAAAAGATGATAACAATTAGTCCAAAAAGTAAAAATAACGATACGACTCATAAAAAGAAGACAGACTCGGCAATTCGTGGAGGGCTGCAGTAGTTTATAGTCTGGACCTGGTGCTATGTCAGAAAAGTCAACTGAACTCAAAATTATTTCTGAGTAAATAGGTTGGAAAACGTTACATCGAAAAAGGTGCACACTTTCCAACTTAAATTCAAAGATGTAATTAGTTGCTGTGAAAATATGAACTTATTTTTTGGAAAAGTACGTTGTAATTTTTTTTTTTCAGGAAAAAACTGTCAGGGTGTGTGCCAGAAAAATATTGAATATTTTTTAGAAAATCTGTACAATAATACGAGCAATATGTGATTTTAACTTAAAAACGTTTTTAAACAGAGAATTGTAAAGAAAAACGAATCTCCCACCGTCCAATCGTGTACTTTTCTGCAAATATCTGCTAATCAACGTAAAATGTAGAGATTTTTTTGCAATATAGTATTGCTAGATTAAGGAAAAAGTGCAAGTTTTAATTACATAACCTGTTATCGCACCACATTTAATATATTAATTTGTCGATTTAAAATAAAACTAAATGAAATATAAACGTATTTTTAAAATAATTTTTAATAATGTTTTTTGCCTTTTAAACTATTTTTATATTCGTGTCTGAATAATTTCACAATATATTAACATTTGTAAGAAAAAAGTTAACCATATCTCATGAACCGTTTAATTCACATAGAATTCTAGCAAAAAATCAAATACATATTTCTTTCAAAAACAAGCTTCTCGTAAAGGCGGGTTCTTTAAAAAAAATTCGACAAATATGACGAAAAACACATAAAAAGTGTGGAAAAAAATCCACGCATAAATATAAGAAATATAAGAATTTTTATAAATAAATATATATGTGGCAACATCTTGAATGCATTGCGAGTTCGAATAAAACTTCCAACCGAGTCGAGATGAGATGTTTCTTTCTGCTTCGAATATTTTTCTGCTGCAAACGATCTTTCTGAATTTTTTTTCCTGAAAAAAGGAGTATAGATGGTTTTAAAGGTGTATGATAGCTCTGGAAGTATTCACATAAAGAGGTAGTTATGATGACATGTCGTTATTGGCTGGAAACTGATGCTGAACAGTTGGTTCTAAAGCAGTTTTGGGTTATTTAGGTATATATGATCTTTATTTATGTTCGGTTGGTTCAAAAACAGTCGTCAAATAGGTTTTGAGAGAGTTTGATGTGTGTGTGGGAGGGGGGGGAGAGTTTTGATATATATCAAATAAAAGTTGATAAAAATCTTCTTATTTCGTTTATTTTGTCCGATTTGTTTTTATCAGAGACATAACATAGAGTGGACTACGCATTGGCAAACCTAAAGTGTCCTAATCATCCAACTTACACAGTCACATGACTGTGTCGCATTTGGCTTGCATCTATGGCGAGTTTACCATTTGGCGAGTTTTTCCACAACGACCTGAAAACAGAGGCCGACAATCTAATGTTATGATAAAGAAGCTTGGAAAGGAGCAAGGATGAATCGCTAGTATTTTAAGATCCTCTTAATAGACATCAGATTATTTCTTTGATTTTGTGCGTCTATTTAAGATTACTTGAACAATTGAATGTGGACTCTTTATTAAAAATTAATTTAAAAGAACATTAGTAGGTTTATGAAGAGTGTTGCTGTAATATAAGTTGGTTATTTTGACATGGTGAATATTCTCTTCCGTCTCTATAACTTTCGTTCTAACGGTCCGATTTAAAAAAAAAAAATCGAATATATATATTTTTTGAAATATTGCTTCGTCCTTTATTTCACGTGGAATAAATCAACTTTCTAAAACACATCATTAGAATAAATTCCCTCGATAGAAATTATAGTTTATGAAGAACACACAATTACTAAAAGTATATGCAGAACTAAATAAATTTTACCCGTGAAAGTGTGACTAATCCTTTTTTATACCCCTCTTTACAATTAAGAATTCACAAGCATTTGGCATCTTGCACAAAACGTTACTGAATTAAGAGTACATCATTCACGATTGTTAGCATGCTCAGAGATTAAAAGAATGTAATTAAATGTTTATTGTAAAGCCAAAAGAGAAAAATACCAACAATGCTAAAAAAATCGTCTGCAAAAACATTAAAAAAATCCAAGCTGCCGTGATTGGTAGAAACCCATGTGACTTGGATATTGATGGTAGTCTAAACTTCGGTTTGCTAGCTGATATTCAGGTCTTGCGACAATTTGGAATAGTTCGTAACGAAACGGTAGCGTTAAGTTGCCATATGTAGCAATCTTTCCCCTCTTGGCGATTTATGATGTTTAGGACATAATGCTAATCTGCAAGGGATGGCGGTTTTTTAGAAAAAAACGGTTTTCCATTTTCCATCGGTTTTTCCCTAAAAAACCGGTTTTCGGTTCCGAAATGCTTCATACAAAAAAACCGGTTTTCAGTCAAAACCGGGACCACCGGTTTTTTGAAAACCGGTTTTGGTTTTCCATCCCTAAGCTGCTTTACTATGAATGCGCAGTCCACTCTATGTTATGTCTCTGGTTTTTATCATTTTAGTCAATCTATATCTAAGCAGCTAAAGAACAATTAATTGATTATTTTCAGTTCGTCCGTCGCCAATAGCCCTCGTTTAGCTCTAGTGCGACGATAATTCTAACTTAACCAAACCTTCCCGAGAGAGAGGTGCCAAATAATGGCAGGATGGATGCGCTGTGTGCGAAAAATTTACATGGCGTTGCGACAGGCGTAGAGCGATTATTCATCACTTTTGCGTTGAATGAAAGTTATGGATAAACTACAAAATTGGTAAATTCACGCTTCAATTAGTCATGGTAGCTACAAACATACCCCCTACCCTCACAGAGCAAAAAACAAAACAAAAATGAAACTTGTGATGACTTCCAATACAAAAACATTGTTTCTCCCAGTTAATACAATTTGTGTTGAAGAAATTGTTGCGACATAACTTGCAGGTCTCTATAATCCCACTTTTTTTAAATTGCTTCGAATACTTTTTGGTTAATTAAAAACGTACTAAGTTTATTTAAAACCAATTTGACGATTGCATAATAATTGTTTAGTAAATATTAACCAAATAATTCGTAATTAATTACGTCATTATAGGCCACATTTCTATTTATATAATATTAATATTTTTTTATTGCTGATTGAAATTAAAAGTCTGTTAGTGTATGATTAACTACCAAGTAACAATATTTTCAAACTTTCGTAGTCATTAGAAAGCTCGATAACCATCAAAGAATTATTGAACATATTATTACAGGCATTTTCTTAAGTAATAAAAAAACATAGGAAAAAATATTATGAACTTGTTTTTTCACTTAATTTTCTTTCTTTTTTTGTCTCCATATAAGAGGGATGCACGATTTTGAAGGGTCTCTATAGCTTTAATAAATTTAAAATTAACTTTAAATAATAAAACTAAAGTTTCTCTTGCAATTTTTCTAAGTGGTAATAATGATTTAATAACATTGAAGATACCTTATTCTTATGCTTCTTACTTAAGTGTAACATAAGCTGGCCCATCGGCGCAATGGTTAGTGTACTAGCCTTTGGAGCTGCTGGACTCGGGTTCGAATCCCGGTAAAGGCATGGATGTTTGTGCTTGTCAATAAATGTTGTTATTTGTCTATGTGTTTGTGTCGTCCTTCTTTGTGTGTCTCTTGTGACTGTCTCTTCTGGCGAGCTGGTTAATGGGCTATAAAGCCTACACTCTCCCTTCCAGAGGGCGCAATCACTGTCATGACATTAGTGTAACATGAAGTACATAGGATTTGAATTTTTTTTCTGAGATTTTCAATGTTTTCTAATTTTGATGCTCTGATTTTTTTTTTGACGTATCGCACTTGTTTTTAGCATTTGTAGTTTGTGCTGAGAAAGTGAGTGATGGACAGACGGACGAACATGCCTTTATAAAAGCGTCAATTATTATACTATAGAAAGAGTGTGGAAGCTAAAATTTAACAAAACACGTACATTAAAATTTGGTGGATGTATTGAAAAAGCAGCTTGAACTGTTAGAGGGAATTTTAACATTGTTAAAACTATACTCGAACCAAGTAGAACATTTACTAGCCATAAACTATTCAATACTCCAACAAATCCTACAAATTTCATAAAAGTTATTGAAAAAGCCATTTGAATATTTTCTTCAGCTGATCAATACCAAAACTATTTTTCAATAATGCGATAAGACATTTTGAAGTCATTCGACCGCAAATCGAACCTTTTAAAATGATAGATATCGGAATAGTTTCTTGAAATAATATCACGTTCTACATACCATAACTACACCAACATTATTGGTTATCGATCAATAAATACAATTTCTTCATGGAGTTTAGATAAAACGAAATGGCAACAAAAGCAAAACAGGGACTTTTGAATCCATTCTTTTCGATGTTCCATTTTGTAATATTTCAGTCTTTTATTTGTTTCAAAATATGATATTTCACTGCATTGATTTGACAAAGTTCCAAATCACATTTTTTGTTGATGAGTGAGTTTTTTTAAATGAGTTTTAGCTTCCTCCAAGCGCAAAAATGAATGTTGTATAGTATAATATATCTGTTGTCTTTCCGTTCTATTTTTTAAAAAAAATTGTATTTACTGCATTGTTCAATATTTAGAAATCTCGATCGATCCAAGGTTACCTGTAGACATATACTTGGCTTCTTATCAAAATCTCCTTTTTAGAATTTTGTTGCCATAAATATACAATGAAGTTCTAAATGCGTCGTTAAAACTTGTTACTACTGCACATGTCTGGTCTGTGCCATTTTGCGGGAGACAAAATTAGTCGTTCTTTATAAGATCCACTAGCCCTAAATGCAGTTCATCTAGTTTCTTTTATAGTCATTGATAATAATTTTAAAATAATTGAAGCTCTTTGAAATCGATTTTTTTTTTCTGAGATTTTCATTGACTTTTTGTTTTGATGCGAGGCTGTGAAATTGGGTGACAGACAAACGGACATAGCTTTATAAAGCTATTCCCTTATGTACGTTATAAACATAGTGTGGATGCTAAAATCGAAAAACTGTTACAGCCTTATCAAACTAACACACAGAATTTGTTATGAAAAGTTATATCTCGAACAATTTCATTACAATCTTTTGGAATGATTGAAATTTTTGAACGAAGATTCGAATTCTTTTTCAGATTTCGAATTTATATATTGACCAGAAGAATATTAATATACATTAGTATAGGTATCCTTGAGATAAATAACAAACACGATATTGGAAGGGTATCTGCAGTTTGAAGAAGGATAAACAATCTTAAGATAAGCATTGCAGTTGTTTCTTTCTTCAAATTAAAGATTCGATTGTTTTTATGTATACTTTTGTGGACCTTGAAATATTATGTTGAATATGCCTCGGGTCATATAACTCAAAAGTGCGTTTGTAAGTTAAGGAATAGGAAGTCAAGATGTAAAGAAAAACTTATAACAAAATATCATTTTACTAAGTTAGTAAAAAATAACTTTCGCGACTAGCTTCTGGAAATTGAACTGAAAATACAACGAGATTTGTATCAAAAATGATTAACTTGAGACATGTAGTCTATTTCATCTTCATTTACCAGGAATTTTATCTAAAATGTTCTAAATTTATCATTTTTATATCAGTTTTCTTCAGACAATAAGCAATAAATGGTTGTATATAAGCTCATTTTTGTTTGTTCACATGTTTGGACAATAAACTTTCAACCAAAATCGCACAACACACATCAAAAGGTTAAGGTACCATCATCCAATATCTAATACCATTTCCCAGCATCATCAACTTTGTTTCAAACATGGGATTAGACGCCCTCTCGCCTATAGAAGTTTCAAGTCAATTACAGAGATGTTAAAGCAGAAAAAAAAATAATTCTTTTGACATGTTCTTTATAAAAATACAAATGATTGACACCCACATTGTAATAGTATCTTGTGACCTGGGCGTCCCCATTTGGGGTCATTTTTTAAAACCTCCCCACAAACAGTTAACACGTTAGTTAATTCCGAAATTGACCTGGTCCGAGAGAAGAAAATCCACATATCAGTTTTCAGCCTTTGATTACAGGTATCAGTTATTTATTTCTATTAAAAAAATGAAGTTGAACGAGGGTCAATACGATATTAGAGTTTTTAAAAAATTACTTATTTTCTTTCAAACTTATCAAAAAGTTCTTTTAGTAGTTAATTTTAAAGCCATTTTGAAATAAAAACAATGATAAAATAATATGTTAACTACAAATAAGTGATACGGCCTTTTTGTTGCATTTATCGCACAAAAATGTGTATTTTTAGAGTTAACTAAACTAAACTCCTCGGCACTACAGCCCATTAGTGAGCCTAGGCCTGCCGTGCCCGTTTCAGCTTTTGTGACCTAGGGCTCTAGTGTGCTAGGCATATGGCCCGGTAACGTGGTCAGCCTCATGCGAAACCCCCAGTGTTTAGTTCCCAAGCATGCTTGGCCCCCATTTTATTGACCCACCTATAGGGATGAAAGGATGGGTCAACCTCGCCCAAACCTGGATTCAATACCCAGACCTGGGGCATGGCAATGCGAAGCACTGCCACTGATCCACTAGGCCTTATAAAATGCGCACAAAATCCGGAGTAATCTAAGCAAACAATGCATTTCTTTTAGTTTAATTAAACCGAGAAGTACGGTATTACTTGGTAATTTTATATGTCTATAATACGTATGGATATGATTTTGCACAAATTCTGTGATTAGCTAACTAGTTGCAAATTATTTGATGTCAATTTTTTTTATAAGGTTAAAAGCTCAGTTCCCAGCTTATCCTAAAACTGTAATAAAATTGTATTTTTTTTTACCAACACGATCTTTAAAACGCACAGAATTCTGAAAGTAACGATCCTAAAAAATACTGCCAAACTAAACATCGCTACATTTAGCCCCAAAGAATGAAAAGTCGTGGAAGAAATGCCTTCTAAAAACATTATTTCCATCGGTTCTTTTATTAAACTAGTAAGTAGAAATATTCTTCTATCCACGATCAGCCGATGAACTCTAAGGTTAATGGAAAATATCAAAATGAAGGGATCATATAGTGATAGAACCTTAACCCTGTAATGCATGAATTTTTTTTCATCCCGAAAAAATATATTTGTATCTTTAATACTCATACATTATGGGAAAAATACTGAAAAAAAATTAACCGCATTGGAAATTAAATAATTTCAATTTTTAAAATTTTTGCCTTATGGTAAAAACCAACTTCAAAATTCCAATTTTGAAGAATGACTAGAAAACTACTAAATATATTTTAAAATAACCTTCTTGAACTATAATCATTTTTTCAAAACAATTTGTTTGTATTTAGTACTAATATTATAATACTTTGAATACTGCCAAAGACTTAATTTCACAAAAGTTAATAAACTTCACTGTTCAATTTTGAATGCACTTTTACTACTGTCATCTAAGAGGGTTATTAATAACTAAATTTTCAAAATGGAATGTAATAGATGAAAAAAAACCACTGATTTGTCGAGAGGGAGCTCTAAGAATAAAGAGGATTATGTTATTTGTTGCCATATGGCAACAGTACGCATTAGAGGGTTATACGGTTGAAGAAACCTATGACAAACTTAGGGTTCTACGTTCTACATAATAAGGGCATGTAGACTTGTAGAAATCGAGAGTTGAAATTTCTTCTTTCCATTTAGCAAGTATGATAACTTAAAAACATTTTTTAAAGCTAATGCCGAGTGGTATGCTGGGTTGGGAAAGTAAGTTTACAAATGAAATTCAGTTTCTCAGATTGTTATGGATTATGTTATCCATTTACCTTACTTTATTTTTAGGTAAAAACTTTATGTCGTGCATAGAACAGATAACTAAATTAAACAAGTCAGTGGCTACAGCAGCATTAGACGTATGAAACACATTAGAAATAGAATATTGCTTAGTTACCTTTATAATAAAAATACATATAAAGTTCTTTTTTTCTAATGTCTCAAAACAAAGCCCTATCTTTACAATGTTCCAATTGAATGTTATTTTATATACGGGGAAAACTGTGTAGGGTATTCCTTATAAGATAAGCCATTACCAATGGCGTAGCCAATTACCAATGACATTTACCTAGAAAGGAATACCAATGTCATATTCCTTTCCAGGTAAATGGTCTGAGAAGTACCTCTCTATACAAGTATTTTTGTGAAATCAATTTCCCCATACTAGCGATATATAGTTTAGTCAAACCAATGACAAAACCAAGAATGTGCAAAAATATAGAGATGGTAAACAGGAAACTTTAAAGCTTACCATTTAAAAAAAAATCCCAAGCCCTACCTCATTCGAATTTTTTTTTGTCATCGGACTGACGATATGCAATATTATAACATTCATTACTGCATTATTTCGTAATAAGAGGACTCCCTTGGGATTTCACATCTTGAAAATCGTAATGTTATTCCTATGGAGAATATTCGCAAGTCAATTACCGCCACAATTTTATTAAAAGTTTACTAGTTTCTTGTATCATTGTAAAGAACGAAAGGGACTAAAAGGCTAAAATTAATTTCTTTTGCGAAAATCACATATTTAATATTTTTAATAATTTTTTTAAATTAGAACTTAATGCTTACTCCATTTTTTACTAACTTCAAAAAATTATTAAAAATACTAAATACGTGATTTTCGCAAAAGAAATTAATTTTAGCCTTTTAGTTCCTTTCGTTCTCTACAATGATACAAGAAACTAGTAACCTTTTATTAAAATTGTGGCGGTAATTGACTTGCGAATGTTTTCCATAGGAATAACATTACGATTTTCAAGATGTGGAATTCCAAGGGAGTCCTCATAAGTGAAACCTTACTATCTCCAAATCGGAGCCTCCCTGATGAAACCATAAAAACATGAACCCCCCAGCGCACACACGTAAAAAAAAGTTTGTTTTCTAGTTCCTAATTCCTGTCACTTTTAATGACTCATTAGCCATCATGCGAAGCTTATGAGGGCTTTGTTTGTATTTTGGGCTTTTATGTAAGGTTTCTTGGATATCAGTATTCGGCTGTGGCGAAAAGTGGATAAAATATCAGCACCTTTTTCGTCACCTTTTAAAGGTTTCTGGAGATGGATATGGAGTTTTTGTAAAAAATTCCATGATCGGTTTCATGCTCATTAAAATAAATGGTAAATAGTAGCTGCAATGGTTGCGTAGCGAAATGTATCACCATATTTTTGGAATTCGGTTGAATCCTTTTTTTCAGATTTCGGAAATCAAAACCTGAAAAATGGTTCAACTTAATTCCAAAAATATGGTAAAAAATTTCACCACACGCAATTGTAGCTACTAGGAATTTTTTTTTTCAAAACGTTTCAAATTTTTAATAGAGTAGACTTTTTTTTCTATACTTTTGCTATTGGCTGGACAATAGATGAGTGATTAAAGGGTTTGGATGTGTTTGAACCTAGCTTTTGGCATGAATGGGTGCTTTTAGCTATTTTAAATATCTTTGTATAATTGGTCCTTGCGTAGCAAAAATATAAACCATAGAGGTTTATACTTTACAACAGCCTACACAAGGAACCAAAGGAACAAGCACCAAACACCAAGGAATCTAGGAACCAAGCCCAAAAATAAATGCAATTGTTATTTTGTAACGCTTTAGGCTGTTAGTATATGAACTAGGGGGCTCCGTCCCCTGCTCGCTATCGCTCGCCAACCCCCGGAATTTCTGCGCAATTCCATTGGCCACTTCGCGGCCGGTAGGGGGCTTCAACCCCTGCTCGCTACCTCTCGCCAACCCCTAGAATTGCTACGCAATTCCTCTTTATACTGCCAATGCAGGAATGCTCATCTATAACATCTGCATTGAATAAAACATGTTTCCTGCTCATTAAACATAATATTCATCATCAGTGAAAAACGGTTTGATTGGTTGATGCGATGACTTCAAACTCTAAGCTTATTTAGTTACCACCTTTGGCTCAGTACGTTTTGTCCTCACAAAAAACATTTGAAGAACTGAATTGGTGATTTATTCACTGTTTACTAATTCAATATTTTTAATTTCAAGCTCCAAAAATTAATTAGAACAATCAGGAAGTTATTATAGAAGACAAAAAACAGAGGATGCAGCGGCTTCGGATGTTTTTACGATGCGTGGCCGGAAACTCAAGACAGATGCCAACAGCTGCAAAATAAGCTAATTTCCGTGGGACTGATCCAAGGCATCACGTAGCTCTAGCGCTAAGCAACGATCTCTACCAAAGCGAAGGGATGTAACATGAAGCAGCCCCGGCACAAAACAAGCGCACCGCCACACTTACATTCAGCGTTTTTGACGTTCCTGATTGGCTGAAGCCGGGTAAGTGCACGTATAGCTTTCAAGCACCCGGCAATTGCAATTTTATATTATATAAAGAGATACAAGGCCGTAACTTGGACAATTTATTGGGGGGGGGGGGGGGAGAACCACGTTTTGGTGCCCTCTTACATTTTTTGGAGTCAGTTATGAATCATTAATGATTATTAACGGCTAATTACATTAATTAGTACTTATGCATTAATTTAACTTTCTAATCAAAGTAATTAATTGCTATTAATTACTAATTAAACCATTTTTAATTAATAATTAAATAATTATTAATAACTAATTACATCATTATTATTTTATAATTGCATCATTATATAATTACTAACGAAATAATTTTTTAATTACAAATTAAAGAATTATTAATGACTAATTTAATTGTTTAACAATTAATTTGTAAATTAGGTAAAATGAATTAACCTAATTTAAAACAACAACACTGAATTAGTTATGATAAATTTAAACATACAAATTATTTATTTTATAAAAGTACCTTGCAATAGAGTGTTCGATAGAAACGAGTTAGATTCCAAATTAATTGATCCTTTATACAATTTTTATAGTAACAATGCATATATCTATATACAATCGAGCAAAAAAAAAAAAAACTTGTTATTGCTTCTTGAAATTATCGAAAAGTAGCTTTGAAAGCAATTTAATTATAAAAGTTACATTTGTCATTTCCTATTTATAATTATAAAATGAGTTTTCTTTATTCTCTCATTTTGATTATTTTTATGTGCAAACACATATTTAAAAAAAAAAATTATACAATGTAACTCCCTAAAATGATACATTTAATAAGTTATATAACGATTAATTTATATAATGATAATAAAACGAATAAATATTAATTTCTTACCTCATTTTTATTCACATCGAAAATAAAACTATTATTTTAAAAGTTACATATAATTTTGATTCTGGACTTATTACGAAATGCCGAAGGTTTCAAAAATTATAAGCATTGGAAAAGCAAGAGAAAAAGAGGATAAAATTAGCTTTCTCTCATAAACAACACGTAAATACGTTAAAAAGCCTACCCCAAATCCATGTGCAAAGGAAACAAAATAAACATTCAATCGCTATGTATAGGAACAGCCAACGACAATTTTATTTTACAACTGACCAGACCATATTGGACATAGGCTGACTCTTTTTCCCCACTAGAGGGCAAGAAGAGTAATTAAATTGGACCCCCGTGAATTTATGGCTTCTATTTGGGTGGCCTTTTGGTTCGAAGATAGTCCCCCCCCCCCCCTTTCCCCCTAAATGATATCTTTTATTAGGAAAGTGAAAACAAGCACATACTTGCGTGCAGACAGACAAAGATAAAGCCCATTGTCCGTAATCAGTATTCACCACCAAAAAAAGACACTTCAAGTGATTCCCCGCTGAACGACATCGCATCTTCCCATCGGTAGTTTTTCGACGTGCAAGTGGAAATTTTGGACATTCCTAATCCGCCCCCCCCCCCCTTTTTTAAATGTAATTTTTATACATTATACTTCATCCCGACAATCAGCTAGCCATATGTATATTCCATTAAATCAAAATTTTTTTTTCTTCTAATATTTCGAAACGCACGTAAAAGGTGAATTTCAAAAAATACTTTTAAAAAATTAGTGGAGTTATATATGTTAAGTTATTTTTATAAATTCTCTTCCATTGCTTCCCAGTGACTTGATTTCAAATTACTTATCTTGATATTAAAAATGCTCTGAATGAGACTCGTTAAATTGATACATAATCAAATGAAAAAGAAAGTTTGAAAATAATATCAATAAACTTTGTACACATTAATAATAGTTTCTTACCTTATTTCCAAAGGACAATGCAGTTTCAATTTTGAAAGAAACATTAAAAAATATCTGAAACTATAGGTTTGCAAAATTAGAAATATAAGAAATACGTGCTATAAAAAATAAAAATTAGAAAACTGTGGATAAAATATATCTGCTCTTTAAAATACTATTTACAAATTTTCTAAAAAGTAAAATAAGTATTCCACTGCATCGTTCGGACATACGTTAGGAAAATCTAACCTCTTCAAAAATGCTACTGAAACCTCTTCAGAAGTGCATGAAATAGCAAGCCGACCCTAAGCATGTCTAGCTACAACAATAAGACTTAAGAGTAAGCGTCATTCGCAGCCACATTGCCTGGACGAACCCGAAGTTCGAATGATCCCAATCGTCACCGTTCAAAGAAAGTCTTACGAAATCCCATATTAAGAATGCTTGCTTGACTAGCTAAAGGGGGTTATAAAATAAGGGGACATAATTGGACCCCTGCAGAGAGTGACCGAGCGAAAAGTACTAAGTCGTCTGTTGAGAAAGGACAAAGACTTTTTTAGGAGGGGGTTGAAAGATTTCCGTTATTTTTTAAATAAAAATACTAGTATGCTCTTTATACCAGTTTAAGCTTCTGTTATTTATTATAAAATCTTAGGCAGGGCGCCATTCACGTGGTGCCATTTTGGGCGGCGAAAATAGCCCCCCTGAAAACCTATTGAGGGAAAATAAATTAACAATTACGTATTATTGTTAAATAACTGTTAAAAAGTTAATTGTTAAAAAAGTTAAAGGGGGCGCCTTTTTGGGCGCCCTTTGTAAAATTATTGGGGGGGGGAGGCTCCCCCCTCCCCCTATAAGTTACGGCCCTGAAGAGATACACAGCCCTATAACGCAGCCAATAATCTTCTTAATTTAAAAATTGTAGCTAATTAATGTATAGAAAACGAACTTTAGATAGGCCCTCGCCAGATAAGACGGTGAAAAATGCCACCATTCCAATCGGACTAATTTTTTTTCTGAAAATACCTCATAGTATGGACAACTTCTCAGCCAAGTTTCAGCTCAAAAATATGACGCATTTTTGAGTAAAAAAAAAGTTTTTTTTCTTTTTAAATTGATTATTCCCTGAATATATTTGATAAATCCAAAAAACTATTCATTAGTTTTTAGATATCATTGAGTAGTATTCTCAGAAAAATCCGCTCATAAATCTGATCGAGTGATCATTGTTAAAAATGCAATTTTATTTTTCAAAAAAATTTTCATGCCAAAATCGTTTGGTACAATTTAGGATTTTGTCTCTACATATTCCTCTATTATCAATCTATAATATATATTTTTTTCAGATTTTTAAAATTATTGGACGATAGTTTAAAAAAATAATTCTTAAAGCCTGATTTTTTGCTCTAATCCATAGATTTAGAAATAGCATGCCCATGGATTGCGCAATCCCGTACAATGCAATGATGCGTGATGAATCCACATTTCGTCGTTTTCCCAATGCATCACAGGATATTGGTTCACAAAAAAGGTTTTGTCGAAGAGTTACATACAATAAAAACTGCATTTTTAACTTGCTTCTTTTATGAATATATATCTCATGCCTTACAGAAATTATCAATACGCATGCAGCTATAAAATTATGCTAACGAAACATGTAAAAAGTTTTGATTAGTTAATATTGAATATTTATTTTTTATTGGTCGAATTATCTCATGGTGCCATCTGGTGGCGTATGGCATGCCATGTGCTGGAGCTTGCGAACTGCCTTATGGGATTCTGGTTAACAAATGGCTTCACCTTTCCCCCTAGAGGCAGATCTGCTACTTTCTAAATCTATGCTAAAATCCTTTAGTCCGAAAGAAATTCTCCCAGATTGAATTTCCCTGCCTCTGTTAGGAGTGCCATCTACCGAGTAAGTACTGCGAAAAGTCAGGTTTTAAGAATTTTTTTTTTTTTTAAAACTATCGTCCAATAATTTTAAAAATCTGAAAAAAATATATATTATAGATTGATAATAGAGGATTATGTAGAGACAAAATCCAAAATTGTACCAAACGATTTTGGCATGAAATTATTTTTTTGAAAAATTAAATTGCATTTTTAACAATGATCGCTCGATCAGATTTATGAGCGGATTTTTCTGAGAATACTACTCAATGATATCTAAAAACTCATGAGTAGTTTTTTGGATTTATCAAATATATTCAGGGAATAATCAATTTAAAAAGAAAAAAAACTTTATTTTTTTACTCAAAAATGCGTCATATTTTTGAGCTGAAACTTGGCTGAGAAGTTGTCCATACTATGAGGTATTTTCAGAAAAAAAATTAGCCCGATTGGAATGGGGGCATTTTTCACCGTCTTATCTGGCGAGGGCCTTTATATTTGCTACACCATGAAAAATATTTCATGTGAAGATACCCAAAGTAGCACATAACTAGGAACCTTTTTTGTCAGCATACCGCTGTGCAAAATTATGAAACAGTGATCCTGGCACTGAACAGAACTAAAACTCTGAAAGGAGTATCTGTATCCCATGAAAAGAGCGTCACAGTTGGTGAAGCCTTTGAAGCAGGGCTGTCGGTGTTTTCAAGCTACTGCTTACACTGAGGTATCCCAAGATGCATCGCTTTAGCGGATTTTTGAGCTGCTGCACATGACAACTGACCTAAGGTATCCCAAGATGCATCGCTCTAGCCTCCTTCTTTTGTGCGTTACTGCGCACATACATGGGTCGCTCTATTCCGTTTCCTAACTCTATGTCCTCATCGTATCGTATCGTATCTTGATCTATTCAAAGGAAGGAATCGAAATTCTTTTGGGGTAGAAGTAATGTAGGAAAAGGAATCAGAATATTTACAGTCGGACCACACTTTAGCCACCATTTCGCGAAAATTGGTTCTAAGGCGGTGGAAAATATCTTCAATTGTAATCAACTCAACAACTAGCTGTGAAGGGGCGTTTTTGGCTTTTGCGTCAGCCGGTTCATTTTCGTAGATGCCCACATGAGCAGGGGTCCAAATGAAGAGAATTTTATTGAATGCGTCAGCGGAGGAAACAAGCAGATCATTGATCAGAGCGATCACGCTAGGGGACTTAGGGTTGATCTTGCTAAGGGCATTCAACACAGAAAAACTGTCGGACAGAATAATATAGTCTTGTTTTTCCTTGATGAAGGTTTTAATAGCAATATAAATTGCCAGGGCCTCACCAGTGAATACAGAGCAAATGCCAGGGACCTGACCGGCAACTGAAGTATTCCTAGTCGTATCGATAGCTGCAATACTGATTGAAGAAGAGTTTTTTGAGGCATCTGTGGCCAAAAAGGTCCAGTTCCCCTCAAGGCTGTTTTTAAACTCCAGAAAGGAGGTTTGAATGACAACTTCCGGGAGAGATTTGTTTTGAAACGGGAGGTCGTTCAAGTGGAAAAGGATTCGCTTGATAGGGTTGGAGTTAAAATTGTTGGGAATAATTTGATCGATATTGATTTCTAAATCAGAGGGAACCAGTCTCATTATACTACCTAGCGATAGACATCTTTTAAGTCTCGGATTAGCTGAAGACCTTCGGAAAAGGTCATTAAGCGGACTATTTTGGGTGATTGAGAATTGTTTGAAGAAGAACTTGGAAGCAAGCCATCGATGGCGGTCACGAATGGCGGATTCCTTGACTTCTGCATAGAGGAGAGGAATAGGAGTCCAAATGGGGAGACCAGTAGCAAATCTGAGAGCTCTGTTGTACAGAACTTCCAAAATGCTATAGTCTGTTATGCTAGCACCAAAGAAAATATGACACCCATAGTCGAGGGAGCTACGGATTGTGGAATTGATAATTTGGACAAGATGCCATGATCGAGTTCCCCAATGTCTGGAAGCAATGCATTTAAGAGAGTTTAATTTACGGATGGCTTTTTTCTTAAGAAAATTAAAATGAGTTTTGAAGGAAAGATTGCTAGAAAAGTAGACACCAAGGATTTTAATGTCTTGGACGATTGGGATATTAGAGCCCATGATATGGAAGGGGGTGGAAATACGAGAGCGTCTGTTAGAAAAGTTAATACTCTCGCATTTGGCAGGTTTAATGTCAAGTTTCCAAGTAGAACACCAGTTACTGATTTTGTACAGGGTGAATTGAAGTTTGTCATAAACTCTATTGAAGTCATCACCTTGGCAAAAGATGAAAATATCGTCTGCATAAACAAGACAGTCTACGTTATGGGGGATGATATCGAATATATCTATCATATAGATGGTAAAGAGGGCTGAGAACACTTCCTTGAGGAACTCCTTTAAAGGAATCTTTAAGAACAGAGAATTTGTCCCTCCATGACACAATAATCTTCCTGTTGGATAAGAATTTAAAAATCCAGTTGGCGGTCTTGCCCTTGATACCCAATTGTAGGAGTTTTACCATCAAGCCGTCTCTCCAGACAGAATCGTATGCCGCTGCGATATCTAATTTGATGAGGACAAAAAATTGCTTGTTATTTTTAGCTTGGACAATTTTATGATGGATAATTGAGAGGGCGTATGAGCAATCTTTGTGTGGGATGAAACCACAATGGAAAGGGTGAAACATTTTGCTGTTGGAAAAACTAATGATGCGACTCAAGATCATTTTCTCAAAGAGCTTGCACATAACAGAAGTTAAGGCAATAGGTCTATAGGAAGTAGTTTCGTGAGGGGCTTTCCCAGGTTTTTGAATAGGGAGAATTTTAGAGATAAGCCACTCTTCTGGGAAATGGTTGGAGTTGAAAATGTCGTTGAATATTACAAGGATATTTCTCAGAATATTGAGAGGGGCCATTTTGATTAGCTTAGCGCTAATCCCATCTAGTCCTGGGGATGAAATTCTCATGCTATGAACGGCTGACATGAGTTCAGTCAGGGAGAAATCCCTGTTGTAGGGGGCATGATCTCCTCCGTTTAGGGTGAAAGGTATCACTTGGTTGATCTCGTCGGAGCTAAAATTTTTTGCAAAGATGTTAGCCTGTGTAAGAGGATCAGAGACCAAAGATCCTCCAAACTCAATCATCTTGTTGCAGGAGGTAGGGTCCAAATTTCTATTGTGGATGCATTTGATAATTTTAAAAATTTTCCCAGAGTGTCCTCCGACTTCGCAAACATCATTCCAATATTTCCTTTTGAGGTTTTTAATAGTCCTCCTGAGTTGGGACGCAAACTTCTTATAAAGGAGCCAAAATTCAAGGCTAGCGGAGCCACGCGACTTACGTAGGAACTTTCTTTTTTGACCCAGCAAAAAACGGCACCGATTATCCCACCAGGGGCAGAACTTTTTATTAGAAATTGAGACTTCTTTGGTGCATTTTTTGATGACATTGCTGGAGAAGTCGGCAAACTCCTCATATGAGCTGAAATTAGAGTCTACCTCAGGGAGCCCAGAGAAACAGTTACTGACTTTAGACCAGATGATCACTTTCCTTGTGCTTGGACTAAGGTTACCGGAAACATTAAAAGAAATAACAACTGGTTTGTGGTCACTTCCAAGCATGTCTGGAGATACCTCAAGGCTAGTGATCCTGAAAAGATCGGGAGAGATAATGCTCAGGTCTAAAAGGGACGAAGATGAAGGGCCAAATCTAGTAGGGATTTTTGTATTGAGGAGATAGAGGTTATTGTCGAGAATCCAGTCTATTATTTTATCGCTGTCTCCAGATTTTTGGGGCGATCCAAGAGCCGGGTGTTTGATATTAAAGTCGCCGATAATAACGCAAGGATGAGACAAGTTATCGGCAACACATTTGAGCCATGAGTCGTGGAAAACCCCTTTGGGGGAGTAAATGTTGGCAATAGTGAGAGAAAGGGTAGAGGTTTGGATTTTAATAACCAGTATTTCGGCCTCCGATGCTGGAAGATTTGGGATAGGAGAAATACTGCTAGAAATGTTAGACTTGATGGCAGTAAGGAGGCCCCCGCCCCTATTAGGGGAATGTATAGGTCGATCTAGGCGATAAATGGTTTTACCTTGAATATGGATATTATCATTAGGCTTGAGGAAGGTTTCTTGTAGGGCTAAGATGTGGGAAGAGGAAAAAATACTGTTTTTGAATAGGAAAAGTTTGTTCTTGAGACTTCGACAGTTCCATTGAACTAGATTTAGAGAGCTCATTGGAAGGATAAAGAAAAAGTAAACGAAATGGCTAGCGAGGAGGAACTTCCCCTTGTTGTGGGTAAGCAGAGAAATTAGGCTAAATGTGGGCTGATATTCAAAAGATTAACGGCTGCTGATTTTGCTTGGTCTTTTGAGAGCTGGTTGGACGTGCCGAGAGGACTAGTGTTTGGTTCATGTGTAAGAAGTGTATTTAAGCGACTGTCTCGTAAGATGGTAGAATTTTGGGAATTCAATGGATTGCTATCGGAGGAAATGTTGGGGAGAGCGGGAGTGATATCTTTTTTGCTCTGATCTGTGCGGATTTTTTTGTTTGGGGTTTCAACTTGAGTGATTGTGACAGGAACTGATGGGACCTGAAGGGAAACTAGAGAGAGGTTGGGAACAGGGATTGTTGTTGACTGAGGTGGGAATGAAGAGAGGTTTGGAGCTAGTTGTTGGAACATGTTTTGAAACATGGACATCATAGAAGATGCCTGGGCGTTTAGAGCTTTAACAATTGTGTTTTCGAAGGAAGTTTGTAGCTGTAGGATTTTGTTCTCAAAGTCCTGTTTAGTGATGTAGTCAGATGTAGGAGGGGAGGACTGAACCACTTTTGAGAGAGGGGAGCGGCTTTTAAACGAGCTACGGGCTTCAGAGAAGCTTAGCCGATTCTGACATTTAAATGTTAGGAAATCTCTTTCTTCTTGTTTTTTATTGCAGAGGTCGCTTGTAGCCTCATGTTTCCCTCCACAGTTGATGCATTTTGGGGTGTTAGAGCATAGACTTGCATCATGTTCCTCACTGCATTTTAAGCATTTTTTTGGCCGAGAGCAACTTTTGGTAGTGTGGTTCCAACCACCGCAGTTCAAACAGATCCTTGGTCTATCAATAAAAAGGTTTATCCTTTTTATTTCATACCAAAGTTTTATGTATTCAGGGAGGTGAGTACCCAAAACATTAATAAGTATGGTATTGGTAGGCGAGAACCCTTTACCGGCCCTTTTAGAAAATCTTCGGCAATCAATGACTTTCACGTTGTTTTCAGCTTCGAGTTCTTCAACCACTTCATTTAGTGAAATATCACAGGGAATGTCATGTAAAATGAAACGGGACGTAATGTTTACCATGTTTAATTCAGCTTTGACTGAGACCGAGATCAGAAATTTAATGTTTAAGAGTTCTTTAGCTGTGTTTGGGTCCTCGGTTTTGCAAAGCATATTGTTTAGTTTAGTGAATTTTATGCTGATGATTTTTTTAGGGTTTGTGATTTTTTGGTTGAGATTATCTTTCAGGCGTTTAGGAAGAGATCTGGGAATAGGAGAGGAAATTCCGCTTAAAATGACCGTGTATTCACCACGGAATCCAGAAGAAAATGCGTTGTCTATAATATCATTAGTAGTCATGGGAGAGTTGAAAAGCAGAGGGTCTGAAGAAGAAACCTCCATGTCGGCGCCACCCGAAGCGCCTGACATGGCTAGACCGGACCAGGACTTAAATTACGTGTAAAATAAGAAGGACACAAAAGAAAAAAAGTCCTACCTTGGACTAGAGAACGAGCAGCAACAGAGGAGAAACCTGGTTAGCCCACTACTGGGAAAACACGTGCAAAGATTTTTAAATGATGAGCCACCCACCGGGCAGATAAACAAAACAGATAAGCTTTTAGAGGTATTCAAATAGAATAAACACTTCAACGCCAAAACAGACTAGATAATCAAGCGAGAAGCAACCTAGTCCACCTGACCAAACTGCACAGTCTACAGACCATTAACCAAAACTAGATATCAAAAGTAAAACTTGTCCATCTCGAATTTCCGAACGAAAGGAAAACAATCACAAAACCTTGTCAGTATTACTGTGGTGTTTTGTTGGTGATTCTTTTTATAACGTGAAGTATTTTTCAAGAAAGTCGATAGTTACTTCACTCAATACTGCGGTATGTTTACAAAGACTTAATTACAATAGGTTTTTCCAATTGTTTCATAGGCATTAATATCTAATCGGCTATTGCAACGGACGTAAACACATGCGTATATCGCATTCATCATTTTGCAAGTGATACAGATGATGTACTATACATCTGCCTAATTCGGCACTATAATTGATTGTGATTTGAAAATCTCTAGATAATCAGTGAAAATATTATAAGAATTTGTTGTTTACATCCAAAGTTCATATCTGATCTTCCTGCTTTTTGAGTGTGAAGACTCGGTTGACCACGCAGTTATATAAATTTCAATTAAACAATCACAGTTTAATGAAAACCGTTAATTTACTCAGATAAGCAGGGCTTTGCTAATAACCACTTCTTTTCTCATTCATCTGAAAATACTTTAAAATGTTTTTTTATTCATGTTACATGCACTTGTCATTAAATGGCTTACCTCAACAGAACTTTTTATGCATCGCAAAATTCTCATGTATGATTTGTAGTCTAGATGTACAAATAACTAATTGACTTCCTCTTAAACTATTGCACCTCCTGTTCAACATTGGTAAAAGATCATATATAAATATAACCCATCAAGATAGTTTCATATCCTTATGAAAATTTGAAAATTATAATCAGGTCACAAAAAACAATTCAGGAATTTATTTCTGGATAAGAAAGTATTACCTGCAATACTTTTCCTAAATGCTTAAAAAAACAATTAAAATATTTTAAGTTAGGCATTCTTACAATAAAGTAAAAATATATATATATGAACATTAATAAACAGAAAAATACCCACAATATCATGCAAATGCGATTCAACAAGACAATATTCTGAAAACAGTTACTCAGATAAAAAAAAAAGTGCTTCTCATTAAACGTAGAAAAAAACTTCCCTGATAGTTCTGGGCTGAAAATTTCTCACAAATGAATAATCCCCAAAAGCAAAATATCGTACCCACCAAAGAAAACCCTTATACAGGCGAACATCAGAAACACTTCCATCTAAAATCTGAACTCAAAGGGCGTCTTCCAGTACACACTCGGGAAAAGACAAATTCATGTGAATTCTGCAACAAACAGCTTGCTCAAAAGTGTCACCTAAAGCAGCACCTACTCATACACTCAGGGGAAAACCCCTATGTTTGTGTGCTTTGTAATAAACAGTTTTTAGACAAAAGTAAACTAAAAAACCACCTCCTTCTACATACTGGTGAAAAACCTCATGCATGTGAATTCTGCAACAAAGAGTTTTCTCAAAAGTGGCCTCTCAAGCAGCACCTACTTGTACACACAGGGGAAAAACCTCATGCTTGTGAGTTTTGCAGCAAACAATTTGCTCGAAAAAGTAACCTCAAAAACCACCTTCGTGTACACACAGGTGAAAAATGTCGTGCGTGTGAATTGTGCGACAAAAAGTTTTCAGACGAAAGTAAACTTAAAAAACATCTCTTTCTACATACTGGTGAAAAACCTCATGCTTGTGAATTCTGCAACAAAGAGTTTTCTCAGAAGTGTCACCTCAAGGAGCACCTACTTGTACACACAGGAGAAAAACCTCATGCTTGTGAGTTTTGCAGTAAACAATTTTCTCGAAAAAGTGACCTCAAAAACCACCTTCTTATACACACCGGTGAAAAGCCTCATGTATGTGAATTCTGTGACAAACAGTTTACTTGTAAGAACACTCTCAAGCAGCATCTCCTTATACACACAGGGGAAAAACCACATGCTTGTGAGCTTTGCAATAAACAATTTTCTCAAAAAGGTAACCTAAAAAGACACCTTCTAATACACACTGGTGAAAAACCTCATGCTTGTGAGCTTTGCAATAAAAAGTTTTCTCATAAAAGTGACCTCAAAAATCACCTTCTTACACACACGGGTGAAAAGCCTCATGCTTGTGATCGTTGCAATAAACAGTTTTTGGAAAAAAGGAAACTCAAAAGACACTTCCTTGTACATACTGGTGAAAAACCTCATGCCTGTGAGCTTTGCAGCAAACAATTTTCTCAAAAAAGTGACCCCAAAAACCACCTTCTAATACACACTGGTGAAAAACCTCATGCTTGTGAGCTTTGCAATAAAAAGTTTTCTCATAAAAGTGAACTCAAAAACCACCTTCTTACACACACGGGTGAAAAGCCTCATGCATGTGAATTCTGCAACAAACAGTTTGCTCGTAAGGGTTACCTCAGACAGCACCTCCTCATACACACCGGGGAAAAACCTCATGCTTGTGAGCTTTGCAATAAACAGTTTTCAGTTAAAAGTAAACTCAAAAACCATCTCCTTGTACATACTGGTGAAAAACCTCATGCTTGTGAGCTTTGCAGTAAACAATTTTCTCAAAAAAATGGTCTCAAAAACCACCTTCTTATACACACTGGAGAAATACCTCATGCTTGTGAAGTTTGCAATAAACAGTTTATAAATAAAAGTAAACTCAAAACACACCTTCTTACACACACCAGTGAAAAGCCTCATGCATGTGAATTCTGCAACAAACAGTTTGCTCGTAAGGGTAATCTCAAAGAGCACCTCGTCATACACACTGGGGAAAAACCTCATGCTTGTGAGCTTTGCAACAAACAGTTTTCTCATAAAAGCATCCTCAAAACACACCTCCTTGTACATACTGGTGCAAAACCTCATGCTTGTGAGCTTTGCGATAAACAGTTTTCTCAAAAAAATTGCCTCAAAAACCACCTTCTAATACACACCGGTGAAAAACCTCATGCATGTGAATTCTGCAACAAACAGTTTGCTCGTAATTATACTCTCAGACAGCACCTCCTCGTACACACTGGTGAAAAACCTCATGCTTGTGAGTGTTGCAATAAACAGTTTTCTCAAAAAAGTGACCTCAAAACACACCTCCTTGTACACACTGGTGACAAACCTCATGCTTGTGAGCTTTGCAGCAAACAATTTTCGAGAAAAAGTGACCTAAAAAAACACCTTCTTATTCACACTGGAGAAAAACCTCATGCTTGCGAGCTTTGCGGTAAACAATTTTCTCAAAAAGGTGACCTCAAAAAACACTTCCTAGTACACACTGGTGAAAAACCTTATGCATGTGAATTCTGCCACAAACAGTTTTCCCAAAAGGGTAATCTTAAACAGCACCTCCTTATACATGTTGGTGAATAATATCACACAATGAGAGTTCAGCAACAATTTACCAAAAAAATAAATAATAATAAATCTTGAAACGCTCTTCCTATCGCACACTGGGGAAGAACCTTGAATGTGTGTAAGATGTGCAACAAATTTATGATCTTCTCAAAGAGAAGCCCATGATATACATGTGGAAGAAAAACGGATACTAGTTCTATTAGAAGCAATGCTCTCAAATGGCACTTACCTAACTAGGTGAGTATTGTTATAATTATCTGGTGGATGCAAGTTCTGTAAGAAAATATTTTCTCTCAAATGTTGCCAGGGCTGGAGGGCCTTTTCAGTGTGATCGTGGTGCTTGCTTTGCATGTGAAATGATCCAGAACCTATGATTGGCCTGTGCAGCCAAAATGGCCGACTAATAATGCCCTGCTTAGAGGGATTCTTCTTCGCTGACACTACAGCCTGTTACCAGGCCAAGGCCGTCTCTCCAAGTCTCCTAAATCTGACTCTGTCCCCCGCTATAGCCTTCCATCAGTATAACTCCTAACACCTTGAGGTCTCTTTCAACCACATCCAGCCATCTAGTTGGGGGTCTTCCTCTGCGCCGTTTTCCTTCTATCTTCGAGAAAGTTACTTTTTTAGTGGGGAAGCTGTCTTCGTATCGAAACACATGTCCCAACCACCTAATGCGGGACGCCTTTACCACCTTTAGAATGTCAGGTTCACCATACTTTTTGTATATTTCGTGGTTGTAGGCGATTCTCCAAACACCGTCTTGTACATTAGCACCAAAACAAAAGTAAACCTATATTTAACACTGATAAGACCTGTAGCCCTGTATGGCAGTGAATGCTGTGCTCTGAACAGGTTTAGAGGGATTACGCATTGAATATTCTCCCAAGACCCAACGCTTCGTACAGTGTCTCCCTTAGAAGTTGCATTGGGTCCCTATTCATTTGCGGGCGCATCACTTCTCTGTGATTCTAATTTGCAACGCCCGTCACTAATAGCCCTAGTAGGTCTAGTGCAATATTGTTTCGACTCTTCAAAGTTGCCTCAAACATAAGTATTCTCATGCACACTGGTGGGATGCTTATGCATGTTAATTCTACAAGAAGAACTTTAATTAAGTAAAGGTGCCTTGAATGCATTTCCCAAAGATCAGTGAAATTCGTATGAAATACGTTAGGGGCTGTTCTTTATTTGTAAATTTTGACTGTACTGGAGCAGAGAAAGATTATATTTGTGATCTTTGTAAATAGATTCAAAAACAAATTTATTTGAACCTAAATTTTCAAATAATTTTTTTGTAGTTAAAATTAACTATGTTATGTGAAGTGTAATTAATTTTTCAATAATTGTAAACAACCATTCCATACTACCCGACTATCTCATATTACCCTCCACTTATAACTTTTTTTTTTAAATATATCTTTTCATAACAAAAAACAAATTTATTGTTTGTTTCTCCATTGACATTTCATTACCATTTTGGTTTCATTTACCATATGGTATGTACTGAAATTGATTGTGTATATTTTTCAAAACCAAAAGAGTTCTTTTTTTAAAAAATATAAATATTTCATAAATACCCTCCTCTCTTCTATACTTCAAAAAAATATATATACATATATATTATTAACATCCTCAATCCTTATGTAAAATATTGTGTGTATAAGATACTTTTTTTCATTCTCCATAATAAAATTGAGTATACTCCTGAAATAAACCGTCAAAAATATTATTTAATAAACATATTAAAATCAGTTTTCTGTTAAGGTCCTGTTGAATGTTTTATGTGAGAATGCAATATGTAAGCTTGATGTAGAATCCAAACCAACGAGATTTTGTGTTAATCCAATAGAAAAAACATAATTGTTTAAGACACCTTTCTCTAGCTGCATGGAATATTTTTTACAAATAGCATTTTTGTCGAATCAATGTAGCTGACTTACAGGGTTATGTAATCCAACTTTTTAAATAATTTAGTTTGAATATTCTGTGTAAAATTATTTATTAAAAATGTCAAAAATCTATATTTTTTTGAAATATTGTGTTAGTAAAATTGTTTTTGAAAATTAAAAAAAAAAAGAGTTCAAATGCAGTGGTGTTAGTCTTCAAATCAAAATTGTAGTTTGTAGGGGCTAAGTCGCCAAATCCAGCAACCTTTTCCATTTCTCCATGAGCAAGCATACCTTTCTGAATTGTTATTCTAACACATGGAATTTTTCTTTACCTCACACACATGCGCACATTTTATGTATATTATTTTATCATTTTCTGTGCATGCTCAACTTTTTCCTTCAATAATATCAAGGAGGAATAGTAGTAACCCTACATAGTATATCCAATTTAATTTGGCATTTGTTAGGAATTTTCCAAGCTTTCAAACTGCATTTCAAATCACCCACCCATGGTTGTAAAAAAACAATCTAACAGTTGATTGGTTTAAATACATGGGAACATCCACACAGTTTTAAAAAAAAATCCCCGTGTGAAATAAAAGATTTGTAAGATTTTAGGTCATAAAAACACAGTCCATAGGTTTGTTTTTAAAAGTAAAAGCATTTGTAATTAAATATTCTGTTAAGAGGACTCTCTTCGGAATTTCACATCTTGATAAAATGAACTAAAAGGATAAAACTAATTTGTTTTGTGAAAATCGCATATTTAGTAATTTTAATAATTTTTTGAAGTTAGTAAAAAATGGAGTAATAGCATTAAGTTCTAATTTTAAATAATTATTAAAAATACTAAATATGTGATTTTCACAAAATAAATTAGTTTTATCCTTTTAGTTCATTTCGTTCTTTACAATGATACAAGAAACTAGTGACCTTTTAATAAATTTGTGGCGGTAATTGACTTGCGAATATTCTCCATAGGAATAACATTACGATTTTCAAGATGTGAAATTCCGAAGGGAGTCCTCTTAATAGCAGATCTTGTAATAAATTTATTTAAGGAAAAAAAGATCGAACAGACTTTTATAAATTAACTCTCACTTCCTACAGTCTAGAAGTGTGTAACTATTCACTATGTAAAACTGCTTGGATAAAATTTGGCCTTCGAAAATTTAGCATCCCAAACTTTATGTGAACTACCTGGTTTTACAAATCACTTCTTAACTAAATGTAAATAGAAACGTGGGACATTCTTATTATTAGTTTCATCATATGTGTTTTTTTTTTAATTTTGCCTGCAATATGTAACTTGCAATAGCATTTTAAGAAACTAATATTAGTCGAACTTCATTTGTCCTTTTTCGTGTTACAGACATCTTCAATATAGCCACTTACCATATTTGCTGGAAATGCACATCAGTCATTGATAAAATAATTTTCATACAAAATTTTATATAAATGCATTTCAATTTTTTAAGATTTGCTGGAAAGACTAAATAATTTAATATTTATATGTTTTTATATCTTACTCAATCTCTAGCAGTTTCCTAAGTGTATGAACTCTCATAATTATCAATCAGGACAATTTAATCATAAAAATTTAGATATGCACTTCTAAAGTATAATATACTTCAAAACACATTTTATAGATAACTATGTTTTAAAAAAAAGTGTGTGGCAATAAATTGTAAAGAAAAGACATGTTTCTAATAAATTAAAATGAGAATCAATAAGCATTTGTATAGTTTATTAAATAGTTTGTAAGCCTTCTCAATTGTTATCTCTTCCAGATGAATAATCTTTCAAAAAAGATGATAAATAAAAACCATATCTAAATATGCCATTAAAAGTGAAACTGTTTTATTGAATATTCATCTATGCAATTCTTTCATTCTTAACCCTCTAATGCATGAATTTTTATTTTCATCCCCAAAAAATATACATGCACCTTTAATACTCACACATTATGCGAAAAATACTAAAAAAATTTAACTGCATTAGAATTTAAATAATTTCAATTTTTTAAATTTTTTCCATATGACAAAACCCAACTGCAAAATTCCAATTTTGATAATAATGACTAGGAAACTACTAAAAATATTTCAAAATAACATTTTTTTTAACTATGATTAATTTTTCAAAACAATTTATTAGTATTTAGTACTAATAATATTATTCTTTGAATACTGCCAAAAACGTAATTTCACAAAAGTTAATAACCTCACTTGTTAATTTTGAATACACTTTTACTACTGTCATCTATGAGGATTATTAGTAACTAAAACTTTAAAATGAAATGTAATAGATAAAAAAAACGGATTTGTCTAGGAGGAGCTCGAATTTAATAGAATAAAGTGGATTATGTTACTTGCTACCAAACGGTAACAGTATGCATTAGAGGGTTAAAGAAAATTCCTTTCCAAACGTGATACCAGTTACATTAGTCCTTTTGACGAAAACAACTTTTTTCTTTATGCAATGCTCAATACGGGCGTTGAAAATAAGTCTGGTAACTTTTTGTACCTTAGAGAAATTCTCTAAAATTTATCCTTTGCACTGCAATGAATAAAAATGAAACATAATAATGTTGTTTTGATGAAATGCTTCACAAATCAATTGCTTTACTAAAAAAATGAGGTATGCATCTCTGACTCTAAAGTCAGATGTGTATTTTTCCGAAATGTAGTCCAGCATCTGCTCTTTAATGTTTCGGATAAATAGCGATATTAAAGCTTAAAAAATATACACTGCTCAAAACAATTAGGGGAATTCATGATTTAAACCATTTCGCCCCCATTGATTCCATTTGGTATCATCAGTTTCCGATTTTTTTCTCTCACAAGGTTGAACTCGTACTTATTTATCATAAGATCGAAGATAATCATGTCTTTAGAAGAATTAAATATTGTTTTTTTTTAATTAAATGAATATAAGAAAAACATGGTAAAATAAAGTTCACTACCAAAAAATTTTATGAAATAAATTGACCCTAAATTCTTCACGCTTGCGTTCTTCATTGTCGAGAATTTTATTTTACCTTTTTTAGAATTAAATTTTTGAAAAAAATTATTATTATAATTTATTCAAAAGTTATGATTCCAATTTTTTTGCCCCTTGAATTTTAGTTAAAAAATTAATATTCTTTCCCCCTTTTTTTTTACCATTTCAATCTGGATTCATAATGAATCTATTTGACAACTTTCAGATTTTTAGCATAAAAAAATAAGGCGTTGTAAATGGACGGGTAAACAAAAGTACGCAAAGTGCTCCCCTAATTGTTTTGAGCAGTGTATTAGGGTAGTTCGAATGTTATAGTTGTTTTATACATATTTTAGGAAACAAAATAGTTCCAGAGTTTATTTTTATCAATCGCGTATGGATGTAAATAATCGTTTTCTCTCACTCTCCTCAGTTCTATTGGAACAATCCAATTGTTGCTTGAAACAACACAATAGGCGCGTTTACATGAGCCATCGAATCCATGGATTGAAGAGCAAACTCAGCAGTTTTTCCCTCTTGGGGGATTTTATCTCGGACAGAACCGGAATTGAAAGGTTCATTGGGGGGTTTCACAAACCCTCCAGTGAAGGAGGGTTTCATGCTTCATATACATGGATTTGGCCACAGATTATCATTTGGGTTAGAAATCCTGCTCGACCTCTTTTTCCCCTAATAGAGGTTTTTGTATTCCATGAATTCGATCGCTCATGTAAACGAGCCTAAAGTTATGGTTTGGTCATATAATGTTCGTGTACAACTTTTTCTATTTGAACAAAAATAAATTCTTAGTTTTAGCATTAAAGCTTTAGTTTCCGTATTCACCGCTGCAAACAAGTTCTGATATACTGCAAACAAGTTTGCATAGAACAAATTAGTTTTTTTATATATAAAAACCACACTTCTTTTATATCTTATTCATTCTAAGTTATAGACCTTGCGAATCTTATTCACCTCCACGAAGTGATATAAGTGCATTTTCACGCCATTCTGGTTCTATTTATTTCTTAAAGAAGGATGAATACTTGACTGGCCTTTCAAAGCATGTGAAAACCGCATACCAAGTCAACACGTTTTGTTGTGGAGTATATAAAAGTGAAAAAACAAAACAAAAACGAACAGATTTTGCATAGAGTAATGTCTGATAAAAAATTATGAGGAAATTGGGCAGGTTTCTATTCGTAAAGTATAGCGCCATAATGGAACAAAAGTGACATTTCTTAAAGCAGTTGGGTAAACAAAATTCCATACAAACAAGTTAATATTAATTATTTTTATTTTGAAAGTGGTTAGGATTTTAAACAGTATTTAAAGCTAAAGATTTACTGTGAAAACTCTCATAATTGCCTGTTATGCGTGGGTATAGATAAACCGATGTGTCTACGAGAAAGAATTGGACAATTTTTTTTTTACCTTGAACAATAAAAATAGTGGCAAGTAAAAAAAAAACAATTGACAGCAAGGCTGCATACAAATTCACAGCGGAATTTTATTGTTTTTACTATTTTTCAATAACATTATGCACCCAGTAAAATTTTGTAGCGATATTCAATGATTATTTTTATATTGTATATACCCCAGGCTTGTTACCTTGAAATCCCTTGTGATTACAAGAACTTCACTTTTGCTACTACTCAATGTTGTACTGACTAAATACGCTATTTTTTCATTAGCCTACTTTTCTTTTTTTTTAATTCGAAGAATTAAAAAAAAGAAAAAGTAGGTATTGACATGCTGTCGATGTCCGTCCGTCCGTCTGTCTGTCCGTGCCCCCTTCCAAATTCGGTTCTATCAATCCGATATTAAAAATTCGTTCTTAACGTTCATTCACTTAACGTTCACTCCTTAACGTTCATTCACTGGTTAGTCTACCCTACACTCTTTCTTAAAACAAAAGAGTGAAATCCACTCATATGAGAGAAGTGCATTTTCGACACTGAAAAGAGTGAAAATTAACTCAGACTGAGTTAAATTCACTCGTTTGTTTTAAGAGTGTATATGGAATTAAGTAGTAATCTTACTTCAAAATTGAAGTAACGTTACAGTTTTCACTTCAGTTACAGTTATTTACAGTGAATTCCTGGTCCTCTTTTGATCGGTGCTCTGATTGGTGCTCTGTCACCACATGTCATTAATTCATCAATCGAGTTCTAGAAAGTATTCGGGTTCAGGAAGCCGAGTGGTTTGGACCATTACGCTAGCAGTCTGCGTGCTGTACGGGATCTGGTTCGATTCCCGCCTTCCCCCTAGATGTATATTCCCGAATTCTTTCGTCGCCTGGGTGTACCCCGAATTCTTTCTCTGTGAGAGTAAACAATTCTTTCTGTGTCTGCCTTACTTGACGAAGGCTTACAAAACTTACCCCAAAATAGACTTTTTGATAGATTGGATGAACCTATCCCTAACCCCTACCCCTACAAAGTATCCATTTTTATTCAGCATTTCTGTTGCCACTCAATGCCGAAAACATGTCAATTGAGAAATATAGCATGATCATGACTGCAAAAGTCTTTTGTATGGGTAGGTTGAGTTGTATATTAGTATTTACAGAATAAAAAAAAATCTCTTTGTGTAACAAGAGCATTAAAAAGAGTGAAAAAAATCTAAACGAAAATTTCTTTTTCATAGTCCGTCTCAAATCTTACCACGGTTTTGGATTTATGATTACAGGAAGGTATGATTTAGAGAAAGGGAACAAAAAAAATTTTAAAAATGGCTGTTGGAAACTTAAAGGCTGTAAAGAATGACGAAAAAGAATTCAAAGAAAAAAATGGCCACAATTTTTTCACTAGATTTCTGTGTTTTCGTCGAAAGAATAGCCATTTTTCCCAAAAGATTTTTTTTTTTAAACTTGGTTCAGTGAACTTTTGTAGATTCTTTTATAAAAAGATATGTTATTTTTATTGGAATTTAGAATTATGGTGTGATATGTTTTTGGAACATTACAGAACGGTATAAAAAATTACTTTACAGAAAATTGTAAGATAGCTCTTATTTGATTTTATATAGACATGAACTTTTTTTTATCTATTGTTATGATATATAAATTTATAAGAAGATCTTGATTTTACGAAACATTGGCGGCATGAAATTGGAATTTTTTTTCTTCAAATAGACATTTCGAAGTAAAATAAAAATATTTTTTTTATAACATCGGGTAAAAACACAACTTTTCCGTATCAATAATCGCGGCAAAATTGATGTTCTTCACGAAATTATGTTTAAATGTTAATTTTACGCTGTATTGTGATGATGCAAATAAGAGCATCTCATTGGTAGAAAATTCCTTTTTGCTACCAATACTTTAACTTAAGATTTTTAACACCGATATTTTTTTAAGGCGAATTTCTGATTGATGGACATTTCTTTGTACGTAATTCTTGAGTTGGCGTGTAATTTAAAATGCTAATCTAAGACATTTTTCCGGACTTGATTATAAATCTGTGATGTGTAAATATGCCTGAGTGTAAAATTATAAAAAGTGTAAGAAAATGTACTAAATAATCATCATTGCCCGAAACCAAAAGTTAAAAACAACAGTAGTACTTTATTTTAAACAGATATTTTTTGGTAAATATTCATTCAAATTAGTGGATTATTAATTTCTAAAGCATGCAATTCACTTGCAATTATTTTTATTTAAGTTTTGCTTACTAGAAAAGTGAAAAGTGTAAAATGCTAAGTGAAAGTGTAAATATTGATAAGAAAAAAAATAGAGAACCATATAATGAACCAAATGTTATGGCGGCTACTATTATATATTTAAAGACATATAATATTTTTTTAAATCTAAAATGTATTTTTTTCAATAGATCCCAATTAAAAAAATAGTTTTATAAGTAAAATTTTTTTAATTGATAAAATATTGCATCTGTTGACGCATAGATGGCAGCACACATTCTACATTTTAATCAATCCAAAAAATCTTCATTAGCCTGGTCGTTGCCACTTTTTAAGAAATAAAAGAATACAAAAACAGGCGTCGGCGACTTGAAAAGGGAGATCGTTGCCAGTCGCTCGATCAAAAAGGTGCGAGGAAGTCATTTCCATTTATTTAAATAACAAAATATCCATTGCGAGTTTTTTTTTTCTCTCATCTTGCTTTTAGTCGAAGAAAAAAAAACGCGGCTTGGCGCGAAAAAAAAATTGAAAGTTCGACAGAGCTGTAAATGGCATTGAGATAATTAGGAGTAAAAGTAAAATGTTCTTGGAGTTAAAATTGCAGTGGGAATGTTTCTTATAAAGTTTTGCTGATTTTTTTCCTCCAGAGCTGCGATTTCATTGGTTGCTTAGGTATCACTCTCAAAATGACCTATATAGGTGATACTTTCCTCTAATTCCTTTTTAACAAATGTTTTGAACAACCAACATCACAGCAGAAGTTGGCATAAAAAAATTAAAAAAGTAAAATATTCTTAGTCAACTCATTCTCGAGTCTCTCAAAACTCATTCTCGAATTCAAAAAGCAATAGAGATTCTAAACAACAAATGTTAACAAACCGTTAGGGCTGTTGCCATCGAATCGACGACGTGAAGCAACCCCATTGAGCTCTACAGATTTAACGAGCACGTTTGTCCTAGTGTACTCGGGCCCATCCGTCGCGAGCTGGATTTTTCTGCTCTTTCACAGTACAGATATCCGATTTATTATAGGATGACTGGCAGTAGGTGGGATTCGAATCCCCGCACACGTGAGAAGGCTGAATCCTGTGGCGGATGCCTTAACCAGTCGGCCACGGACGTGCCATTCAGTTTTGCCAAGTTAATAAGCTTTGAATGACGTTCAAAATGTAGCACACGAAGATTCTTTGATTTTTCTTTTTTTTTATTTGAGTAAACAAAAATTTTTTTTAATTTTTTTTCCTAGTCTCGATTGGTAAGCCTACATCTACAAATTGCAAACTTTATTCATCTCCGAAATTATCGTAAAAGAGCGCCACTAGAGATAATAGAATTTTACCTATGCAATTTTAAGAGAGAATGTTGGCTAATGGCACAAATTTTTCAGCTTTTGTAATTCAGCAAAAATAAGATGATTTTAATTTCTTTTTATACAAAATCTTAAACTTAACATTCGTTTATTTATAAAGTCATTAGACAAATGCTAAAACATTACCATATTTAAGTTGTTAAAAACTTTACACAAACATACAAATGTCCCAACAGCCTCCCGGCCTCAGGGTCTAATGGGACAGTGTGTAGGGTCTAATGGGACAAGGTAAATGCTGTCTTAATTGAAATTCTTAAAAACGGTAAAGGAACAAAGAAAGGACCTGAAATGCAACACTATTTACATACATCCATACATGCACATATAATGAAATTTTATTTGCCAAAAACAATTATTTTATACTGAGAAGTGAAAAATCATAGTTTAAACTCAATTTAGAAGATATACTCACATACTCATTGAATTTTTAAAGCACTTAATGGAGATGGTATATTATTGACTAAGTATTTTAAATTTATCCGAAATTTACCCTCTTTTCCAGAGTACGTAAACTTAAAAATACCGTGTATTTTCTTCAAAAAGCTTCCACGGAATTTTTCATGTTCTGTTTCAGAAATCATTCCATCGTTAATAAACAGTTGTTTGCTTTCTAGAAAAATTTTCTAACACAAAATCATTGATTTTACAGAGTCTGATGTTTGCACATTTTTTAGACGATTTTGCTTGGCGGTAATAAAAAATCGATTGCTACAAAAGAAATTGCAATTGCAATTGTATTATGTTTTAAAAGTCAAAATTATCGTCCGCGGCGTGAGAATTTTATTTTTACTCAAAATGGCGTTTTTAACGAAGCATACTTCTAAAATGTGCATTATCCAAGCGTCGTCCCACAACCCTTTCAAAACTCTGGAAAGCTGTTCAGGAGAAATGGGATAGAATACCTCTTCCAACACTTCAAAAGGCATTGTTTTCCTGGAAATTATACGGTGTAGAAAGATAGCTCTCTCAGATATAAGGGCTATCATATAGAACATTTAAAACACAATTTTTTATTTAATTTAGTTTTGTGAATACAATGTATATCGCCTAATAAATGTGTGAACAGCCCTGTATTTGGCTTTTAAAAGTTTAAAATTAGAACTAATGGCTTTTTGTTTGCAGATTTTTACTTGTTTTCCTACAAGAATGAAAAACAAAGTAATAGGTAGACTATTTTAGTTCTTTTACAACTTCTTGTTTATATTTATTTAGATCTCATTTGCTCCACTTTAAATAACGACATAAGTTCATTTAAAAAAAAAAAAACATCGAAAGTGCCGAATTCAGATTTGACAAATACAATTCTTACATTTATATTAACCCAGCAAAGTAAGGTGTTACGCTTGTTTTGAGTTCGTTAAATTAATTCTTTTCAAACTGACTTTTTTGTTCTATTTTTACTTATTTTAGATTTCTCAGCGGATCGCTTGTTTGTTTAGGTGCGTGTTTAAGAAGTCATTCGTTGATTGCAACGCATTTTTAATGTTCTTTCTTTTGTTTTAAACCGAAGAAAGGATATTTAGAACAAAGAAAGATTTTATATGAATTATTCAGAAGGGAGCCGATCCATTAGCCATTGAAAACTAAGGTAGCCATTGAAAACTAATACACTCTAACTAATTTTCGAATTTTGGTGAAATTTATTGCATAACTAATTATATATGTATTTTGTTTGATCTGCGATTTGTTTATATTTTTTTCTCTGTAGAGTAGTTGCATGAAGTTGTGGCCTTTTCAGTAATAACTGTAAGACCAAAAAAAGTTCAAAGCAACTAACCTTTGCCTATGTGCGATTTACTTGAAGCACCTGATTACGTCGTCCTACAGGTTCTGAGAACTCGTCAGGCAGACGGACCAATTTTCAATAACCACATTTGAAGAGTACACTGGAAAACCGCTTATTTTCCCGGAGAATTTTCCTCAGCAGGCCACTTTGGTGATGATAGAGTGTAATCGCCTAATTTGGAGTAGGGAAACCTGTGTTCTATATACCCAGAATCACGTGATGCACGATTAAGACGCTTGGACCAAGCGAAGAAGAAAGAGAGAAACCGGTTTTCTCTCAAAAATGCCCGCTAAGCAGACGCAATAACGTGATGACTCCTAATAAATCAAGCTGTTTTTCCCCTGTACTCTTCATTTAGAATCAGCACCCTGCAAAACATGTATCGAAAATACAAAATCTCCATTACAGATTTCCGACTCCCCCCCCCACCCCCCTACTTATTGCAATACTTTTATTACCTTATATCTTATTAAATGTAATTGAAAGTAAAAAATAGGAGGGGGGCCAATACCGATTTGAATATAACATATGAGTAAACTTAGACATATAATAAATATTTATAATGCTGCCAGTGCGTACTTCAACTAATTAATTTTCCGCAAACAAAGCTTAAGTGAAAACAGGATAATTAATTAATTTTAAAATGGCGTTTTTTCATGTGTGTTTATTAAGGATTCATAAACGGTATTATTTCGTCTCTATCTGGAAATGGCCTACGTCCCGTTTTATAATGAGCGAATTCGGCCTTTTCCCCTCTAAAGTAAAGAATTGAAACGCTTGCTTTAAAATTATCCTACGCTTTTATTTTATTTATTAGTTTAATCTTTGATCACTTCGTATTATACGAAATTTTAATAAAGTAAACAAGAATGCTTCAGCTTTAATTAACTAAGGAAGCACATATTTTTATTACTTCGGTTAAACAGAACGAGAGGTAGTCATATTATGTATTCAAGTGATTTAACTATATATTTGCTATTGGAACAGAGCCTAAATTTTGTTTTTGGGAACTATATTTGATTAATTATACTTTCTCAAATTAGTTATAAAAGCGTAGATTTGCTTTTTTAATCGTACAAAATATTATTAACTATTCAAGTATATATTATTTAAAAAAATTCTTTATTTTCTTTCAATGTTTGTGTTGATTTACAGCAAAAATTTAATTTTAGTTTCAGACAGCCAAATTCTATCCTGTATACATTCGTAGGGTTTTTCTTGTCATTACAATAAATTTACCGTCACCTGTTTTCAATATTTTTATCATTTAAAGTTTTTTTTTCATTTTCAATATTTTAAGTATTAAAAATCAATAAATACAATTTTTTGAAGAAAATATATTATTAAATTTATTAAAACATCTACATATAAGTATGTTCACTTATACAAATCAAATTTATTACACTGTAAAAAAACCTGTTGTTTTTACAGTTAAAAACTGTCAGCTTTGACTCCAGTTAATAACTGTTTTTTTACAGTTTAAAACTGTAATTTTTTGCACGAAAACTGTAATTTTACCAGGGAGAAACTGTTAATTTAGCAGAAAAAAACTGTTAATTTAACAGTTTCTCCCTGCTAAAATAAAATACCCAATACTAGCTTTTGCGACCGAGTGATTTCTTTGTTGCAGACGGTTCAGTGTTAGGCTCGCTCGCAAGAGGTTCTTGGAAGAGGTATGGACCGGGCCCGGCATTGATCCAGGATCCTCTTGTGTGCGAACCTAATACTGAACCGCTGCGACAAAGTAATTCCTCAATCGCTAGGGCTAGTGTTAGGTATTTGTGCTTAACGATTATCTCAATAACGTGACTCTTTGCACGTCTAATTTAACAGTTTATCCCTGCTAAAATAACAGCTTCTTCCTGTTAAAATTAAAATTTTCCAGCAAAAAAATTACAGTTTTAAACTGTATTAAAAACAGTTATTAACTGGCGTCAGAGTTGACAGTTTTTTACTGTAAAAACATCAGTTTTTTTACAGTGTATATAAAACCCCCGCTATAAAAGTATTTTCCGTCATGCTCATTTCTCTCTGGTACTAGGGTTTGTAAAAAGCTTCATATGATAGTTTATAGCTTTGATTATTTTATATTTGATAATATTTTAAAATTATGTTAAACTATAAATGAACATTTGCTTAAAATAATCATTTCAATTAAACGCTGAATTTTCCTGGTGTTGTAATTGTCATTTTCCTGGTGTTGTAATTGTCATTTTCCTGGATTCGTTAATGCGGACAATCTTTCTACTCTACTTATTGGCTTGTTTCGATTGATGTATTTCTTTCTAGCTTTCATTCATGCTTTCCCTTTAATCTCCGTGTGGTGCTTCCTTTCTGCTCCGATTGGTGCTTTCTTCCTATGAGACATAGAATTGCCAATCGAGAATGAATTTGACAAATGACAAAAAAAAGCTTCCTCTAAAAGAGAGGAGCATAGGCTTTATAGCCCGTTACCCTACTCGCCAGAAGTGCCACAGTCACAAGATTCACACATAGAAAGGACGAAACAAACACATAAGCAAATAACAACATTTATTGACAACGCAAACATCCATGTCATGACCGGTATTCAAACCCGAAGCCTGAAGCTCCAAAGGCTAGCACCCTAACTGTTGTGCTGCCGGGTCGGCGAGAATGAATTTACTTTCATTCAACATTTCCATTGCCACTCAAGACCTGAAACTTAACTAATGGGTTGAATCTATGACATCTTCGTTAATATATGAACTTCATACACACAACTCGAAAAAGAAATGAGAAAGAAATCTGATAATTTTTTTCAAAAACTCATTGAATCAGCAAATTTCTGTAAACTCGCGATATACACAATCTATAATAATAAAAATGAAGTTTTGTATGTATGTATGCGTGTGTGTATGTCTCTCCGAAACTCACAAACTAGACATTTGTTTGACTCGTAACTTGGCACAAATGCGTAGTTCCTACTTGAGTTACAAAATAAGAACTTTCAGAGCTCAAAGTGTTCTATTTTTAGAGAAAATTCGAATTTTCTGGGAAAACTACACCACTTTGGCTCAAATCCGACCATTTCTTTACTTTCCTGATGCCATCTGAAGAAACAATTAAATAAAACTTTCAACGAAAATAAATAAAATTAAAAATGTTTATTTTATTGTGTTGCCATAACTTTCAGAAACTAAATTCATTATTTGAAAATAATTGATATGTTTCAAGTGACGTATTTCCGACAAGTCTTGATTCCTGGATTTGTTATGGATTTAATTGATGATTTCGTCAATGATGGTTCTGTTGATTACAAATATGCATGTTCAGGCAATAAATGTGTAGTTAACCTATAAGTTCCAGAGCTGCGCATTAGGTCTTTATTTTCTCGCCAAATACGTTGCCTATCCCGCCAAATTATAATAAAAACTCGCCAAATGGGCAAATGGTTTGTTAAGCTATTACTGAACAATGATGGTTAATAAAGGTCATCGCACGAGCTGCATATTAGGGTTTTATGTCTTTACTTTTTCGTCAAATACGTTGCCAATCTCGCCAATTCATTGATTAAAACTCGCCAAAATAGCAAAATGTTTGTTAAGCTATTACTGAACTATGATGATTAATAAAGGCCATCGCACTAGAGCTGCATATAAGGGTATTATGTCTTTATTGTTTCGCCAAATATGCTGCCAATCTCACCAAATTATTTATTAAAACTCGCCAAATGGGCAAAATGTTTTTAAAAATAATTTATAAGCTGGTTGGATATGCTAAGGTCGTTGTGTTAGAGCTGTATAATGGGTGTGTTTGTAGCTAGATCTATTTTCTCGCCAAATTATTTCCCAAAACGAGCCAAAAGAGTTAAAAGTTTTTATGTATGTATGAGGGAATTGTGATGAAATTTATGAGTGCATTAGGGCAATGAATTGCGATTTTTTACTTGATAACGAGTGGGAAGAGAATAACTTAAGTTTATGATTTTATAACAGGTTATATGGTACACATACTTGGATGAATTTGATATTTATTTAATCCGTGCGAAGTACGGGTATAAATTAGCTAGTATAAAATATTTAACATTTCCCAAAATCATGAACACATTGCAGAAAGAACCTGTATTATTAACTCAAAACAAAAACAACAATTTATCACAAAATAAAAAGCTACACAGCTTGATAAATTTTCGAACAGCAAACAGCTTAAAAGATTAAATATTACGTGCAATTACTAGAGACTTCCGAACTAATATTTCTATAGATGATTAAAAATTCTTAAGTTTTTTTTTAGTTGTTTTTCTTTTAAAGTTCGTAGCAGTTCTACCTAATTAAATTTGGAATGTATCACATGCGACTGCACACGCTTGAAACATGGAATTTTGCAGTAATTGGGGGATTTCCGCCAAGCTTTATCGCCAAATGATGCTTTTAATTTTTTCAAAAAATTTTCAAAGCATATTTTAATATTAAATTTTGTCAAGAGTTTTGTAAATAAAAATAGCTTTTGAAATAATGGTAATTTTGTAATCTCGGAGATTTTTTTTATTCAAATCATAATAGTGTGTTAAGTCACACTTTTAAGAAGCTTATGTGCAACTGTTACTAGTATTTAGCGCAAGCAAGAAAGTAGCGTTTTCCTCTGTTTCATAATACGCATTGCTTAACAAGTGCTTACTGATAGAAAAAAAAAATAATTAAATGAAATAATCTTTAACTTTCTTCTTTTCACTTTTTTGGGTTGTTTTAAAAGTGAAAATTATACAATCATTATGGACACGGTTATTGGTTTGTAATATAATTTGAAAAAGGGTTTTTTTGTTCGTATGTAGCATTAAATTGCTATCCAACAATTTCAATTAACTTATTTGTATAACAAAGAATGTAATCTAAACGAAAGTTTAATAACAACATTGACTATTTAGTAAGGCCTAGCACAGATGAAAATCGATTAAAGTTTTGCAAATAGCTGGAATAGAAACAAGTTGCACTAAAAAACTGTTAAGCAGAACATAGCAAAACCGCCGTATCCGCTTTGTAAGCCCAAGATCGCGGGTTCGAGTCCCGGCTGAGTCGTCGGATTTTGGATGGGAAAATCTTGGGCACGCATGTCAACAACATGCCTGCAATATAATTATGTGGCATTTAAAAGATCCCTGGAGGGCTCATTTGGCTTCGGTTCTCTTGGCAAAATTAAATCTCGGCATACTTTAACATCCACTGAATGCTCAGATTTATTGTAATCTGTGCATCAAAATTGGTAGCGAGAGTCGCCTTACTGGTGGCAAAAAAAAAAAATGCTCTCAGTTCTGGGGAAATGATGAGTCTGCAAAGGCTTGACCGCCAAAGTTGCAGCCCCATTAAAGGAAAAAAAACATAGCAAAACCTCGCTTTGAGAGTGAAACCAAAACTACCAAAGAAATCGAGAGGGAAAAAAATTAAAACTAGAAAGACGTCATCTGAAAAATATTCATTTTTTGTTGTATTTTGGATACCGTTTATTTTTTTAAATTTGCCGCTCCAAAATATTCCGTTTCAGGTTGATGTTTTTAAGTCACTATAAATAAAGTAAATTGTAATAATTTAACTAATTATTTGAAAATCCTTTTTTAAAAATAAATTTCGATATTAAAATGGAATTCCATTTTTGTATTGATTTCCAGCTTCTTAAACCGTGTGTAAACTCGGGTATCAGCTAATCATTAATCCAACAATGAGATTAACAATGAGGGAATTCTATAAGGTATTTGATAATTTGGCGACATTATTTATGGGTTGGTGATTATTTGGAATCTTGGCTGGAAAACCCCCGATACTCATATTTTCCACTTGAAAGACTCCATTTTAATTCATAGGGTGACAAAATCGATTCTTGAAAAATGGATTTTTCCCGGAGAATATGGAGCATTGGGATCGTAATTAACATTTTTGGGATTTTTAGGAGTACTTGAATTCACTGTAGTTTGTTTGGAACATTTGTATGGACACTGTATACGATTATTATAGAATTTGTGTAGATGTTTTTTTATTTCATTTTAGGAATTTTTTTGTTGGTTTTCTGTTCGTTTGGAATATATTTGTAATGCCCAATTTGTTATCAAGACTTTTTTCTTTATATTTCCTTCATTTGAAATTATTTGTATGCAAATAATAGACAATTTGTTTACTGATACTTTTTTAAAGAATTTTTTTAAATTGGGCAATATCTTTGTCTGTTTATAAATTTTGGGAAAGTGTGGACTATTTGTTATTTTCTCGCATAAAAACTTACGTTAATATACTGTGGTCTCGTTTGAAACAATTATGGTTTAGTCACTGACAAATTCCACAGTTCAAATACAGGTTTTTTCAGAAGAATTATAGTTTTAAATTTGGAAAAATTAAAGTTAACGTTTGGACTTTCGCGAGTTGTTAGATGGCAACTGAAAACTTAGGGAGTGGATTCCGTTTTGTGCAGTGCAAAGCATTTAGTAAGATGGTATTTTTTTCTTGAAAAATATGTTTACATAATTTATAATGCTACTGTTTTGAGGTCAACATCGATTTCTATTCTCTTGACTAAAACTTAAGAAATTTTCCTTGAAATAAAGACATAAGAAAACTGCTCTCGAAGTTATACTGAATCAATTGCCTCATCAATAAAAATTCCAAATCTACGGAAAAGTGTCAAGTACAATAAGACAACGCATCCACCCTTCATCCAAATTCTTAATTCAATATCAGAGATAAATCATTTAATAAATATTTATACAAACAAAAGAAAACTTTGAGAATTCTGACAGTTGAGCCCTAAAAACGTTCTGCACTTGATTCCCCGATGAAATTGACTAATCCATAAATGATTGATTATCATCATCAACAGTGCTCGATCATGGTCTTAATCTTATTTGGGGGAACCTAAAACCTCATGCGCCGTTAAACTTTTGACACACACAGCCAAAACAAAGAAATCCCTTGCCCCGACACACCCCTGATAGATTCATGGTTGTTATTTTTATTTAATACTTTGTAAGGGGTTCTGTTCTTTAAATGGTTTATTTTGTAGTTTTCAATAATTTGAGGTTCGCAAATGTAAAATTTGGTGGTAGGTTTCATAAAAGAAAATGTTCCTAGTAACTGCAATGACGCCGAAAGGGTAGCACAACGGTTAGGGGGCTAGCCTTTGAAGCTTAAGGGTTCAGGTTCGAATTCCGGTAAGGCACGTGTTTGTGTTCGTCAATAAATGTTGTTATTTGTCGATGTGTTTGTGTCGTCTCTTTCTCTGTGTGTCTCTTGTGCCGGTGTCATTTCTGGGGTTGAGTACAATATACTTGAGGTCGCAGTGCTCGGCAAACTTGCCCCCCACCAAGAAAGTCATAAGTCATAAGCGCTGATTTGACAGATGGTGAAATGTTTTATCATTTTTAAGGTTTAGGAAACAAAAGCCGTTAACATTTGAATGAAAAACCAAATACCCAAAATGTAGTGATACATTCACCACACAGTCGTTGCAGCTACTATAGGAACCACTTTTTTCGTGAAACTTGGCGCCAAATTTTTAACTGTGTGCAAAGCTATCATACTGATTTGGGCTTGATTACCGGCTCAATGACTTCGTTTTGAGCCCGATAAATTTGACGACAAAGATAAATAATTTTACCCAATAAATTTGAGGACACAATACAACTTCTGATATTTTCTCTTCATCTGATTGCTTCGCGCGTTTTATAGCTCCGACCATGGTCGGGAATTCTGTGCAAGGAAACTATGAGTTTAACTATAGATAGTTGAATAACAAATCAAACTCTACTACAAAATGCAGATGTCTTGTGACCATAAGTATCACAAATAAATTGAAGAACAGACTGTTACTGCTCTCTACAGAGAACAAGTAAAATTCCAAATCTTACGCACTATCCCAATCCTCTACAAAAATGAACACAATACAAAATACTTTCCCAGAAAAGAAATTATATGCCAAAAAAAGTAAATTTTAACTTAATTTTCGTGGAAGAATCTCTTCGGATGTTCTTCCACACTTGAAAAGCGAAGATTAATGCTTTGGTCCTCTTCTTCTCTGCAACAAAGCCACGAGCGATTCGGATCGGGAATTACGTGGCAAGCAGCCAAGTGACAACTCAACTCAACTCTGTCCGACACGTTGCGGAACATCGCTGGAGATTTCGAGGGAGTAGGGTTGCAAATTAGGAGATTTCGGAAGGCAATGATGATGTAGTTCGCCAAAATGGAATGAGGTTATGAATATATCTGGTAATCTGAAATATGGTTAACAGATAATCCGAACTATATTTTAGTAACTAGAACTAACAAAGAAGAAATAAACTTTGCTTTGGATATCTGTGTACACTTGTAGGAAGAAACATCAAGTGTTTTTTTAGCCCTTTCCGTCCAAGTGATGCAATATGGCATCATCATTTTTCTGATCATAATTTTGAAAAATAATCGGGATGATATTTATTGGAATTAATAAAAAATATTTTCTAATAGAAAAAGTGTAGAATTACATATAAAAAAATTATACTTATGCATTGAGTAGTTAAAAAATTACATGAAGGATCAAACTAAACTTTGTAGTAGAAATTACAAAGCATTGTTTGATCTTTCATGTAATTTTTTAACTACTCAATATATAAGTATAATTTTTTTATATTTAATTCTACAAGATTTATTTATTATAAAACAAATGTTAAAATTTATGAAACTTTAGCCAAAACTAAAATAAATAATATTAAACATAAAGCTATTTTAACACATTGGGATTAGGCTTGCGAGGCAAATTTTGAGGTCAAAATTGAATAAATGACCAAGAAAATGACTTTATATTGTGCAAATATGTACAAACAAAGACTTATACCTAAATTCTCAGCTCAATTTTAATTAGAAATTAGAACTCTTTTCTAAAAAAATTAATAAAAAATTTAAAATTTTGATTTTAAATTTTTTTAAAAGTAATTTCTAATTAAAATTGAGCTGAGAATTTAGGTATAAGTCTTTGTTTGTGCATATTTGTACAATATAAAGTCATTTTTTTGGTCATTTATTCAATTTTGACCTCAAAATTTGCCGCGCAAGCCTAATCCCAATGTGTTAAAATAGCTTTATGTTTAATATCATTTATTTTAATTTTGGCTGAAGTTTCATAAATTTTAAAATTTGTTTTATAATAAATAAATCTTGTAGAATTACAAATAAAAAAAATTATAGTCATATATTGAGTAGTTAAAAAATTACATGAAAGATCAAACAATGCTTTGTAGTTTCTTCTTTGCACATTTTTAAGACTCCTATGACTCCTTAAGATCATTCTTGTCATATCATCAGTGCACTATGTATATTCAGCGCTTACGCTTGCTTTGTGGTAAGGGTGGTGGATGTGGCAGAAGTTCTGAGTTATAATGTTTTTGCGGTAAGTTAGGTTGTTCAAAGGTTTAATTATGCATGTTTCCCTCTTGAGTGGTAACAGTTCTACAGGAATCAAAATAATTCCTCGATTAATTAATCAAATTTAGTGGGCGGAGTTTGTTTTATCATACCACTATTCACAGAAACCAACAATGAAATCCAAGAAAGAAGCATTAATCATTTACGTTACTTGAAATAATCCATCAACGGATATTTCATTGAAATATTAATTGATAATAAACGTCAACGGATTAAAATATCTGATTTGGTTCAACTTGATTTTTTATTCATAAAGCTATCGATTTTCAACTGAAACTAACACTAGGCGCGTTTACCTGAGCCATCGAATCCATGGAATGAACAGCAAACTCCGAAATTTTTCCCTCATGGGGATTTTTGCCCTCAGAAATGCAAGGTTCATTGGAGGGTTTCGCAAACCCTTAAATGAAGGATGGTTTGATGTTTCATTCCATGGATTCTGTCCATTTTAGAATTAGAAATCCAACTGAACCACTTTTTCCCCTAATGGAGGGTTTGGTATTCCATGGATTTGATGGATCATATAAACGCGCCTACTAAGAATATAAATTATAACAGAAATCATAACATACAATCTAAATATGGATAATTCCCCAAAACGAGCAATTCACTGCCAATTTCGGCAACCACGCACCATTTATTCGACATGAAAGAACGGAATGAATTATTGCATTTTTGGTATACATATCCCTCGAATGACCGAAATGAAGATGAAAGTAAGATTCCTCCGGATTTTTCCCTGTTATTCATCACCGCATTCCTGGCATTTTCCCTGCGATGGTCATGAAAGAAAACACAATTTCAGGAAAGGACTGCCGACAGAATATGAATATGAATGGTTTTTCGAATGTAACAATGCGCTTTATTTGTGGGTGGGGTCTTTGATACGCAAATGAGGTACATAGGTTTGGTGAGTGTGTGCTTGTGTAAGGTGCATTGTTACTCAGGGAAGGTTAAGTTATGTTGTTGTTAAATCTTAAGGGTCTAATGCTATGTATATTTCTGTTGTGGATTTTATGACATAATAATGATGATGAATGTAGTTCAAGTATGAACAGTGTTACTGTGACAATAGTGGAGTTAGACTCATGTGTTTTTTCCGTATAAGATTCGGGAACATATTATCCAAGTATTGTGATATTAATTATTGTTTTTAAAAAGTACTCCAAAAGATTCCATAATACAAGCAGAAAAAAAATTGATTTCAAACAGCATAAGTGGTACAAATATTATCTAACAACATTGCAAGTGATACAAATATTGTGCAAAATTTGTAAAATTCCAATATTGTGCCCCTTCAGGGACATGTCTAAATTGTGGAGGTTGCGTGTGATGGCAGCATCTGTCACGTAAGTGTGTGCGTGCGTTGTGTCTGGTCTTACTTGACGAAGGTTTATAAGCGGGTCTCTGACCAAGCACACAAGCCTGAAAATATATGTATACCAACCAGCAATATTGTGTTGTTTTAATACAAATATTGTGCTCAAGACGTATACAAACCCAAATTTTGGTTGTTCCAACACAACTGTCGATCGCGAGATGATACGATTATTATATTCATGCACGATTGACAAGAAACTGCAAACTAGTATATTGATTTCTAAACCATGTGTAACAAAACTATAACATTTAATTTGAAGTACCGCAATATAATTTTTTTAAAGCTTCAGTATATCTATTTATCTGAAACAGCAAAAAAAAAGAAAAGAAAAAAGAAAGAGCAAATGGTTAAATACACTTTGGAAGAATATGCTTGTTACGCCTTCAATCCCTTTTTTGTGCTAACCATGAATTATAATTTGGTCATAGCTCAATTTTTTAATTGTTTTAACGCAACTTGAAATAACTGGGAAAAACACATTTTTTTTGGTTTTAATTGTCAACCCAAGTTTTTCAACGTGTTTATAAGCAAATATGCAGTCTTAATTGCACAGGCTTGAAAATGTGGACATTTTATTCAATCAGTCTAGAGAGTGTTCTGTAAAACCTTCTTTTCTGCAACCTCTATTACTCGACACAGAAACTACACTAAGCGACTTCTCCAAATGGCGAATAAAATTTTGTAAACTACCTTTGAAACACGAATTTTGAATACAAATTTAACATGCTTCTCCAATGTTTTTATTTTTAAAATTAAGGTAGGTGAATACCCAAAATTCTAAAATTTTTATTATTACTTAAATCTTTTCCAAATTTGGCATAGTGATTTCAAATAAATGAACAATGCTTTTGGGGCAATTTTTAGCTTCCACACTACGTTTATAACGTAAAAAGTGGAAGGTATTATAATCGTTCAGTCTGTCTGTCCGTCCGTCACCCACTTTCACAGAGCGATCCGTAAGTCGCACAAACAAGTGGAATACATCATTTTGAAGCAAAAAATCAGTTTAGGCTACATTCTAAATTTCATCAAAAAATCTAAATTAGAAGTTTATTTAAAATTTAAATAACTAAAAATTTAATCTACATTGAAATAACATGAAATTCCATTTTTATTCAATATTTTCACTGTTGCCATAACAACAAACGAACAAGAAACTTTATTTAAAATAAAAACAAAATACTTGAAAAAATATTTATTTTTGTTTAATAATTCAATTTGGATTATTGTAATAACACAATAAAGTTATTTTGAAGGTTCATTATATATAAATGAAGAAAGATGCATAAAAAAAATTCTAAATTTGCATAAAAAATTTGAAAAGTTTCGCTTTTATTTAAAATGCAACATTTATTAATTTATTTTTCGAAATGTAAACTTGAGGCTTCAAAAAGATATTTATTTAAAACATGCATCATTATTTTTCGAACTTCAAAAGAAAAAAAGCAAGCGATTAAGATTAATTATCAAATTTTCAAAAGAAGATTAAAGACAATTATTAATTTTGGCTTATAAAAGTTAGAATTAGAACTAGCTAAAAGCCCTGTTTGGCGAATTTCTTTCTGAGGTGCTGTTAGTGTGTTTCCTGTTGAGCGTAAATATTGTGTGGAAGCGGTGTAAGTGACAGATTCTGTTACAAACCAACTTGTTTTTATTTAAATATATTTGATTTATTTTTAACGGTGTTTTTCAACTAAAAAGGGGTTTACGTCAACACTTCTACCATAAAAGTTTGACATTAATTTACCTGAAATTTTTCACAGATGCTATTTCAATATATATCTGTGCTATGAACTTCTAATATCTGGTGTAAGTATACAAGTTTTTTTTAAAAAAAATGTCCAAGTGTAAGTTAATCGAAAAAAAATCCTTTTTTTTTTTGTGGTTAATTTATAACATTTTCCTCAATAACTTTTTTTCTTGTAATTTGTATGTGTAACTCTAGAGGGTCATTGCATGTATCAGTTCAAAACGAAGAATTTAACACATAATAAATGTGCATAGGATGAAAATTCAATGTGGTAGACTTGTTGGCGTAAACCTCTTTTTTTAGTATAAAAACACTGTTTAAATTAAATAAATTATATTTAGATAAAAACAAAAGTCTAAATAGTATTATTCATTATATTTGAAATCACTATGCCAAATTTGGAAAAGATTTCAGCAATAAAAAAGATTTTAGAATTTTGGGAAATTTTGGGTATTCGCCTATGTTAAAACAATATATTTTTTTAAATTAAAAACCAACAAAATTTTGAAGAAATTGATGTTTACAATTTTTGTTATAAGTCAATAAAATATGATTAATATCAAGGTAAGCACTTTATGGGATACGCAATAGTATATCTAAGAGATTGTCTTCACAGAATTTTGATAAATAAAATACAAATTTTTTGTAAAAAAATATCGAAGTTACAGTTTTCATTTTTTGGTGTTTTTTTACGTAGTTGTTAGAATAACAAATAATATTTTCCAAACAAATACTCTTTTTGAAATTTTTTGAATACAAACTGTTTAGAAATAATATGTAGTACATAATGTATAAATTCTCAAGGTCTACAAGGAATGGTTCATAAGATATATCAATTTGAAGTTGGGATATTCTTGAAAATAAGGACAGCTTCAAAAATACGTTTAGTTTAGTAAGTGCATATTGTGTTGATGTAACAAGAATTAGTAGTACCAGTATTTAATATAGTTCTATGCATCTTAGGGAAAAACCAAAGGTACCATTGTTTTTAGAATAGTTTGAATATTTAATAAAATATTAGAAGAAAATTTGTATTAAAAAAATCGGTACTGGACCCCTTTAAGTGGGATTATCAAGTTATGATATATGTGAGGGGAGCTTTTAAATATCATGTACAAAATACCAAGATCGTCGGCTTTTAAAATATTGTATTTGTAGTTTACTAGATTAGAGAAAGCAGCGCCATCTACTGGCAGTTTTTTTGTGGGTATTCCCCAGTTATAATAATCACCTTAACACGATATTAATTTAGACAAACGAACGTGAACATGCACTAAGTAACTAAATGAATAAGTTCTAGTGACTAAGCAATCTTCCAATTACAAATACCTCAACAGCACGCAATACTCCCTCCCCAAAATTCTATTTCTTCCTTGGCGAAATAATTTATTAGTCAGACTTCACGCCTGCCAAGCAATTCATTTACATGAAACCTCCTCTCCCTTTAAAAACAAAATTCGCTACACTTATCTCTAAAAGTTGTTTCACGCTTGGCGAAGCGTGACGTGTCGCATCGCCAATATTTTCATGCCAAGGGGGCGTGTCGTGGCAATTAATGGAGATTGTTGATTGGATGTCGTGGGGCACGTTTCTTGCGGGAATTGGATATCAAAAATGTATAGGGGACCAAAGGGATCTGAAAGTTATGGCCTACTTAAGGTTATTGGTGGAAATGACTGGGTTTGGATTTTATGACGGTAGTTTGATACGCTGGTTTGGTTATGAAATGGACAGATAATATTGAGTAGGGAATTAATTTAATTTTTATTAAGGGAAACATGGATAAATAGTATTTTGATGTTGTTGTGGTCTAATACTTTAGGATATAGAGGCATCTAGATCTAATCCAAGAGACCGTGAACTCTAGCAAAGCAAAGTCAAGCACCAGGGTTCAGGAGTGATCTATCATGGACATCCGCATGAGCCAGCTCTAAGCAACAAGCAACCAAGGATATCCCTATCCGACCGAGCTATCACGATCGTGCGGGTGTAAAAGAGAATGCTCAATATCTTCAAAAATATCGATACCGAAGCAGTTGACTTGTACCATTCGTTAATTCTATAAAAAATTACTTTGTTTTTATCGAGCTGCTGGCATTGATGCCTTCAAACACATTTTGTTTGATAAAACTCCAAAGTTAGTCTCATAATTATAAATCAGCGCCAACTGACCGCTGGTCTTAAAGGGTTATGTTGGTGGAAAGCCGGCATCACACACACACAGATGGCACTTGGATGTAATTCGTGGTTTGAGAATACGATAATATAAATAAAATTTTGATTGATTTAGATTTGGATATTGACTGCATACGAATGCGCCGTAGATACATTTAGCTTTCGTCCTCAAAAGATACTAAACCCTATGTGACCTCATTTCTCTATTCAGCAAGAAATGGTGAATTGATTACTTGAAGGTGGAGGTACTACTCATAGATATGATCTTATACATATTAAGGAATATAAGAAAGAAGAAATGGTGAATTTAAAAAGGAACTTATCCCTTTTGCTAAAACATGAAGCATAGGGCCTGTGTCATGGTCCGCCACCTCACCCTTTTGGCAGCAACGGTCTTTATCTCTCCCCATGACTTGTTAAGTTCTTAACAAATGAATTAAAAAAAGGAAAGGTTAGAAATATTGGAATCATACGTATTTACAGTAGACCAAAGGAGACCCTAGCAAAAAAGTATAAAAGTTCCTATTTTTCTCCTACAATCCCCTTTTAATCCGCCACTCGTTCATCAACTTCAATCTTGCCTTGATTGATACCAGAATAAAATAATTTTGTATGCATTTATCAACCATCGAGAGTATTAATGGTTCGACAAAGCGGTTACTCAACTATTTTTGCATTCTTATAGATGTTGCACCCGTAGAATAAGAATGCAATCAATTTTGGGGTTTCTGCCTTTGACTCTTGTGCTTGGAGAAAAGTCTTTGAACTAAATGCCGTAGCCCTGTATTGACACTAATAGGTTTGAAAGCAATGGTTTGGGTGACAAAGTGGCTAAAAATGATAGTGTGGGGGCCTAGTGGTAGTGCTTCGCATTGCTACGCCACAGGTCTGGGGATCGAATCCCGGACAAGGCGAGGTTGACCCAGCCTTTTATCCCTTGAGTGGGTCGATAAGATAGGTACCAAGCGTGCTTGGGAATTAAATACTGGGGGTTACACGTGAGACTGACCACCTTACCGGACATATGCCTAGCACCCCAGAGCCCTAGGTCACGAAAGATGAAATGGGCATGGCAGCCCTTGGCCTAGTAATGGGCTGTTGCGTCAGAGAGTTTAGTTTAAAAATGATAGTGCATCATCGTTATTGTTACAAAAGATGAAAAATTTTCCTCAAAACGAGACATTTTAGGCATGGTATATGGGTGGATTAGGGATAGAAAACCAGGCTGTATTGAACCAGTTCTTTTACTAAAATCTGAACGTCTCTTAAAAGTGTTTCTGCTTCAAAATACCCAAACCACATGAAATGAATATTCGATTTTGAAAAAAAAAAAAAAAAAAAAACTGGCGATGACTAAAGCAACTAACTGCAACTGCGCTCGCTTGAGCATGCGTATTTTGATCATGATGTGCTGCAAATGATTAATCAGTACAGTTACCGTTGCTATTGTAGACAACAGTATTTCAGCAGACCAACGACTTTCTCGACAAGCGTCCTCTGGCGGGTGTATCGTTTTTCCAAACTCGTTTTTGAATGAACTTTTAACACTATTACACGGTACTAGGTATAGGTATACGTGGTATACCTATACCTAGTATAGTGACATATAGTAATATACTTGGTATATTTTATGATGAGTCTAGAGTCATGAATCCAGTGTATAGAGAGTTTTTTAAAGTCTCAGTTCAAAACCTATTTTAGTGAAATCAGTAAATTGCAATTGTGTCCAACCAATAAAATATCACCCTTCTGTTATGCATTGTCTAATGAGAACCAGATATCGAACCGGCAATTTTGCTATATAGAAGCTCCCTAGACAATAGCAATACTAATGGTCTGTACCGGTCCTCTCTCAGAATCTAAAGGAAGATGGATCTGTGTCTTTTTCCTAATGGTTTTAATGCGATTTTTGTGAGGAACTGATTATGATTGTTTGTGACTTGGCTATAGGGAGAGCAGGGCTATTATCAAATTAGAATAACCCTGATGGCCATTGTCTAAGGCAGGGGTTCCCAACCTTTTTGTGCCCGCGTACCACTTGACTTTTTGAGAAATTTTGGCGTACCACCGACCTAAATATTTTAATAAACGTATATTTTAATAAACGAAACTTGTTGTTACTTTTTGCTTGTGAAAAAAATATCAACATTGGGAGTATGGTACTTATTGTGCTTCTATGTTCATTTTTAATGCACAAGCGTTCAGAAAATCCATTCTCACACCTATGCTCGGTGTCTCACATAAGTAATTCGTAACAAATGGCATCAAAAATAGCGCAGCTTAACGGAAGATCAAATGGTACTCAGATTTACATAAGATCCAAAAAAGCTCTTAATGGAGACTAGAAACAGGCAGCCTGAAATGATTACACTAAACATTACACTACATAGGATCCAGAAGTTAATAAAAGATTTCTCTTTCAAATAATCTTTCATGGAACTATCTTATGTACGATCGATAAAAGTTTCACGGGTACCACTTGAAGTCTTACCGCGTACCACCAGTGGTACGCGTACCACCGGTTGGGAACCCCTGGTCTAAGGGATGTCTGGGAGTTGGGATTTTTTGTTGTTTATTTCAGCAATGATGTGATGGGTAAATATAGATATAAAAAGAGCAATTACAGTTTTGTGATATTTTCATGGCACATTACTTTTGGCTTCCACACTACGTTTATAACGTAAAAAGTAGAATATTTTATAATGGTGCAGTCCGTCTGTTTTTCTGTCCATCTGTCTGTCACCATTTTCATAGCCTAAACTACAGGCAAGTGTGATACATCAAAAGATTCAGCGCATCAAAATTAGAAGACATTGAAAATCTCAGAAAAAATTCTAATTCGCAGTACTTTAATTATTTAAAAAAAATGTAACATTTAAGGTTCATTTAAAAAGCGTAAGAAGTCATTTTTAATAGAATTAAATTACCATTGCCATTCGCAACAATGACTCGAGACATTTTAATTAATTCTTTTAAATAATAAATTAAAAGAATTTATTTTTGCGACATCAATCAGTTTGAAATAACGTCAAATATATTTCACTAAGATATTCTTTGTTTGTATGTTGATATGAAAAGTTTTAGTTATTTAAAAGAGAGGAATATAACACATTTATTCTAACTAAGTAAACTATGATAATTATTGAAAAGTTATTGAAGCAAGTTGCTATTTTATGCTCCTTAATTTAATTTTTCATTCAGTTGTATGAACATAAATAATTAAAGACTTCTTCTATTTTTAGATTTTGACTACGAAAAATAAAAATCACCAACCCTTACTTAAAGTTCAAGTATAAATATGAGTTTTTTTTTTTAAAGCCCTGTTCATAGAAAAAAATATTCGAAACCTCAACTCAAGTATTCTATCAACGCATTTTGTTCTTCCGCTTTTTCTCTTAGTGAAAGTGGCAACAGTCGGCCGATCCATCGAGAAAGACAAAGCACCTCGCAAATAGACAATGAGAACTCACTTAGCTGGTTTGCGAAAGTTGTAATAGACATTTGTGTCAAAATTTTGCATAAAAATTTGTATAAGTAGACTACCATTAACAGCATTACTAGCATTTCAACATCCTTGAGTGCTTTGGGACTCGATAAGGATCTTCTGGAGCGACCATTATTGGTTATCCATTTCCTGAGAGTGCGCAATATCATAGACATAGTCCAGCTTTGCTGAGCAACAGCGATCAGCAACAACACTGCATTTCAAACATAAAACCTTACTTTACTTTAGTGCATTAGCATTACAGTTGCATATATACACTAGTAATGCAGCATGCATATAACTATCATAACAATTGCATTTTATTCACTAGCAATAAAGCATTCATATTACTATCATTACTTTAACAAATTACATTTTCTGTTGTATAAATAAAAGCAATAAAGTATTCACATAACTATAATAAAATTTGCATACATACACTGGCAATACAAGAATCTACTACAATTGGGCCACAATTACTAACTTTACACCAGCACAAATGCCATTGCGCTAGCAGTGTCTTTGCTTGTACAATATTAAACGTACTCTTTTCAATTACTTTTTTTTCTTATTTGTTCAAAAATTAAAGTAGATTAGGAAAGAATTCGATATATTTATCTTTATTAGCTTTCTTTTTTTGTGGAGTATTTAGGAGTGTGCTAAAAATGTCTTCATACAGGTCCTTTGCACCAGCCGAATAATAATTCCCATGCTATTACTTTCAATTACCTAATGAAACGTAATACAGGGTGTCCGTAAGAGAATTTACTAGTTTTAATGGTATATTACAGGAGTTTATTTTATACTAAATATTACAAATCATACTTGAAATTGAAGGAAAAGTAACCTAGTTTTCCCTATAAGTGCTCAACGTGTGCGTCTTTAGTGATACGGCACACATCCTAATGAAAATGCAATTCTTCCCATACTGTCTTCAGCAAGTTTGGAGTAATGGAATAGATGACACTGCAACTGTGAAAACGATGTAGCGGTACAAGCGCATGCCCTTATCTGAAACTGTTGGAGTTATTTTTTATTCGTCACCTTCACCACAACTGTCGAACGATTGCAGCTGATACTATTACAATTTGAAACTCGGACCTCTTTTACGGACACCCTGTAAATCAAAAAAAAAAAAGGGGGCAGAACGAGCTGCCGAAACTATAGTAAACCAAATATATATATTTGAGTATAGTCATATAATGCCGTGGAGTGTGTTTGACACTTGTAGTTTGTTTTAAAGATGCGTTTAGCCTTTTGCTTAGAAAATAGTTCAAAAAACAAAAGGATAAGAACTACCACAAAATTTTCTAGACTTACTTGAGTTGGGTAAAGAAAACACATGCAGTTTGCTAAAACAGCAATTTTGTATGGGAAAGGATTATGAGATTATATAGAATAAAAATGCCAGCATCATTAATACCATAAATAATTTGGTTGCAAAAATAATTATCACTGTTTGAAAGTTTAATATCCTAGTATTGTTTGTAATATCCTTGTATAATGGTATCGTAGCATAAATTAGTATTTATTATTTTTAAATTATTTTATTATTTCATAAATTCTACTGATTTTGTAGAGAGTCTTGTTAAATTATTCCTCTAATCATGCAATCAGCCATTCGTTTATTATATTTCTAGTACAATGTTCTTTTCTTTTCGAACCCTTCAATTGTACAAAAAATTCATCAAAAAGTATTAATGTCTTTAATTATGTGAATCAAGAAAGTAAGAAAGAAATCAATAAGATTCAAAGAACTTTTTTGACACATATTTTAATAAAGTTTGATTTATGCTAATACGTCAGATGATTTTAAGCAGAAATCTTATTTTCGCATGACAATGTTTCTTAACAATCGCCGGTAATGAATTAAGGCTTGTATGATAAACTAATAGTTCTAATTACTACATTTATGTAAAATTAACGTAAATCACTATACTTTTCTGTTACAATACTCTAAACCAAAGTTATTTTACTATAAATCAATCGAGTTTTCGATGCAATATTGTCAGACCAATGAAACTAACTGAGCTATTTGCATCTCTTGAAACAAAAGATCTTTTTTCTTTTTATATAAAAAAAATTCTTCTTCAAGAAATCCCGACCCAAATTTAGAACACTCAACTTTCAATTTTCTTCTGCCCATTTGACTCTCTTCACTTCAGATCCCTTTTTTTATTTTTATTTATTTTAAAAGAAATAAAGTAAACAATGAGGGGAAGAAGTGCATCAAGAGGGAATAAAAAAAAAACGATCTTTTTTTTTTGTTCTATTTCTTTCCGAGACCAATCAGAAACCTGGTACCCTAGTCCCAGTTCAATTTCGTAGAACTGATGCTTCTATATCCTTTTTTTTTATTTTCTTTTTTCTCCCTCTCTCTGAAGACACTTCGTTAAATTTGTCTCAAAAGAAACCTCTTTGCAAATCTTTTTTTCCGTCGTAAGAAATAACGGATACCTTTAACTCTCTTGCCTATTTCTAGTGCAGTCGGGACCGCTAGTGCGCTGTCGAGTACGTGCAACTTGAGTCCCTGGTTTTACTTACAGGGAATGGAGCTAGATCCCTAAGTATAAAATAACTAAGTATTAGGAATCTGAATTTCATGTTACTTTTAGAAAACGGTTCCATTCTTCAAAAAGATATTCAAAGCATGCACTGTTAAAAAAAAAAGTCTGGTACAAGATTCCACCGGAATCCTGGAAATTAGCTGATAAATTTTTTGTTGTTGTTTTGTGGTGGTTGGCGTATTTACCAATTTTATGGTAATACCATTGTTGTGATCTGAGACATTTACACGAACGACGTCAGTGGTAAAAAGACAATAAGAACAATAGTTTAAACACCAGTAATTTTGTAGCAACTCAACTTAACTCCATGTTCTTGATATACAATTAATTCTCCCTGGTATTCTTAATCATTCTGTATTCTGATCTCATTAAAGTATGTTGTGTTAACAACCCGTCCTCCTCTGTTCAGAGTATGTAACATTTCTGGCGACGAGGCGGTTCGCCCACGATTCTATATACTAAAGAAAGTAAATTTAATGCAGTTAAATTTTTTACAATGTTTCTTCGAATCACGATGACTAAAAAGGGCGACTTCAACGGCTAGCGTGTTAGCCAAATTTCTGCTGGGCTGAAGGACACCTGGACACTGTGTTCGTATTCCCGATTGCTGGAATGGGTCATGCGTAAGCTTTTTTTAGATTCAGTTACTTTTCTGTATTTTCATTGTTTTTAAGTAGTTCTATTAAGAATTCTATATTGTCAATTTTAAAACGGTTTTTAAAATGGCAGAACAGGCAACTACCGTGCAATATTTTGGTTCCGTCGGAACTATTTCAGAGTTCGATGTTTCTAAACCGCAAAATATTGAGTTGTATTTAGAACAGCTAGGTTTTTATTTGGAAGCAAACAATGTTCGTGATGATTCTAAAAAACGCGCTACGCTGTTAGCAGTGTGTGGTATGAAAACACTTAGTGTTATTCGTAATCTTGTTGTTCCGAATAAACTTAGTGAGGTTACGTATGAGAACATAATAGAAAAACTTAAAACTCATTTTTCACCTAAATCGAATGAAATTTTTAAACGATTCAAATTTCATAAGCGAGTTCAAGAAAGGAATGAGCCGTTTAATTCGTATGTTGCTGAACTTAGAAAATTAGCTGACGGGTGCAGGGAGAGCAGCCAAATTTTTTGAAAAATAGTAGTAAAAATAGGAGTATTATCTTAAAAAAATAGGAAAAAATAGGAACATAAACCTACAAAAAAAGGAAAAAATAGGAATGACTTGATTTTTTTACAACAACCTTTAAATATCCATCAAAATCAAAGTCCCAACACTGCATACGATGTCCCCCTTAACGGTTGCTTTGGATGCCTACTCAGGTGTCGGAAATTAACAATTTTAATGACTCCAGGATTCCAAATTTAAATTTAAAAAAATCAATTCAAGCCATTATGAAATGTGATGTGCAATGCATTATCTTCTAAAATATATTGTATATTAAGTAAACAATTATTCATCTAAACCAAGTGTAAGTAAATAATAATCTGAATAAATAAAAAAAAGTAGCAAACATAACTACTCAACTGCTACACAAATCAATCCTTGTGTAGCAGAATTGAGTAATTTTGTTAGGCAGTATAACTTAATAATACATCAACAAAATTCAAGCATTTTCCCCAAAAAAATTCAAGCACTCGAAATTTGCTAATAACATAAACATAACATCTGAAAATATGAAGCATGTATTAGCCGACCCCGCAGTCAAAAAAAAAAAGTCTAAAATTAGAAACCCCAGTTCGGCCGAAGTAGGAAAGTAAGACAAAAAAACAAATCTTTTAACGTTCAAAGTTGCTCTTGTGTTCACAAGGTCACGCCTCGCGAACGCTTGATCAGAAGAAAATATTTTGGTTGATCCTATTTGGTCTGAACCGGAGCTACAAAAGTAATCAGACACGCAGAACCAGATAACTGTCAATCATTACGAGGCAAGCGAATTACTTGAAAATTACTAGACAGCAATATAAACTAATCAGGAAGCATATTGGATTGCAATTTTTTGACCAAATGGTTTGGTTTGAATTATCGTCGCACTAGAGCTACACGAGGGCTATTTTTGACCAAATGAAAATGATCCTTATCTAATGGGGGATTGCACTGATCGTTGGTCGATATTTGAAGACAGCTCAGTGTAATCTAATCGTAATTCATCCTTCAATTATAATAATCTTTTAAAACTTTATTAGCAAAATCTGTTGTTTAAACTTGTTATTTCTTAAAATCTAAGTACAGATTTCATTGATATAGACCGAGAATAGAAGAAACAACTTGTTGACCATTTTTTCATAAAGAGTGGTCCCCCCCCCCCCTCCCTGCGTGAAAGCATGATACCCTGGAATTTGACCTTGAGAGCCGACACTCCTTCAGCCATTATTTCCCGGAAGCCGAGAACAATCCCGATTAGAAAAATTTACGAATGCGGTGTGCACTGCGTTACGAAAACTCCGGACTTCAAGCAAATATGAGAAAAATAGGAATTTAATAGGAAAAACAGGAAAAAAAGGAGGAGCATTAAAATAATAGGAAAAATAGGAATAATAGGAGCTCTGCGCTCCCTGCGGGTGTAATTTCGAGAATACTTTATCAAATAGGATAAGAGATCAAATTGTGTGCGGGATAAATGACGAAGAGGTTCAAAGACGTTTACTCTCTGAGTCTACGTTAACCCTTGACATGGCTATTTCAATGGCTTTGGCCGCTGAATCTGCTGCTGCTCAGTCGCGGCTGATGCGTTCGGAAAATTCGTTTACAAGAAATTCGCAGCAGGCAGTGGATTTTTTAAAGCATAAAAAACCCACGAAGGGTAGACAGCAAAATTCTAAAATTGAGAATGCCAAAGTTTGTTTTAGCTGCGGATCAAATCATGTTCGTGCAGAATGCAAATTCCGTAACGCAATATGTCATTTTTGCAAGGGTAAAGGTCATATTCAAAAAGTATGTCGGAAAAAGAATTCTAATTCGTTTCGTACAAATGAAATTCAGATACCGGAGGAATACGTTAATTCTTTACAGAGTTCGTCGTTTAAGCAAAAAATCGAGGTACAAATAAAAGGGAAAAAATTAAGTTTAGAGATTGATTCGGGTTCTTATTATTCGATAATTTCTATGAGCACTTTTCAACGTGTGTTTCAGGATGAAAAACCGGAAATTCGCGAAACTCGTGTAGAATTGCGGGATTTTCAGGGAAACAAAATTCCACTTGCGGGGTTAGGAGGAGTTTTAGGAGACCAAAAAATCGAGGTACAAATAAAAGGGAAAAAATTAAGTTTAGAGATTGATTCGGGTTCTTATTATTCGATAATTTCTATGAGCACTTTTCAACGTGTGTTTCAGGATGAAAAACCGGAAATTCGCGAAACTCGTGTAGAATTGCGGGATTTTCAGGGAAACAAAATTCCACTTGCGGGGTTTTGCGAAGTTCTCGTGACTTTTAAAGACCGTAAAGCGAATCTAGAATTATTGGTTTCAAAGGAGCGTTGCACCAATATTCTGGGATATTCTTGGTTTGAAGGTTTGGGAATTTATTTAGGTGGAATAAACGAGACCAAATCTGACAGCATCAACGATTTACTTTACAAGTATCGTGATGTATTTAGTGAGGGACTGGGTTCTTATTTGGGAAAACCTATTTCTTTGCCGTTGAATCCGGAATGTCCCCCAATTCGATTCAAATCAAGAAACGTTCCGCTCGCTATGAAACCTAAAATTGAAAATGCTTTAGATAAGTTGCTTAAAGAAGGGGTAATAGAGCCAATAGCAGATCCTAAGTGGACCACGCCTGTTGTCCCAGTGATTAAACCGTCGGGGGAAGTAAGGCTGTGTGGTGATTATAAAGTGACGTTGAATAAGGCTATGGCTGACCACCCCTACCCCGTTCCTGCTGTGAACCATTTGATTTCAAACTTAAAAGGAGGGGGATTTTACGCAAAAATAGATTTAGCGCAGGCGTACCTACAACTACCAGTTGATGAAAAATCGGCTGAGGCCCAAACAATTATTACTCATAAAGGCGCGTACAAGGTAAAACGTCTCCAATTTGGTATAAAAGTTGCTCCTGGAATTTTCCAAAATCTGATCGAGAACTTGTTCTTGAATATGGAAGGAGTAGTTCCATATTTTGATGATTTGTTAATTGTGGCAAATTCAACTGAAGAGCTAGTCTCCCGATTAGAAAATGTTTTGGCTAAATTAATGGAGTACGGGTTAAAAGCTAATCGAGACAAATGTCTTTTTGGAGTTCGTGAAGTTGATTTCTTGGGGTACCGGATAGATAGGAAAGGAATTCACCCTTCTAGGTCAAAAGTAACGGCGATTCAGGAGTTCCCTGTGCCCGAAAATAAAACGCAACTACAAGCGTTTTTGGGGTTGTTGAATTTTTATAATGGATTCTTGAAGGATAAGGCAACAGTAGCAGAAGTACTTCATCGACTACTTGATCAAAACTCTGAGTGGAAATGGACAAAAAAGCATGACGAGGCTTTTAAAACCCTACAAAATCTACTCAGTTCAGACAGCGTTCTGGTTCCTTTTGATGAAAAACTACCAATTGTACTAACCTGCGACGCGTCTCCTTTCGGATTAAGGGCCGTTTTGAGTCATATTCTTCCCGATGGGAAAGAAATGCCCATTGCGTTTGCTTCTCGTACTTTAACGTCTGCCGAACGAAACTACGCCCAGATAGATAAGGAAGCATTGGGAATTGTGTTTGGAGTAAAGAAATTCCATCATTTCTTATTCGGTCATAAATTCACCATTATTACGGACCACCAACCGATTTTAGGAATTTTCAATAATACTAAACCTACCAAAGAGATAATGTCCCCTAGAATGCTGAGGTGGTGTTTACTTCTAAACGCGTACGACTATTCGATTATTCACAAACCAGGAAAAAAGATTCAAAATGCTGACGCGTTAAGTAGGCTACCCATGAAAAGTAAGGATTTTGAGGTTCCATCTCCTCTTGAAGTTCTCTTTACTGAGGAACTAGAGAACCCGCCACTTTATGCTGCGGACATTGCAAAAATGACATTGCGTGACCAAATACTCTCTAGAATCCTAAATTTCGTTTTGAAGGGTTGGCCCAATAAACCACCCGATTCAGAATTCCAAACATATATTTCTAAAAAGAACGAGCTGTCAGTTCACAGGAACTGTTTGCTTTGGGGAAATAGGGTGATAATTCCAGCATCGGGAAGGTTCCGTGTCCTAAACCCTACTAAAAATGGTCCGTAGAGATCCGTAAAAAAAGTTGTACGTGGATTTGGCCAACGGACATCCATAGAGATCAGCTCTATAGATATCCGTAGGCCAAATCCACGTACAGCTTACTGACCTCTACGGATATCCATAGGCCAAATAACCGTACAATCTCTACGGATGTCCGTTGGCCAAATCCACGTACAGCCTACTGACCTCTACGGATATCCGTAGGCCAAATACCCGTACAACCTCTACGGATGTCCGTTGGCCAAAAACACGTACAGCCTACTGACCTCTACAGATATCCGTAGACCAAATACCCGTACAACCTCTACGGATGTCCGTTGGCCAAAAACACGTACAGCCTACTGACCTCTACGGATATCCGTAGGCCAAATCCCTGTACAACCTCTACGGATGTCCGTTGGCCAAATCCACGTACAGCCTACTGACCTCTATGGATATCCGTAGACCAAATCCCTGTAAAACCTCTACAGATGTCCGTTGGCCAATTCCCCGTACGTCCTCTAGGGATGCCCATTGGCCAAATTCCCGTACAAGAAACCGACCTCTACAGATATCTGTTTGCAAATTTCCCAAAGAGCGTAATAGTTGAATCACTCTATAGTTACATGCATGCTAATGCCACACACAGTCTACTCTCTACCCTATAGATGATATACCCTGGCCGATTGAATGTGCAGCATACAGATATCTGCGGTTAACTTACTCTATTAATCCTGTAAAATAATTTATCTTTGAGGAGATTAATAAATATTACTTTGAAAATGAAACAAACACATCAAGAATAAACAATTATTGATTATGAAAATTACTTTTAATTATTTAAAAATTTTTAATCACATACAGTAGAACCTTGATTATCCAACCTAATTGGGACCAGAGGTAGGTCGGATAATCAAAAATTCTGATAAAAGAATTAGAAAATGTTCCTTAAATTAATAGTAAAACTACAGAGGAGTAACGGAAGTCCTTGGACCTCAAATCTGCAAATGTATGATTCAGCACCAATTTTGTTGTCGCAAACATTGAATTTTAGTGTTAAATGTCTGAAACTTAGACTGGCTGTAAGACAAAAAGTGCTCTAGAACATAAATTTTAGTTTCTGACTTTATGAAAAGTGCATAGTTTTTGTTTTATATGATCTACCATAAATCTTACAAAGTCTCACGAATTTAGGATTTATTGCCAAATTTTTTAAACCTTTTTAGGTTTGAAGTTTTGCTATCTTAAAATCACCACAGGATCAGGATTTCATTATTCCTGAATTTCCTGATTTTTGAATCATTAAAGTTTGCAGATTTCAGTACCTGCAAAACTAGACTATTTTGTAAACTGGAAATTATCATGCTGAAGATTTTTTTTAATGAACTGCTTGGTTAACAGAGAGGTCCAGTTAAAGAGGGTCAGATAACTGAGGTTCAACTATATTTACATTATTTTTCCCTTTTTTTTAAAAAAGGGAAAAAAAGTTTTTTATTTTTTTATTTTTTTGCAATGCAGGTGCTTATCTATATAGAATATTGATCACTAGCCCTTTATCCGTCGAACAATTGACTGTACAGCTGGCAGAGATCTTCCGATAACTTACCAACTTTATTTATAGTGATGTCCAGTTAAATATTTAACTTTTGATCGTTAAGGCTATCACCGAAAACCAAAGATTGGCTCATACAATATTCGAGAAACATGAGTGTAATTCAAATTCAATATATACCAGTGTACACAGAAAAGTGATTTATCACATAAATGACCTTTTGAATTGCAAGTGCTATAATATTCAAAATTTAAATATCTAGCGATATTAAAGCAAAAATTAAATCTATTCTTCGAATAGTTGGAATGCAGTTTGCGAATACTTATTTTTCTATCATAAATGCGATGGAAAAATAAATTTCAGACCATTTTTTTTTTTTTTTTGAAAAGCTAGTATTTTTGCGATAGGTCTCTTTTCTGCCACAATGCGATATACCTTCATATATAAAAAAGGGAACAATATAGGATGAAACTTGAATTGGAACTGATATTGGTTCAAATAATTATATGATTAACCAACTTTGGCATTATGGTTATCAACTCATATGAGATTTGGACATGATAAAAGCAATCAAATTTAAGTTGTATGTAACAGCACATGCCGTATTTGGCATTGGATATAAATATTCATTATAATAATATAATTGTAATACAAAAAAAGCACAGAACTCAGCTCATAGATATTTAAAAATACAAGAATCGAGATTTCAACTAAAGTTTTCGAATTTCTTTTCTGCCAGAAAATCTCAATTTTAGAGATTTTGCAGTCAATTTTTGAAAGATTACTTTCACAATTAAAATTTTTGAATTATCAAACTACCACACTTACTTGCTAAATGCTGTTTCAGTTTTTGCAGGAGTTTGTTTAAATAGAAAACAGAGGACCTCTATCTGTGTAGATTTTGGTGACAGGTAGCCAAGCGTGGTATACAGCGTGCTATAGGTTTGCCATTGGCCCAGCTGCGGAAGCGCATCCAGAATTTATCCCTATTGCTCAGCTTACAATGAAGGCTTACATTCGCATCAGTGCATAACTTAAAAAAATTAAGTTTAATTGGGGCGAATTAAATCGAAAACAGTCTCCCAGATAATCTTAATCTTAAAGTTATACAAGTATTACATAATGATAAACTGAAGCTAAAAAAGAAATAATAAAAAAAAAAGGTATAAGTATTATATATAACCTTAGGTATTTCTAATAATATGACAAACAATATACGAATTCAATATCCACCAAATTGAAAAAATCACTACATTACTTAAAACAATGTGTTACAATTAACAAAGTGATATTCTTCTTGAAAATTTCTATTATATAAGAAATGTGTAAACACATCTCATAACATAAACAATTCAAACAAAACTACTAACAATTGTTTTTGGTGAAGTGTAAACTAAACTATTTCACAACAGTATGTTTTCTTTAAAGTTAAATGTAATACCCTCGATCTTTTGAACTCATCTTTAAAATAAGTGTATTAATTTTAAAAACATTTAATCTGCGAACCGCGCAAAACACATGCGTAATGTTATTCGCGTCATGCGGGAAGCCGAACAAGAAATCTGCTCGTATTTAAGATAAAAATGTTGCAATCAATATAACTTACCTTTCTTTTCTTTATACTTCTTATAGCTACTAATTACTTTATTAAATTGTAAGAGGTTAAGGTTAACAGTTAGTAGAATTCGCTTTGTAATGTAATTCAAGAATTTACAACAGGAACTTTATATTTACTTTAATCTTTTTATTATATGGGCTGGTTTAACTTTTTTCATTGTATTTATCCCATGCTAAATACATTTGAGTTAAAAAAAAATCACTTTATATTAAGACAAAGCAGTCAAAGTATTTTTCAATTTGAAGCTCAGGTGTAGTCTTTGGTAACTTGGTGGGTTTCTTTGCATAGCTTTCCCAAAATAATATTTGTTGTTTTTAATTTATTTTAAATTGTCAGTGAATAACGTGCATTCATTTTAATCTAACTTTCAACAAAGCAATCATGACTTTATGTAAAGTTCGTAACCAAAAGAAACTCAATGATGTTTCCCAAGGAATGCAAATTCTTTTATCAGTATCGCCAAGATAATGAATATTTTATTTTATCGAAATCAAAAATCTATTAAAACATTTGCATATCATTTCGGAAATGATGGCTTGTTGTATTAAATTAACAATAATACTTTTAAATGCAATAAATTCATTTCAATGCATATTTCATGAAATTTGACTTGTTATATCAATTTATGTTTTACATTTTTCTGGAGCTTTTTGTTTATAATATACATCATTAAGGGCAGTTTATATAGTAAAATATTGTATTCATTTGATTATTTAGGATGCATTTTTTTAATAGTTGGTATATTTCATTCTAATTAGTGATAAACATTCTAATAACAATGTAAAAGTTTAAACTGAACTTCCACTTTCTAAGCTTTCACGTTACTATTTTAATAAAACAAAAGTATCTCGCACGAAATAAATGTTGGTAATTTGATTTTATTTTAAATGTTATATTCCTTAATCGAATAAATCAGTTGGTTGGTAACATACATTTATTTCTTGCTCTAACATGATAAACGGGAAAAACACCTAACACGTGCAACTACCATAAAAATGAAATGTTATGTAAAAGCTATAAATAAACATAGATAAAATGTGTTAAAATTTGATAGCTAGGGATAAAATATTCATAAGAGTACTAAATACGTTATAAAAATTGCTAAAATTAGCTCTAAATTACTAATTAGGCAACATTCATTAGTAGGCTTAAGAACGATATGATCCCAACGTGACGATTTCTTTCTTATATTTTACAATATTTTGACCACTAACTCAAAAAATTCTAATAATTAAAAAAAAATTATAAATTATTCAAGTTTAATTAGTAGATAAGTTTAAATTTTGGACTCTAAATTCTAAAATTATGATCATAATATTTCTTTCAGATAAGGTTTTTTCAACAAAAACATTTTTAAAATCCAAGTAAATTGGCTGGGAAAATTTTGATTGTAATGGTAATTTAACCGATTAAGGAAATTGAGATAACAAGATTAAATTTAATTATGCAGTATAATTTACTTTTTTTTACGATGGACTTTGAGCATGAGGGGTCAGTCACTAAACCCTTTAAATGTTTTATATATATTTTTTATTTGCACATTCTAAAAAAAACCAAGTGTTTTTTATTCAAAAAGTTTTGAATTTTGAAAATGGCCGAGTATATACTTGAGACAACTTTTAACCGCACTTAAGATAATAAAAACAACTTTGTAAAAGTACATGTTTTACATTTATTTGTTGATTTATTTTCAATAAAAGAGAGGTATCTTAAAAGTGGGGGGGGGGGGGGCAGTTTTAAAGTGTCTGTATAGGGTTTAACAATGGTGGGATTAAGAAATTACTATTAAAAGAATGTGATTCAAACCGAAACCACATTACCCAGGTACTCAATATAAAGATCCTATTGATCACATTTCTATTGATATCTGTAAAGGTCTATAGGTATCCATTGAGATCGAAATAACATTATCACAAGTCTATTGATATCTGTACAGTTCTTTGGATATCCATAAGAACCGGAATCCTACTGATCACATTCCTATTGATATCTGTAGAAGTCTATAGATATCCATAGAGATCGGTAGCCTACCGGTATCTCCTGTATTGATGTCTATGGATCTGTATTGATATCAGTAGAGAATAAAACCGGTAGGGTACCGACATCTATAGAGATCGGTAGCCTGTACCGATGTCGGTAGGCGCATCCATAGAAATCGATAGAGTTGTATTGATGTCGGTAGGTTTTTGTACCGATCTCTATGGGTCATTTTTAGTAGGGAAAGCTCTACACCTTGGTCATCCTGGCATCGAGAGAATGAAAATGCTTGCCAGATCCTATGTATGGTGGCCAGGCATGGATCTTGACATCGACTCCTTTGTCAAGAACTGCACAGACTGTGAATCCTCTCGTCACTTGCCTCCACGAGCACCTGTGCACCCTTGGGAAATCACGAGTCGTCCTTGGTCCCGTCTGCATGTGGATTTTGCGGGACCATTCCAGGGTCAAGATTTTTTCATACTCGTTGATTCCTTCTCCAAATGGGTGGAAGTTAAACGAATGCCTTCTACGACCGCTGGTGCGACCATTGATGTTCTCCGAGAAATCTTCGCTACTCATGGTCTTCCAGAGGTGGTAGTCTCCGACAATGGCCCTCAGTTTACCTCTTCTGAGTTCAAATCTTTTCTGGAACGAAACGCTATTCGCCAAGTTTTGATAGCTCCAAGACGACCAGCTGCCAATGACCAAGCAGAAAGAACTGTTCAAACAGTTAAAGACTCCCTGCGTCGGATAATTCAAGGATCTTGGAAGAAAAGATTGGCAAATTTTCTCCTGCAGCAGCACTGCACGCCAACCACATCTACGGGAACCAGTCCTGCAGAGCTGTTGATGGGGAGGAGGGTTCGCACGGTTTTGGATAGCCTCCATCCGGATCTAACAGAAGAGCGGAGAGCCAAGCAGGAGATGGTCTATCGACAGGGTTGTGAAGATCGTGGCCTACGACATTTTCTAGAGAATGACTCTATCTTGCTGAGAAACTACAATCCCGGCCCACGTTGGATTCCAGCCACAGTGATAGAAGCCACCGGTCCTGTCTCTTACCGGGCTCGCACCGAAGATGGACAGATCAAGCGATGCCATGTGGATCAGATGTTAAGGAGGAATGCCGAACCACCAGTTCCAATAACTTCGGACAATCCTGCCTCGGATGAACCACCTTCTTCGACAGATCCGATGGGTCCTGCAGAGCAACAGTCCGTTCCTGCAGTGCAAAGTTCCAGTGAAGAGCCTAAGCGATCCATCACGCATCTCCCGGACTTTGCTCCTGAACTTCCTAGACATTCCTACAACTTACGACCGCGGAAACCTCAAAGTTGATGGGGAGGAGTGTTGTGATCTGAGACATTTACACGAACGACGTCAGTGGTAAAAAGACAATAAGAACAATAGTTTAAACACCAGTAATTTTGTAGCAACTCAACTTAACTCCATGTTCTTGATATACAATTAATTCTCCCTGGTATTCTTAATCATTCTGTATTCTGATCTCATTAAAGTATGTTGTGTTAACAACCCGTCCTCCTCTGTTCAGAGTATGTAACAACCATAACTTTGTTACACTTTAAAAATGGTGCACTCTTTAAAAAAAACCTATCGATTTTAACTCAGTCTGAGTTAATTTTCACTCCTTTCCAGTGTCGGAAGTACATTTCCCCTATAGGAATGGATTTCACTCTTTTGTTTTGCTAAACCTCCGACAATATCTCCCTACGCTTTGAAATTTGAGCTCAATCTGAGTTCATTTTCACTTATTTCCAGTGTCGAAAATGCACTTCTCCTATAGTAGTGGTTTTCACTCTTTTGTTTTAAGAGTGTAAGTTAACTCTTCAAAATAGAGGTGGCCGCCAGAAAGTACGAGGATCTTGCACCATAAAATGGTAACTCTGTGTTACCTCCTGATGTCGGAACTATGATCTCCTATATAATTGTCTGTTTAAAGGTTCAATTGTAACTGTTCTTTTCCAAAGATGTCAGTAAATTGAGGGGGGGGGGGGATTAAAGGAGTCCTCTTCCCAAAAAACTAAAATAAAAATCCAGAAACTAGGAAAATAGAGAAAAAACTGAACTACTGAAATGGTTATGCACTAGTAAAAAAATTAATACTCTTTTATGGCTGATTTAGTTTTAAAAAAGATTATTCGTTATTAGAATATATAATTTCGTTCTCTTTAACTGATCATTATTTTTTTCTTATAGATCAATCGCTTTTGGAATAGATATTTCAATTTTAGAGTTGTTGTCGTGTGCCTCCAGTCCATAACCTGGAAGACAAGAGGGTTGCAGTAGCATCCGTTGGCACAAGGCTTTGAGTACCCATAAGAGGGTGGATGTCTGACTTCTACTGCGATATGGCTTCACCTACTCAATTTAGGCATGTCGCTGGAGGGAGGCGCAATTTTCTCCAGACAACCATCATCCATGTTAAACTGCGCTATGACCGACCACAGGACATTCGGACCCACAGATTTAACGAGCACGTTCTCCGCATGTACTCAGGACAACACAATCCATGCCTTACCTGGAGATTCGAACCCGGGCCCACTCGTTTGGCAAGCGAGGGTCGAAACCACTACTCAAGGTGGGCGACTCGGTTACGGGTTTTAGAGTCAATCATTTATTAAAAATTTAGAAATTATTCGTTAAACTATCTCATTCTTTGTTTTCGTTTATTTTCTGAAAGTATTTACGTAGCAATTTTAACTCTTCTTATAAATAATTCTTTTCTTCATAAAAGATAAATGAAAACTAAAATTCTTGCCAAAAGAACTGCCCATTTCAATTTAAATAACAAGTACTAAAATAACTGAATCATCTACTTTTCAACATCACTTAGAAATTGAGATTTCAATCCTTAAGTATAAAATAACTATGTATCTTGAGAGTATGGGTCGTATACATTTTCTGATTAAATGCGCTTTTGGAAGCCAAATTACTCATATTCAAATAACAACTTAATGCAGGATAAGAGGTTATTTTGCAATTGAGTTAAGTATTTACGTCTCCAATTACCTTAAAGAGTTTCGTTCCTTATTTGAGAGGTTTTTACGTAAATTGAGTACTTATGAAATAAACATATTTTTAAAGTTTCATGTCGAGGGAAATAGTAAATCATGTTGATTTAGGGAAAAACCGTGAAAAATTTAGTATTTCTGTTGAATTAACTTCCCATTGGTCTCGAAAGTAAAATATTTTGAGAAATATGGAAAATTTAATGGTATTCGAAATATAAATAGTAATAAAAGTAAATACAGTTACTTAAGTTCTTGCTTTATCTATCGCGTATCTTTAACTATCATGTTTATAAATTTAAAAGTTTTGTATATTTTGTGTCCAAGGGTATATCCTATTATCTATTTACTAGAATTATATATTTATATATATAATTTTATTTAATGGATAATAGGATACCCTTATAATTTTTATTTATATACTTTTATTTATTAAATAAAAATTTAAGTGGATAAGATTTATTTTTAAATTCTTATGCTTTAAAATAAAAAGTCGTATACTGAAATACTTTAAAACTATACATAACAAAAATACTTTTAAAAATAATGAATGTGTTTGAATGAACGAATGAAAAATTTTGTCCGCTTTAATCTCTCCAAAATTTGATATTTGATTGGCGTTAATTTATTAGAGAGATAAAGCATATTATTATAAATTCTAAAATAGTTTCTAAGCCATTACACTCGAAAAATATTTCAACTACCTTAATGGCAGTGTAGTCTATAGAAAATTTAATTTCCTTGTATATTTATATTGAATCAAGTTTTTAACAACAATATAATAGCCATTAAGAATCAAATCCTTATTCTAGTGGTAAAAACTGTTCTATTTCATTGAAGTCCTTTTATACTGTTCAAAACAATTATTAGAAAAATGCATGGTTTAAACCCTTTCATGCCCAATAATTCTATCTGGGATTATCAAATTCGATTTTTTTTCTCAATAAGATGAGCTCGCACATATTTATCGTTTGATGGAAGAATCATGTCTTTTGAAAAATTAAATAATGTTTGTTTTAAATAAATGAAAATATGAAAACATGGTAATATAAAATTCAAGCCCAAAAAATTTTATGAAGTAAATTAACCCTATTTTCTTCACGTTTGCACTCATAGATGTTTGAAAATTGATTGAATTTTTTTTAACAAATAAAGTTTCAGAAAAAAAAAACATTTACACCTTATAAGATTTTAACCCCTGCTTTTTATCATTTCATTCAGGATGCATAATGAATCTATTTCAGGAATTTAAAAATTTTAGAATAAACTGAAAGAGTTAACAAAAGTACGCAAAGTGCTCCCTTATCTTGAGCAGTGTAAATTTTAAGCTATTTTAGAGAAACCCGAGGGTAGGTGGACTCCTTGAATCGCTACTGAATCAATGCCCTACACTCCTTGCCAACCTAAGTTGGGTAAATAGAAATATGCTATGGAGAAGATCCTTCCGCGCATGTAAAGAGTTCCATAAATTATTTGTGAATCCATCCATAAAGCATGTTTAAAACATTAATTTCTTTTATGGTCTAACATATTTGAATATTATTTGAGAAAATTTGGCAATTTTCTCTGAATGAAAAGTGTACTTTGGTTAAAATGTATTAAGATCATTTTATCTGTACATATTTCCCTAAAAGAGTTTCCAATTAACAGACCAACCGCGCTTTCTCTCTTGCCTTTTTACTCTTTGTTTTTATCCAAGTTATGTTGGCACGGAGTGTATGTCCATTCTTTAAAATTAATGAGTTTCGCAAACCCTCAAAAGTAAAAAGTACACATTCAACTATTTATGACTCTAAATAAAAAAAAACCTCGTAGAAAGGATGTCCTGTGCTGTAACACTGGATTACATTACTGTATTAGGATGCTTATAATTCGTTATTTTTACCCTCCAAACATGCTATAATATACATGCTGCATAGGATAAAAGGATAGACTACCTTATCTATCCCAGCGTTGTCAATTCAAAGAGAGAGTAGACCATAAAAGTGCACAGTCATCATTTTCTTTGGACTTACCCACAACGTGCGTTATCTCCTGGACAGTGTCATCGTAGGTTCCTTGACCACTTGTAGACTTTGATCTTATCGTATCCAATACTCCAATAGGGAGACTCACATAAACTGTGGTGGACTAAATTTACTTTTTTACATTTTATGAGATATATGCACAAATGAAGGACTAAGTCATGATTCAGGATAATAAGAGTGAAGTATGAATCCTTGCCATAAGAAAACAATAAGTAAGACACACTGTTAAAAAAATATATGTTGTTTATACAGAAAAAACTGTCAGCTATTGTAACAGAAAAATTAAGCATAATTTATAGAGAAAATGTTTATTTTATACGAAAACATTGCAAATTTAATGCAAAAGCTGTTTTAACAGACAAATTGTAAAGAAAACAAAATTTTGACTACCCCTGTCATTCTAGTGACAGATGAGGATAGTGAAGACACTACTACCAAGGAATAATAAATAGCCAAACCTGGGTTCGATCCTCGGACCTTTAGATCGTTAGTGCAATATATACTCGCCCAACTGAACTACCTTGGCACTCAAGACTTTAGCAAACAGCTAAAATGCTTGTTCGGTTGCAGTGTAGTACTGTTTATGCGCTGCTGTTTTTTCTGTACTTACGCTGTTAAAAAAAAAGCAAAAAACTGTTTTTACTTTAAGCAGCATAATTCAATGCAACATGTTTTTTTTTCTTAAAAATTAGTCAATTTTTTGACAGTGAGTACTATTAAGACAATTTGAAAACTAAAAGCGTGCCTAGTATCTTTCTTTTTTCCAGTTTGGTGAACACATAGGCAAACTAGTTTTAATCTATTCAGGAAAGTACTCCAACTTGAAGAATAAATGTAATTGAAAATTTATAAAAATCTTACACAGAACAAGAAAAAAATTCTGACTTTAGAAAATGGTTAATAAGTAGTTAGGAGCCTTGCCTACAAAAGGAACCACGTTCGGGCCCTGGCGTTGCCAAAATAACTTCCGACCTATAAACGGCCTATAAAGTCTGACGAATAATACCCCTCGTACAGGGAGTGCACATTAAATATGCTAAAAAGTCCCGATATCTCTATTAAAAGCTGCGGGGTGTACTCTGGTCTCGGCTCGTCCCTTTGCTATGTTTTTAAATAATAACTCACGCCGCAAATAGCCCTCGAGCTCTAGTGTGATGATTCTTCAACTAAACTTAATTTTTCGCCCCTAATGTAATATTTTAAGACGATTCCCTCTCAACAAAAATCTTTTTCAGATCAAAATCAGGAGAAATTGAGAATCACAATCTGAGAAACCGCGGTTACTTCAGAGGTGATAAATAAAAACTTAATGGAAAAAGTTGGGGGACTGCAATCTCCTTAACACAAAAGAACATCAAAATACATTTTATGTTAAGAAGGAAAAGCCAACAGTTGTTTCCCTCCTTTCGTCGTTTCTTTGAAAGTTAGAATATTAAAGAAATAACGAAATGTTTATTTTACATGTTATCTGAGTATAGATGGTAATGGCAAAAATCATAAAATTAATTATTTTTTTAGGACAGAATTAACAAATATAGCGCTTCAAACAGTTTTCTAGTAGCAATTTATAAACATTGCAATTTTTACTTTTTGATAGCTACTTTGCTACTTAAAATACATGCTTTCATGTTCAGTTCTAATTATAAATTAAATTGTTTTTACGTGCATAATTCAAATTAACAAATCTAATACATTACATTGTTTTTGCATTACCAGAAAATAAATCTCCGTTTTTTTACACTAAGCTTTTAAAAATAACAGTTTGCATGACAATTTCAACATTATCACAGTAATAAATGTAAAAATTCATGATTTTGTCTGCAGATTTTGCACCAATGGGCATGTTTCGCTCCTGAGTGGCAACAGTTCCACAGGACTAAAAATAAGTAATAGATTGGTTATTCAATGTAGTAGGCGGAGCTTACCGTGTCATACCACTAATCCCCGAAACCATCAATGAAATCCATGAATGAAAGCAGGAATTACATACGTCACGTCAAGCAAACCAATACTTAGTTTTCCGATAATTTAAATGCTTCGATTTAAATAAAATGCAAGGTAGGGCAATTTCTTGTCGATGTTTTCGATAATCGATCGACATAATTAAATGAAAGTTAGAAAAATATATTGCAAATAATTTAAATATCTTCCTCCTTTAAGTTAATATCCTCCCCCAACACAGTAAAACAATGCATAACGTTTCATCGTAAAATGGTTTGAAGCTTACCTTCCTCCGGTTTAACTAAGTAACGCTAAACTGAATTTACAGAGTAATTTTACAAATGTTTTTGCGGTGCAATGATATTATTTATATTCAATGCAATGTTCCACCTTAAAATAAATGCAAGCATACCTCCATCAGTTAACCTAACGTTACTCCGGTTTTATGGAGCAACGTTACTCCTATTTTGGGGTGTAGGTTTCTCCGTGAAGCTGAAGTAATGCTACACCGAAGTTTTAAAGTGTAGGGAAAACTAAATGGTGAATAATATAAGCTGATTTTCACTGCAAGTTTCAACTAACTTCTTTATTTTAGTCATAATTTTTTTTTATTTCAGTAGTATGTAGTTTAAAAAGTCGATGTTTAAAATTTCAAAAATTAATAACATTATTAAAATATCAAATTTTATAATTTATGTATGCTAAAGTTATGTTTTGATGACCATAAGGTTAGTAACAGACACTTAACTCAACTGCGCTCTTAAAAACACCATTAACACGACACACATCTTACACCTTACGATCTGGTTTTCGTTCACAATTCAAGGTTTTACCTTAAAAAAATCTAAGATTTATTCCCCCATTAGATGAAATATTAGGAGAAGGGAAACTAGGGGAGGGTAAATGTAATTTTGAATCATTTAAAACTATTTAGGTAGAAAAATCGTCATTAAAAATTGCAAAATTTAATAACATTATTAAAATATAAATTTTTTACATTTATGTATGCTAAAGTTATGTTTTGATGATCATAAGGTTAGTAACAGACACTTATAACAACTGCGCTCCTAAAAACACCATCTCACACCTTACGATCTTAACCGCTCGTTTCTCGTTCACAATATAAGGTACCTTAAACAAAACCTAAGATTTATTCCCCCATTTGATGAAATATTAGGAGAAGGGAAACTAGGGAAGGGTAAATGTAATTTTGAATCATTTAAAACTATTTAGGTTCAAAAACTGTCATTTAAAATTGCAAAAACTAATAACATTATTAAAATATCAAATTTTTAAATTTATGTATACTAAATTTATGTTTTGATGATAATAGGGTTAGTACACTCTTAAAACAAACGAGCGAATTTAATTTAATCTGAGCAGGCCCTGATCATTGCCTAGGCCTACAAGGCCCGGGCCTTGGGCCCCTGATTTTAGGGGGCCCCAAAAATTGGCTGTAAACCTATGCATTTTGTTTTACAAAAGTTATGAACATTTATTTTTACATATAAGTAATTTTAAATCATATTTTTGAATTGTTAGTAGTCAAATTAACCATGTTTTTGTTCTCTTATGAAATAATGAGCACCATTGGTTTACATAGATTATATTTGATAATGGACCTCCTACTTTTAAAACTCATAACTTTACAAAATATGAATTGATTAACCTTATCAGAGGCATACCCAGATTTTAAAAATTCTTTATTCTAAAATAGTATTACATAAATAATATACCTATATATATATATTTGGAGGGAGGGGGGGGGGAGAACCCTTAGCCTTTCGTTTGCCATGTCTATGCATTCGGTAAGGGGCCCCTGAAAGTATCTGGGCCTTGGGCCCCAACTGGTCATGGTCAGGCCCTGAATCTGAGTAATTTTCACTCCTCCAGTCTTGAAAATGCACTTCTCCGAAAGGTGCGGATCCTTTGTCTTTGCGTGTTAAACCTCCAACAGGATCACTCCAAACGAGTGATTTTAACTCAGTCTGAGTTAATATTCACTCCTTTCCAGTGTCGAAAATGCACTTCTCCAACTGGAGTGGATTTCACTCTTTTGTTTTAAGAGTGTAACAGACATTTAACACAACTGCGCTCTTATAAACCCATTAACACAACACACACCGTCTCACACCTTACGATCTTAACCGCTCGTTCTCAATTTAAGGCTCTTACCTTTAAAAAAAATCTAAGATTTATTCCCCCATTAGATGAAATATTAGGAGAAGGGAAACTAGGGGAGGGCAAATGTAATTTTGAATCATTTAAAACTATTTAGGTACAAAAATCGACATTTAAAATTGCCAAAATTAATAACATTATTAAAATATCAATCTTTTAATTTATGTATGCTAAAGTTATGTTTTGATGATCACAAGATTAATAACAGACGCTTAACACAACTGTGCTCCTAAAAACACCATTAACACCACACACTGTTTCACACCTTACGATCTGAACCGCTCGTTTCTCGTTCACAATTTAAGGTACCTAAAAAATCCAAGATTTATTCCCCCATTAGATGAAATATTAGGAGAAGGGAAACTAGGGGAGGGTAAATGCAATTTTGAATCATTTAAAACTATTTAGGTACAAAAATCGACATTTAAAATAGCAAAAGTTAATAACGTTATTAAAATTTCAAATTTTATAATTTATGCATGCTTAAGTTATGTTTTGATGATCATAAGGTTAGTAACAGACACTTAACATAACTGCGCTCATACAAACACCATTAACACAACACACCGTCTCACACCTTACAATCTTAACCGCTCGTTCACAATTTAAGGCTCTTACCTTTAAAAAAATCTAAGATTTATTCCCCCATTAGATGAAATATTAGGAGAAGGGAAACTAGGGGAGGGTAAATGTAATTTTGAATCATTTAAAACTATTTAGGTACAAAAATCGTCATTAAAAATTGCAAAATTTAATAACATTATTAAAATATAATTTTTTTACATTTATGTATGCTAAAGTTATGTTTTGATGATCATAAGGTTAGTACACTCTTAAAATAAACGAGCGAATTTAATTTAATCTGAGTAATTTTCACTCCTCCAGTCTTGAAAATGCACTTCTCCGAAAGGTGCGGATCCTTTGTCTTTGCGTGTTAAACCTCCAACAGGATCACTCCAAACGAGTGATTTTAACTCAGTCTGAGTTAATATTCACTCCTTTCCAGTGTCGAAAATGCACTTCTCCAACTGGAGTGGATTTCACTCTTTTGTTTTAAGAGTGTAACAGACATTTAACACAACTGTGCTCTTAAAAACACCATTAACACCACACACTGTCTCACACCTTACGATCTTAACCGCTCGTTCACAATTTAAGGCTCTTACCTTAAAAAAATCTAAGATTTATTCCCCCATTAGATGAAATATTAGGAGAAGGGAAACTAGGGGAGGGTAAATGTAATTTTGAATCATTTAAAACTATTTAGGTACACGCGGGAGGTTTTTTTTTAAGGTACCCCGTGTAAAGACTTAAGAAGAGATTTGGGGGGTAGATGGTTGCTGCAACCTTGCTGTATCTTAAGGTGGTAGGTAATTATAGATACGTGCTTTTTTGGGTGTTTGGGGGAAATGGTTGGTAAGTGGAGTTTTAAGTGATGAAATTCAGGTTTTTTTTATGGGAGGGGGGTGTAAATTAATGTTTGGGTAGAATATCGCGCAAGTTATTTTTCTTTAGGGTATTTATAATTTAAGTAGAAAACGGGTGTTAATTCGATTTTTTTTTGCTGAGGTAAGCGCTTTACCAACTGGGCCCCCCAGCCCCGAAAAATTAAGATTTATTCTTCATAAGGGTAATAATATAATAAATAATTCAGCCAAAGAACAATTATTCGATATTAGTTTCAGTTTAACTGATTTATTAATTGTGAAAATCAATAAACTATGTTCTATAGTAAAAGAGACATATTTTTTTAATTAAATGATTTTAAAATTAGTTTTAGGAAATATGAATTTCGAAAATAAAAACTCTTTACCAATTATAAAGGTATTTTTATAAAGTGTAACTATTAATTTATTACCATTTAAATTTGCATTCATATTTTTAATCAACTTTTAATTTATTGCCATTTAAACTTGCAGTCATAATACACATAAATCACTTTAATCAATTGTATTGAACAATATCTGAATTAAAGTTGTATATTTTTTAAATCAACTGCTGAAGAATACATCAATGCTACTTACTTTCCAATTGCCTTAACCCCCCCCCCCCCCTCTCCCGCAAATACTGTGTCTAAACAAAACCGAATTTTTAAAAATTGTATTTTAGCAGTTTCAACAATCCCTGCGTATTATTGTATATTAAATATTTTCCATATATAACGGAGTAGTTACTCTCATTATGATATTTGGTGTTTCGGTGAACGCCTATTTCTATAGTACTATTTTAAGTGTCCTATAAAAGCTTCTTTACCACATAATTTAAGTTGCTAGGCATAAAAAAAATCATGCGAGGGTTCTTGGTAACGAAAGTGTATGTGGGAGATTTTCCGAAAGGAAATCAAAATTAGAAAAATTTTACAATCTTTTTAAACACGTTTTAATTTTACGAACGTCTTACGAATAATTTTGTAAAAGTGAAGTAATTCCAAAAGTGCCGATTTACCGTAAATTTTTCTTCGCATTGTCTCTGGCAAAACGATTTCAGCCAAATGTATACCCCAAAAATTTTCTATCTCTCTATATATTTTTAAAATATAATATCTGCCTGTATGGTACAGTTTAAGTGAGATAATTACACAATACTACAATTTACTTCTATAAAATTCGATTGCATCTTCAACATAAAATAAAGGATATTTGCACGGTTTAGTTTTCTCTGCACTAGGTCATATGAGAACATTTTCTCTCATAAATCTACGGCTATATTTTAACACCCACACCTTTTCTCCCACAATATTTATTACTCTATCCAATCAAAAGGCCTAAGACCCCCCTTTATTTTCTTGGACGAGTAGGGGGGTAGGTAATGATCAACATAAAAACTCAAATTAAAAAGAATAAAGAAATATGAGCCCCAGAACATAATTAGTTCTAGGGACCTTTCATAATTCTGAACCTCAGAGTGAAAGGGGTATGGACGTATGGTTTTGAAATGAATTTTCATGGTTCTTTAATCTTTAATCACTGGACAGTTTTGCCTAAGTGAAACATTTGATTCCTTTTAGACATTCCTTACTTGGGTTTTTGGTGCTTCTTCTAGTGTTTTTGTCGTTCATTTAGTGCTTTTTAAAATACCTAAACGCTGCGTCAGAGTAATAAACCAAAATGTAAGACAAGTTTGTGTTAAAATCTTTTTGATTACGAAAATTAAATTTAAAAAACAGTAGAGGCCAAGCACTGAAATTCTTTTTGCTACAAGGCATGATTGAAACATTTATATAGCAAAGCATTATTGAACCACGAGGAGGCCTACTACTTTACAGCACTAAAATCTCAAACACAAATTATTGTTTTAGGTAAAATTTAACTGTCCATCGTTGTTTAGTCAACAGTTGTGAATTTAAAAACTCAATTTTGCTGATGTCAATGCGGTCTCTTTGACACATATTTATACTGATAATTTAGTGTCGTTTTGATGTCTATTAAAAATGCGTTTTATTACTTTAGAGAGTTACGTCTCTTTAGCCCTAAAATTACGAAACTCCATACTTGCCCATAATTTTTGTAAGAAACTGTTAATAACCTTTTTTTTTCCAGTTTCTTTCTCCACACGAGTAGGGGTTTTGATCTATGGCGCATCGCTAATGCAGCATTAGTTTTGCATAAGTGCTTTTAATTACGGTTTTACCAACAATTACAGGCAGTTTTTATGCCGAAGCCCTTCCTGTAATTGTTTGTTTTTATCACCAGTGGAAAGTACGGGGATTATTGAGTGCTGGTGAAGAGTGTTGTAAGAAAAGGGTTGTAATTCGACTCTCTTTAAGTAAAGAATTTTTCATTGTAAATTGTGTGGGTAATGCTGTAATGAAAATTGAAAATCTTGTACTTAATCATTGAATATTTTGTGCTTAAAATTGCCTATGTTTATCATAACAAAATCGGAGCAGGATTTTAATATATTTTAAAATCACAGGAGATGAAATGGTTACAGATCTTACACTTTTAAATTTGAATTCGATTATGGCTTTTGAAATAGCTAATGATGGAAAACAGATTAAATCATATTAAAATTTTGAAAATATTAATAATTAATTTCGTTAAAAAATTCAAGAAGTTTATATTTTTTGCAATAAAATCATGTCTATTATAAATACACAGTTTTATCGGTTTATACTTTTCATCTCTACATTTTAAAGAGGCACAAATCGCAATAATATGAATTTTTTGGAAACACTAAAAATCTTGAAGATTCCTTTGTAAACACCCTGAAGAAGACTGATATCTTTCTCCTAGCTGGATATACTGCAAAACTTTCTCCAGTGACTAAAATATGGGATCCGACATATTCAATGGCGATTTTGGGTGATCATAAATTCAATTGAAAGGATTAGTCATTGAATAGACCAGACCCTACATTAATTCTCTACATTACTCTTAAGACCCGAGCAAAACTCTACACATATATTCTTACATATAATCTAAACATACTTTTCATTCAAATATATGCTAAAAAGTAGGTTCTTCAAAGAATTTTTTTTAATAGTTACTAAGGGACAAGCCTTAAACTCTAAAAATACACATTTTTGTGCTATAAGTGCAACAAATAAGGCCGTATTACTTATTTGTAGTTAACAGATTATTGTAACATTATTTTTAAAGCAAAATACCTTTAAATGAACAACTAAAAGAACTTTAAAAAAAGTTTGAAAAAGAAATTAAAATAATTTTTTCAGGAAGGACCTGGTCAATTTAGGAACTAATTAAGTTCGGATATAATTGTTTGTGATTGTGGGGAGGTTTTAAAAAATGTCCCCAAATTGAGACGCCAGGTCGCAAGAGGTTATAGTTTTACTTTAGGTTTAGAGAATGTGATTTTTGTACAGCTAGGACCCTTCATATAGGTTTATTTTTAATAAACAAAATTGACTTGCACTACATTCCCACAGTTAGCTTAAAATGCTTATTTATGTGAGTAAACTTATTAAAAATAATTAATCATAGCAAAACTTCTTTTTTTAAAACTAAACATAGTTTGATTTTGCGGATTCTATCTATGGTTTAGCATGTAAAATATGTTAGCCGAAGTTGAGTATTTTAGAATTAATACCAATTATGCTACCAAGAAGTTAGTTCGAATCCAAGTTAAGAGTAAATTGTCTTAAATCTTTTAGCAATATCAAATTCAAGCAATTATTATAAGTGGATAAAATAGATGGACTCAAACTCCGTTTAGTTTGTCGAGTATAAATAATCGAACCATTAACCAATTTCACCAAGCAGATGAAATTACGTTTGGGAATGCAATTAATTTAATTTATGAACTTAAGACACGCAATCATCAAAGAAATTTTAACGAATCTTTTTAGAAGATAAAACTTCTCGGTTTTCACAAAAACTTCAATTTATGAAAGATCTAAAAAGAAAGAAGAATTATCAAAATTTTAATGGCGCGTAAAAGAATTTGAACTTTGGAAAAAAAGTTCTTATTCTTTTTTTTTTTTTTGGAACTTATAATTACTACTAAAAATTAAGAAACACAAGTTTTAAAAAAATTACCTAATTTTTTCAGCGAAATGAGAGGTAATTTTTATTCCTGAAATGAAAGAAAGCTTTGCATACAAATAAAGTTCCTTTTAAAATAAATTTATAATAAAATGTGAAGAATTCTGTTCAGTTAAAGTCTGTTTAAAAGTTATTTAATTGCTTCATTTGCACTTATTAAAAAAAAAAGATCTAGCCATACAGGCTGTGCTATACATTAGAGAAATAAATCATTTCAATTACAGTTTGATAATTTATTTTTAGTTCAAATTTAAAAAAAAAAAAACGAGGAATAAAATCAATTAGAAATTGAAGATTTAGTAATTTTTGCTGAAATGATGCTTTGAAATCAGCTCCTAGCAAACCTTTCGTCAATGAACTACCGTAACGGCCACGTTTACGGTGACGTCACATCTTTGTGATCTCTCAGAAAAAATATTGTCAAAAGAAATTAAACTTGACGTTTGAAGAATAATCAAAAGTGATAATTCAATTCCTGAAAGTGAACGTAAAAAAAATAGTTTTCAGTAGTTGTACCCATATTATCCATTTTATATAATGATAACTATTTACTGGATTAAAAACGATTAAGCTTTCCTCTATAATAATTGATAAAATACACGACCCTAAACGAGATCATTGGTCAGGTAAATTAAATTTAACGTTTGAATAATAATCAAAAGTGATAATTAAATTCCTAAAGTAAACGTAAAAAAAGTAGTAGTACCCGCATTTTCAGTAGTTATACCCATATTATCCGTTTTATAATGATAAACTATTTACTGGATTGAAAACGATTAGGCTTTCTTTTTATGTAAGATTGATTAAAATTACATGCCCCTGAACGAGATCATTGTTGTTGCTTTTTTTAACAAAAGGGGGCTTTCTTACTTAACTCCTCAATCAAAATATTTATACAGTTTTATCGAGATAAAAAAAAAATTGGAAATCCTGATGGATTTTCGAAATAGCAAACCATGTTAAACAGCCCCGATAATAATCTCCAATCATCTCAACACAAAAGAATCAGTTTCATTCGAATATTAAAAATGAGAGTTAATTTATCTTCTTCATCTGTTCTATTAAATGCATAAGAACAGGCTGTTTTCCTGTTTGAAGATATGAATTACCCTTTTTGGTGAAGAGATTTTTTTTTGTCTTCGAAATAGTTTTATTTAAATTTTCGAAAAAATTGTATTTGAACATTCAGGTAATTCGAAAGAATTTTTTTTATAACAAGGTCGATTTCTTAAATGATATTTGAGTCCCATCATTTTACTTTTACTTTTATTCTATTGCCATTATTTTTATATAGTACTCAATTCGTGTATTTTGAAAATGATTTAAAATGTTTAAGTTAAATTAGTGACGACGATTAATTAATGACGTCATAAAATAAGGGGAATGTGCTTTTGTAGAGATTATTGTTTTTGCATTGTGGATGGTTGTTCACTTTCTTGCAATGAGTCATATGGGGGTGGCTGTGGTCATCTTTTCGCCAAATGTGTCGCCAAGCACACCAAAGTCGTTAATATTCTATGTGTTGATTAATAATTTGGAGTCATATGGAGCTGTCGGAGACTAATTAGAGCTGTGTAATTGGATTTGTTTTGACTATCCGATTTTTAGTCCAATATGTCGCCAATTTCGCCAAAATATTTGTCCGAAAAATTAAGAAATGAATTAATAAAATATAAAAGTAGAATGTGTTGTCAAAATAGTTTTGGAATAAAGTTTTATATTATTGATCTAAAACAATCTAATAAAAAATAATTGTTTTCTAAAGCCTGTAAAATCAAGAAAACTTACTGCATATAAAACATCAGAATGTATGAGAAACTGCTAACAAGAAGTACCATTATCTTTTTTTTTACACCATCCTAAAAAACATAGTCGAAAAGAAAACAAGCCCAAGCGATTAGTGTTAACAAAGTGTTCTTTTCATCGAATAATGGACCCCCATACACAAAGTCTTTTGCGAATAAACCGTTTTTGATCGAACTTTAGAATAAAGAATAATAATACTAACAAAAAAAAACGATAAATTATAATAAAAACATTGAGTTTAGTTGTTTAAGGTTGCTGCAAGTTTGATCGAAGATCAGAGGACTGTTTTCCCGCCTCAATTCGGCTATCGGTCAAGTTTTCTGAGATGTTAAGGGGTCACAGGAGTCTTAAAAATGTGCAAAGAAGGTACTACAAAGCATAGTTTGATCTTTCATGTAATTTTTTAACTACTCAATATATATAAGTATAACTTTTTTATATGTAATTCTACAAGATTTATTTATTATAAAACAATTTTAAAATTTATGAAACTTTAGCCAAAACTAAAATAAATGATATTAAACATAAAGCTAATTGAACACATTGGGATTAGGCTTGCGCGGCAAATTTTAAAGTCAAAATTGAAAAAATTACCAAGAAAATAACTTTATATTGTACAAATATGTACAAACTAGGACTTATACCTAAATTCTCAGCTCAATTTTAATTAGAAATTATTTTAAGAACTTTTTACTAAACAAATTAATAAAAAATTTTAAATTTTGATTTTAAATTTTTTTGCACATTTTTAAAACTCCTATGACCCCTTAACACGCCTATCACATGATGAAAGTTTAAAAGGAAACCGCAGAAAGTTATCATTTAGCACTTTGAGGAGTAAAAAGTGGTGTAATTTTTAGTGAATTTTAGCCTTTTTTTTTTGTCAAATTAAATGGGATTATTGAAAATAAAACTCAATATTGAGTTTGCATGTCCAGAGCCCTTGGTCACGAAAACTGCAATGGGCACGGCAGGGCTTGGCTCACTAATGGGCTGTGGACCGAGAAGTTTTTTTAGTAAAGAAATATAATTTTTAAAGTTTAAAACAAATTAAATTTTCAATTAAAAATCTCAATTTTAATCCTATACAGTGAAAAGAAGTTTACACTTCAGCCAATTTGCTCATCCCTCATAGGGTTAAAAATAATATTAATAAAACTTAAAACATCAATTATCTAGGAAATGTTATGTATTTGAATAAAAGTTATATTTTACCTGAAGGTAAAGTGTAATATTAATAATATATGTTAAGGAAACATCACAAAAGGCATTGACTGTATTTAAAAGCAATAAAACATTTAGTACCCCCAAAGAGTTTTGAAACCAACATCTTGTGTTTTAACAAATATTCAGTTCTAAAAGTTTGTCGAATATTTCCAATTTAGAACACTATTCCATTAGTGAACAAAACACAAAATAAACAATTTAATTAAAATTACCCGATATCTTTATACTTGATACTTCAAACAGAAAAACAGATTAAAACGGTTTGATTTTCGTAAAACATTTCCTACATTGAGAACAAGAAATATCGTATTCATAATCAGAGAAAGTGGTGTTGCCACCGTATACTCAGAAAAATTGCCTTTCCTCTACGACTCGCTGATCTTTACCTTTTTGTTCGAAGATCGAATGTTCTTTTATTTTATATCGCAGAAAAGAACGTGGAATGGAATATTCGGAGATGATTGATCGTCTAGGTCGAATGATGATCTATTAATGCGATTACAATGACCATAATCGTTGTATATTTTTATAAGATACAAATGAATATGAGAGGATGTTTTAATTGTTTTAATGAAAAGTATTATTTATTTTTTACACTAGCTGACCCGGTGAACTTTGTTCCGCCTTAGAGGCAATAAATGAAAACAGACTTTTTATTTTTCCAAGGTCAATTTTTTATGTGGATAATTAATGTAAATTAAGAAAGGGAGTATTTTAATGAATTTTTTTATTGGTCATGTATTTTAGTGCATGGGTTCCACTCTTTAGTGAAGCACCTTGTGATACATGAAATTTTTCGTTTCATAAGCAGGTTCAAAAACAAATAACGCAGATGGTCTTCCGACACGTGAATATGCCCCATATAATTGACCATGGGAAAAACATGTATTTTCTAGATTCAGACAACAAACTTTAAGGATTGTCCTTGTGCTTTGTTGATGGTCATGACGAATGCAAGGCGGATCGGAAATTGAAGTCGTTTAAACTCAAACGGCATGTCGGTTGGGATCTTCGGGATTTTTGGAATGATAACTTCCTCACCTTTGAATTTTCTTTTGAGTATCGTCGCTTACGCCACATTGTTCATCAATTTCCTACCACCAAACGCTTCCGTTGCAAGTTTTGGTTGGTTTATGTTTCGAAGCATGATAAATACGGATCCAACCTTTAATCGTAAATTGTGCGGTATTAAGCCCGGCTCATCCAAGGAGCTTGAAAATTCAATTGGATAGTTGTTGGCTTCATTTTCATTTGTTACACGTCAATAGATTTGAAAGAATGCAGTGTACCAATGATCTCATTCTGAATTATGAAGTTTAAGTTATCTACATCTTTATTCTTAGCAGCCAAAATTGCTCGCTCACTCAAATACTCATTATTTTTTTAGTAATGATGTTTGGGAATACTGTGTTGAGGAGTTTGTCTTTTCATGAGGCAAAGTTACAGAAATTTTGAGGAGATGAAATCAATCTAGCTTTATTAACCCATCGTTGCGCGGATGTACCCTTAATAACCCTAATTAGAAGTTTTTTTGTGTAAACTTTTATTTTCCCCTTTCCACTGGTCTACTCCATCAGGATATTAAACTCTCCTCCCTTTCTGATATGAGGGGTTGATTGTATCCGGGCCCTTCCAGGAGTTCGAGGGCTTTCCCACGGGCCCCTGTTCAACTTGAAAAATTATAGTGACATCATTAGAAACATTTCCATAACTATTTTACTTTATTTACTACACTTAATATTAAAGCTTGTTTAACCCTTTCAGTCCCAAAAATTTACTACACTACAGAAATATCTGATATTCACAAAATAAGCTTATTTTAGGTCAAAAATAAGAGTTAAATAAGAATTTTTTTTTAAATTTTTTAAATGTTTTTTTGAAATAATGCCAAATTTTTTTTACTGTGGAAAACAGCAAAATAAAAAATATATAATACCCAGAAACACTTCGAGTTATATATTTTAGGGTATCTGACCATATTATTAAAAAAAAATTAGTAATTATTTTAACCGAAATGGTTTAAATTGTGTTTTAAATATGTGGAACTGAAGTGAACTTATCAAAAATCAGGTGAAACACTTGTTGGCTATTTTCTAAATAAAAAAAAATAGTAGTTCTGACTTCTATTAAGATTAATGTAAAATATTGTAGAATAGAACAAAGTGTGACAAATCAAATGATGTGTGTTTGGATGTCATAACGGGGCATAAACATTTTGAAAAAAATATTGAAAGTGATGATTCCAAATGGCATCACTGGGACTGAAAGGGTTAAACTTTACTCGTTTATAACGTCGTATAAACACAGCAGTTGTTTGAAAGACGCTGTAACCGGGGTATACTGCATTTCTTCTTTCGACATTTAAGTGTCCAAAAATGACGACCATGATAACTGACCGGAACAAAACCTAATCAATTCCTTGCCGAATCTCTATTTACTCACACATATCACCACCATTTCCTTGCCATCTTATCACCTGCTCACATCAAAGACAGAAAAAATATATCGATTAATGCCTTGATTAGAACAGAACAAAAAACTATCTCCCGCCTAAAAAAAAAGAGATCACAGAAAAAAAAATGGCAGCCGTAAAAGATAAACGAAAGCGAAAAATAAATGGTTATTAAATAATCTTTTTCGCAGGTGCAAAAGATCGTTTGGAGTATTTCCATTGGATGTCGGTATATAAATTAAAGATAGCTTCGGTTCTCTCGTTTTCGATATCGATTAAATGACGGATGTGATAATCGATTTTCGCTTAATAAAATAATGAAATTACATTTTTTTTTCTCTTTTGGGTTTTTATAGCTAAAAGCGAGCTTCAATTTTATATAGAGTCAGTATGGACGAGTTTTACGAAATTAGAGACAGCAAAATAGGATTTATTTTATTCAACTTTTTAAAAAGATGATTATACGGTTAAATATTAAAATCCAACTGCAACCCAAGAAACCATTAACAAAGTTCTTTTTACGATGAGTCTCATTTTCTTTAAATGTTTAACCGGCTTATAACCATTAGTACTTAAAGTGCAACTTGTTCTTATTCTTTACATTTATTACAATTTATCGGTTTAAATTATGTGAGACACCAAGTTACAGTGATTCACGAACAGAGAAACATTTAAAGTTCTTCTGAAAGAAAAGTTTGCACACAACTTACTTTCGAGAATACCAAAACACATTGAATTCTAGCATTACCAAGAATGAAACCAACACTTCTGAAGATGTTGCCACTCAAGGCGTAAAGCAGCACACTAAATACTATTTTTTTTTAATTCAGCAAATGTCCTAAATTAAATATTCTTGGTATAAAGTACTTCACTTATCACGAACTAAACTCTGGATATTCCTTATAATCTGAATTTTCAAACTTAATAATGAATCCTCTGCTCTTCATACTATTAAACTCGATTAAATTAACGACATCGATGTCAAAACTAATAGACACTGTCCCTCAATTGACACCAAATCCGCACGAAGTAAGTACAACAATATATCGATATTCATATCGCTATCGATTATTCGCTGAGACAACAGACGTTATTGTAATGTTAAATAAAGACTCCCATTCGCTATACTTTATCGCTAACTACGTGGAAAAGTGAACTAGTAAAATTATCTATTTCAGTAATCCATTAACGATCAATTTGTGATTACTTCTAACACCTTCAATTCTTAATAAAAGTGTTAGTTTGAAGTTTTTTTAAATTAATTTTTCGTGGAATTTAATTTGTTCTACGTAAAGTGTTCTGCATTATGGTCTTCATTTGTCTTATATTTTGGTTATTTGGACAAAATTAAACAGCAATCTTATTTTCATGCAGCATTTCTTTTCATATCGTAGGTATAATGAGTAAAAAATATCTGAATTTGCAAATCATTGAATATCAATTGTATGTATGACTAAAACAGTAATTTATTTTTAAAAAAACGGACAACGAGTGATGATCAAAGACAAGTTGACCATCTTTTTCTGTTCATCTTGCTCTACTGTTAGCTTTTTTGCTGGATTTATTATTTTTTAAAATCCATTACTAGTAGTGCCGAAAAGACACAGCAAGTTTTTCTCTCACGTCCTTCGGACTTAAAAGGACCCTTCAAGACTTATTGCTTGTGCATGATATCCCACTTTTCTACTTAAAAGCTTTATGTACCTTTTATCCTAGTAGCGCCATTAATTCATCGATTAGGTTAAAAGGCTTCTGCTTTTCTGTTTGATTAATAAGTAGGTTGTTTGTCGATGTCTAGCAAAGATTTGCTTTATAATGTTTTCCCCTTGTATCGTTTCAAAAGGGCTAATCGTTGTAATGTTTCTTTGTAACGATAGACCGGTTGCCATTAGAAATAGTAGAGTTGCTATTTTTAAATATGCTTTGACTATGTCAACCTATCGGTATCTTTCATTTCAATATTTAATTTCAATTAGCTAATATGAAATAAAATAAAATATGCATTACGTTGGGATCGAATATCGAGATTTCGCGTTTTCAACGCGTTATGGAGAGTACTGATTCTACAAAGGTGAATCTTGAAAAATTTCCCGTCTGTCTGATTGTAATGAAGCTCTTACAAAAGGAGCTACGTAATAACTAACTATGTTTGGTACACCAGTTTCTAGTAGCTGTCAGACGTCATATTGAGATTTTTGAGAAAATCGAGCATATGCAAATTGTAGCTACCTTGTAAAGTTTACAGGGATAATCTTTTTATTTTTTCAAATAATTTGTAATTTTAACTCAAACTATTTTTTTAACAGACAAATTATATAGAAAAAGGAAACTTTTTCAGGTTTTGGTTTCCCAAATTTATAAAACGGTTTAACCAAATACGAATTCCAAAAAAATATGGTGATATTTATTTACCACACAGCCGTTGCAGATACTAGGAACCTTTTTTTTGTTGAAAACTAACATGAAATTTTTAAAGGTGCATAAAGATTTAAGCAACAGCCCGAGGTTTAACTTAACAAAGGAGTGAAATCCACTCCGATATTAGAAGTGCATTTTCAATACTAGAATGAGTGAAAATTAACTCAGACTGAGTTAAAATCACTCGTTTGTTTTAAGAGTGTACTTCACGTATAAGATTGTCAACATTCAGCCTCTTTTATTTCTTTATCACGACAAATATACACTCTTAAAACAAAAGAAAGAAATCCACTCCAGTTGGAGAAGTGCATTTTCGACACCCTAAAGGCATGCATATTTTCTCAGACTGAGTTAAAATCACTCGTTTGGAGTGATCCTGTCGGAGGTTTAACACACAAAGGATCCACTCCAAAAGGAGAAGTGCATTTTCCAGTCTGGAGGAGTGAAATCCACTCAGACTGAGGTAACTTGGGAGTGTTTGTTTTAAGAGTGTATAACTTTTAATTTTAGATGACAGAGGTTGACCTTGAGGTTGAAGGATTGGTGTGGATGTCTTATCAACTTAGGAACTCGACACGTTAACTTCGTTAAAATGCTTGAATACAGCAAATAAAAAAAAAGTATTTTACCATTTCACCAAATTTGGGGTTTAATCATATGATTGATTGAATATTTACTTAATATCATTAATTATTTACATAGAGTTAGGTTAACTTAAAAGAACGATCGATTCTGTATATTGCCAACTTCTCTTAAACCATCAAAGAAAATCTCTATTAATGTATAAATCATGCCTTAGCCACTATAATTAATTGAAAAAATTTAAAAAAGTGTTTGATGCTTAAAATTTTTCCATTTCTATGTACGGCGAAAAAGAAAAATACTTTTGAAACAAGTTGGTTTGCTACAGAATCTGTCACTTACACCGCTCCCACACAACATTTTACGCTCAACAGGAAACACACTAGCACCTCAAAAAGAAATTCGCCAAACAGGGCCTTTGGCTAGTTCTAATTCAAACTTTTGTAAACAAAAAATAATAATTTTCTAAATCTTCTTTTGCAGATTTGATAACTAATCTTTATCGTTTGCTAATTTTTTTGAACTTAGAAGAATAGTGATGGATTTTTTTAATAAATATCTTTTTGCAGTCACAAGTTTACATTTCGAAAAATAAATTAGTAAAATTGTTACTTTAAAAATAAAAGCGAAAATTTGCATATTTTTTATGCAAATTTAGAATTTTTTTATGCATCTTTCTTCATTCATATATAATGAACCTTCAAAATAACTTTATTGTGCTATTACAACAATCCAAATTGAATTATTACACAATAATAATTTTTTTTCAAGAATTTTATTTTTAATTTAAATAAATTTTCTCGTTCGTTTGATGTCTTGGCAACAGTGAAAATATCGAATAAAATTGGAATTTGCATGTAATTTCAACGTAGATTAAATTTTTGGTTTTTTAAAGTTTAAATAAACTTCTAGTTAAAATTTTTTAATGAAATTTGGAATGTAGCCTAAACTGATTTTTTTCTTCAAAATAACGTATCCCACTCGTTTGTGAAACTTTTGGTACTTTCTGTGAAAGTGGGTGACGGACGGACGGAATGCACGATTATAAAACCTTCCACTTTTTACGTTATAAACGTAGTGTGGAAGCTAAAAGAAGTAATTCACAATCAAAAATTTCTAAAAAATATTTCCAAAAGTAAGTAAGTAGAGTTTCAGAGATTGCAGTTGTTTTTATTTTTGAACAACAGTTATATATATCTGGGAACTAAGTTTATAAAAAACTTAATTTTTTATTTAAAGTTACAAAAGTTCAATTGAAATAAATTGAATATCCCATATAACCTGTATTTGATAACGAAAGAAAAATCTGAAATACTAAAATCTTTTCTGCAAAATCAATTTCTTTGTAATTGGTCACTAAATCACGTCTCCTATATTTTGCACTACATAAACACACCCTTACCAGTCCATCGCAGTTCAGATTTAATCACATAATTCAATATTCAGTCTCGACATCCCTACTCCCATATGGGATATTATTAACTTACAAGAGAAACTGATATACCGATTCTTTTTAATGGAAGCACGTTTAACCCATCAGAAAATACGTCTCTTAAACGCCCCTCCAATTTAAAGGCAGTCCCACAAAATTTACACTTTAATACCCCTCTAAACTCCATGCTACCTTTACAGCGGGTCCATAAAAACGCCGATTTCACGCTAAATTCCATTATCAGTAACTGTCAGACGATATTAAAAACAACACAACCCCCTTATTTCGAGCCCCAGGTGGCTACGATACCCCCATCCCTTGATTAAGGAATGAGAGGTAAAAAGGGCAACACCACTATTTGATAAAACTAGCCTCACTCTTAGAAATAACACTTTCATTTTTGACGATTCATGAATCCTCAAGCCTCATTTCGTTAATTTTGAGGATTGTTTCGTCAAACTATCACGTGACTTTTGAGTAAACGCGAGTCCTCACTTTTACTATCGTGATTTGACGATTCTGTATCTTGATTTTGAGGAAACTGAATCTCATTGTTGTACTCACATGCTCAAAAATGACAAAATATTTCTCTAGATTAGACGACGTTCAAATCCTCATAAAAATGAGGATTCAAATTTTCCCACTTTGAGAAAACGAAAACTCGGATCATTTGCCAGTAATGGAATCGTCAAAATTAAGGAAAATTTCGTCGTTTTTGAGCATTAATTTTTAAGAGTGCTGGAGTCCAATCACAATCTGATCAATAAAGCTACGACAGACTTGTAAATTAGTCTATGGGCTTGTAACTTACAAACGCCTTAACGTTTCAACAATTCCATTTTTAAATCGCCGTATTTAACAGCTTCGTTTAGATTTTAAAGATTAAAGCATAAACTTATATGGGGAAAAATCCTTCATAAAATAATTACTTTTTGGGATGAGTCCCAGATAATTTTTGTTTAGGCAAGTTTCAGCCCAGACTATGATGGCCACATATGAGTTTCCTTAAATGCATGCAAAAAAGGCTACTCGAGAGCAATTGGTGATAATTGAGAACCACAAAAGGTGACAAAGGTTTTAAAAGGTGACATCGTACGCAGCGACGGAACTTTGAAGCTTAGTTAACGTGCACTTCCTCTATGGTACGTACGTATAGTGCACTTCCTCCATAGTCTATAGTATGGACTTTTTGGTTGCAGCACAGTCCGTTAAAAAGTCAACAGTTATTTTGTCAATGTCAGGGCCAAAGACATTTCGAATACAAAAAAAAAGCACCCTACCTAATGCCCCCAGCACTGATAGGATGGTATATTATAGACTTGGGATCAGTTGCTGAGAGGCATTACGTGTCCGCCTCATAACCCCAAGTTTGCGGGTTCGAGCCTCGGCTGAGTCGCCATATTTTCTGGACGGTAAAATCGATTTCACGCATATAATATGATAGTGTGGCATGTAAAAGATTCATGGAGTAAGCATTTTGGCTTAGGTTCTTCAAAATTAAATCTCGGCATACTTTTAACATCCACAGAGAGCTCAGATTCATTGTAACCTGAGAGTCAAAATTGTGGTAGCGAGAGTAGCCTAGATGGTGATACAAAAAATAGCTCTAAGTCCTGGGGAATATACCGACTCTGCAAAGGCTTAGCCGCCAATAAAGCAGCCCAAAAGAATATATGGACTTTTCACACACTCCTGTGCATCCATCTGTACATCCTAGTGGGATAAACCCTCAATCAAGAGAGAGAGAGAGAGAGAGCAGAGCACAGAAAAACCGAGGAAGACGAAATTGAATAGGAAAAATAATTCAGGCCCCCATGGGTCTTATAAACGAGATAAATTATTACGCCCCCCTCCCTAGCTTAGGCCCCCGCCTAATCATGGGCATACATTCCGATTGGCGGGGCCCTAGCATTCTGACTCGTGGGACCCTAAAGGGTGCTAGGGGCCCCTAGGGCGCCATAAAATTGACAGTCAGTTATTTGGTTGGAGTAAGTACTGTATTAGTGATGCATGCATCTGTAAATGGTTCTGTGCGTTATTTGTACGTGCGGCGTATATCACTGTGATGGAATATAATGGGTAATAGATATGTCTGTCTTATGGGGCCATGGGCGATATATTACGCAACCCCTGTGGTTTATGGTATATATGCTGCGTGGGATGGTGTGTTTGGAAAAGAAATCTTCTATTGTGCTGTTTTAAAGTGTTCTTTTAAGTGAGGAAGGATATTTTTAGGAACTGAATTGTAAGGAAGGATGATTTTTTTTTCTGCACTGTAACAAAATGTATGATGCTTATTTTTTTTCTGCACTGTAACAAAAAGTATGTTGCTAATTTCTTTGTTACACACTGTAACAAAAAGTATGTTGCTTATTTCTTTTCTACACTGAAACAAAAAAAATGTTGTTTATTTATTTTCAATACTCTAACGAAGAGTCTGTTGCCTATTTCTTTTCTACCCTGTAACAAAAATTCTGTTGCTTTTACAGAAAAAAAAACTTGCAGCTGGTGTGTCAGAAAAGTACCGTGAAGTTTACAACGATAATATTTTTGTTATACAAATAATTTTCATTTTTAGCCCAATCTTTTTTTAAAATGGCAAATTATGTAGAAAAAAAAAGAAGTTTTGTTTTCAAAATCTGAAAAACGGTTCAACCGAAATAAAGAAAAAGTGAAATATTTACCACACAGCCGTTGAAGATACTAGGAACCAATTTTTGTTGAAACCTAACATTAAATTTTTATTGCATAAATATTTAAACAACAGCCCGATTACAGTAAAGGTAAAAACATAACTATCTTTTCTTAAATAGATTATAAACATTTCGAATGTAACAAGTGATTAAAAGAAATTCACCTTGTTTTGTCTCCCATGAATGATTTATTAAACTGCATTCAAATAACTCAGAAAAAGAAATTCGATGACTAATATATGAAGGATTCAGAATAAAAGTGAACCAAGTTCCACTTTTTTAATTTCATTAACGGCTTTAACTTTAAGCCTCTGTATAGCACAAAGAAGCTTTTTACGGACTTGGTTCACTTGTATTCAGAGCCCTCCATAAGAATTCACTAATTACTTTGATATGAACACAGAAATAACTGAGGCCTGAAAAGAGCAACTTTTGAAACACGGTGTAATCAGATTAAAATCCGTTACTATTTATAGACGTACACTTCTCTCTCTTTACACCTCTCAACCCAACAAGCTCGCATGAAATATTCAGCGCAGAAACACCATATTCCCTAAAATAGTAGTTCATGGGGAAAGTGGTCGTACTAATAACGGGAAAAATTCTCTACCGAAAGTTAGTTTTAGGAAATCCCTTTCCGTGGGGAAATTACTGGTTGGGTTTGATAAAAGGGTAACTTTTTTTGGTTGTCAAATATTAGATTTGTATTTGTATATAAACTCAAATAAAGAAACGTCGTCTTCAAAAGTACTCAGGTGTCGGCTCCTCACTTGACTGTGGTTCTAAATTACAACGCCCGTCGCCAATAGTCCTCGTGCAGCTCTAGTGCGACGATAATTCAAACCTACCTACCCTCTTCAAAAGTGACCAGACAGCGTTGTGGCGAAACTCAAACTACCACAACGTATTATATGATTTTTTTTTTCTTTTTTGGTGTAAAGCGAAAAAGATTAAATGTTTTTATTGTCATAAAATGGGAAGAAAGTTACTTAGAACGTATTTCGAATTATTTTATCAAGATAATTAAAATTTTGGCTATGGTTTCAGTATGGTGAATAATGATTACTATATTAACTGCAACGGCTGAAATGTTTCAGATATTTTCGGTACTAGGTTGAACCATTTTACAGGCATTTGATTCCAGAGCCTAAATATGGTTCAAGCAAATACCGAAAAAAGGGTGAAATATTTCACCACCCAACCGTTTTAAATAACATTATTATGGTAAAATCAAGCGCCAAATCTATAAACAGTGGAGCTTATCTTCTCTGAGTTTTTGTCGCAAAAATAAAAGTGAACGTTTGTATTTGTAAATAATATTAATTTGATATTTTACAAATGTACTAGGCTTTAACAATAATTGTAGAGAAAGTCGGTTGCACATGGATTGACCTAGAAATGAAAATACAAACTGATAATAATGCCATAAACCTTTTAAATTGTAAACGAAATATGAAAGTTGAAGTAGGAGCTCACAAAATTCTCGTCTTTTCGTTTCCGAATATATCCATTGGACTTTATTTTTTTTATTTCTATGATTATATTTTTTGTTTTTAAATTGCACCCCTCATTTCTTTAAATTTGACATAGGTTCTATCCATTAAGTAACTCTATGTACAATCATCATTGAGGTATCCATTAAACTCTATATTTATTCCTATCCTCACCTTTAGATCTGTATTAAATTATCATTTTCTCTTTCTATATTCATTGGAATTAGTTTTCTACGAAAATTTAGTTTTTAGTTTGTTTTTACTCTCTACACTCTTAAAACAAACGAGCTATTTTAATTCAGTCTGAGTAAATTTTCACTCCTTTTGGTGTCGAAAATGCACTTCCCCTATAGGAGTGGATTTCACACTTTTGTGTTGTTAAACCTCAACCCATCTTAACAACAAACGAGCGATTTTAAGGCGATTACGAACGATTAAGGAGTTAATTTCACTTCTTTCTTGTGGCGAAAATGCATTTCTCATATAGGAGTGGATTTCACCCTTTTGTTTTTGAGAGAGTATCACTTAAGATGTTCTTCGGATTCTAATCTGTTAATTATCTATTTTCTCAGACTTCATTAAATTCTAAACTTCTATCTTCAAATGTATTCATTAAATTATATTTTTCTTCTTTTCATTTCTTTTTGTCTCCCATTAAAATTTTTAACTTTCTACCTCTATAGGCATCCAATAAATAATGAGTTTCTCTTTCTAAACCGTGTCGATATAAATATAACTTTAATTTTCTTCTTTTTTATCTGCCTAGAACTTCATTAAATTGTAAAGTTTCGAACCGATTCTATTCAGAATTCGTCGAATATCACTTTCGCTTTTGTCAAACAGATACAGCGAAATGTACCGGAAGAATTAGTGAAATGGAAACCGCGAGAGAAATTTTATTGAATACTCGAACGCCATGTTTGTCGGTTTAATTAGATTAATTAGTGTTAAGAGTCTGGAGGAGGATTCGAATCAAGGTATTCGAGTGCGTAACTTTTGTTGAATGTAATGAATCAGATGTTTGTATCAGAATTTTATATATCTCGGTTATACATATTTAAAGTGTTACATGAAACTTAATTTGTGCATTAGGAGTTACTTTTCTTAAAAAATACCTTTTTTATGAAACTATAAACAACTCTTGTATATTTATATAATGAAATTAATTTATCTGATTTAATTTTTTCTGATATTTAACCCTTTTAGTCCCAATGATGTAATTTTTCATCATTATTTTAAAAAAAATAGGGCTGACATCTATTGAGATAAAAATAAAAAAAAATATTTTCTAATAATAGAAAAAATTGAAGAATGGAATGATTGACATAAATAGCTATAGACGATCAGAAAAAAAATTCTAAATAATGATGCCAATTTCTCATTGGGTACTAAAAGGGTTAATATTATGTACAGACATTTCCTGATCGTAATGTAATTACAGGGATACTCATCAAACTACTGTAATGAAATGATTTTTTTCAAGCCTGTGTTTTATTGTAGGTCAATTAACTCATATTTCATAGAAGAAATTAATTTACTAGAAAAGTCAATGTTATTAAAGTCATTAAAAGTAAATATAAATTTTAAAATAAGTAATGTAAAAAACGTACCCTCCATCATATAACAATGTGTTTATAATATTTATTTGCACGGCTGAACGTAAGAGATTTATGTTAACATTAAGTCTTATTATTGAAAGAATTTTGCTCATAAAATTATAATTAGAAGTTTTTCATTCCTTCTTAGTTAAAACTAAGTTGTTCCCTTACTTAAATTAGAATTTTATTTGCTGGCATAATTATTTAAATACATAAAAACGGTTAAACCATCAGAGAATTTTGTCACTATTAAATCTTTGAGAGAATTTTGTAAAATTCTAAAACTATTTTTAGAAATAAAGCTTTGCTCCCTTGTTAAAATTAAATAAAACTTTAAAATAAATTTTGAAATTTAAATAAAAATGTAATTTACATAAATATGTTTCATTTTCACTTAATACTTCTCCATAAATGGGTAACTAAAAATACGTTAACGATAGAAAACTAATCCATTCAAACTCTTTAGTTTGTTCGAAACACGAAAATAAAAATAAATAAAATCAGACGATTTGAAAGATTAAAAGTCAATCCTTGAACCCTCCGGTCAGACGATTCACACGATTCCTTTTCCTAAATCGAACGATGTTCTTACTTTACTACCTTTTATCGTTTGAATCAACACACTTTGCGAAATTAGGAAAGTTTGATTCTATCGGCACTTCCTTTTATATCGTTTTTGTTCTTAGTCGTGTTTAAATTCACCTGTGGTTCGAAGTATAAACAAAAGTTTTTATAAGTCTGCAACGTGCGAAAAGAGTTTGGTGTAAAATATTTATTCATTAATCATCAAGGTGGTAATAAATGGTTGATAGGTTAAGGAAAGAGTTAGCAACTAAGTTGTGAACGTGGCATAGTTATTTCTAGCTTTTTTTTTTTTCATTTAACTAGTATTTTTCAAATTAATATTTCCTTTGAAGAAAACGTGACATAGTTTAGATTGTTGTAACTTTTAACTACAAAATAGCACTATTATTTCTCGATCATTTTGAGTAAATTGGGTTTTTGACAGCAAATGATTAAGTCTGAACATTTAAGTTGGAAAATACGTCCCTAATGCAAGTGTCAAGAGTTGAAAATGTGACATTGGAGCAAGTTTTCCAATCTATCAAAAATAACACCTAGTAATTATTCAGAGTTTATGGAAGCATTTCGGACTCCATAACTGACTTTCAATGATAACTAACTCTCACTGACTCCATAACTGAGTCAGTGGGTCTATTGACTAACAAACTAAAGCGATTTTTTTATCAATCTGTTTTCGTTTTATAGTAGTATTGTTAAGAGTTTTTTTTTTATCAAATAAAATTTATCAGAATTTAGGTCGTAGTGTAGGGTAGTGTAATCGTTTCCGGCTGCCTATTTTCTAGAATTTAGGTCAGAATAAGTAAATTAAAAAAAATCTAATTTTGAAAAAAACCCAGAATTTCTTTAAAGTTTTTTTCGAATTTATTAAAATTGAACCAAATGCTTCAGTGTGCAGGACAAATCCTATAATTAAAATTTTTTTAAAGAAACTTCTCACCTTTCTACGGCCAATAGTAAGGCAATTTGTCAAAAATTTTCTAATGAAAGCTGCTGATGTCAATAATAATTACTAAACTTGAGAAAGAGGAGTTGTGACGTCACTCCAATGATCGTCATCTTTATACGTGATCTTTTTCATTTGCATTTTGTGCAATTATATTTTGAATATTTAAAAAAATATTTAAAACCTAGTCTGAATAGATTGCAGGGAAATTAGAATTTTATGATATTTTTGCTGTGCTGAATTGATTAAACATATTGCGAAATTTCCAGCCACTTTTACTGAGTTTTAAATTATTTTTTTTTGTGACACATTTAACCTATAGCAATGAGGTTCTTTCAGATGTTGTAACTCGCGTGCTTACTTTGTTGCGCTTCCTGTGGTTTCATTGGTTGTTTCTATTTCTACATAAAAATGAGCGTTTCTTTCGTCGGCTGCATTCGAATTTAGAGTTCTACCGTGCAAATTCAAAATATTCAATGCATGCTCGTCAATGTTGTTTGAGAACTTCGGTTTGCCGACCCGGCAGCGCAATGGTTGAGGTGTTAGCCTTTGGAGCTTCTCGGTCCGGCAACGAATCTAGGCATGGGTGTTTGTGTCTGTCGAGTATATGCAGAGTACGTGCTCGTTAAATCTGTTGGGCCCGAAAGTCCTGTGGGCGGTCATTGCACAGTTTCCCACGGGTACAGGTTCCTGGAGACTATTTCCCTCCGCTTCAGAAACATGTCTAAATTGTGGAGGTGGCGAGCGATAGATGGCAGCATCTGTCACGTATATGTGAGCATGTGAGTGTGAGTGTGTGTTGTGACTGTCTTACTTGACGAAGGTTTATAAGCGGCTCTCTGAGCAAGCACACAAGCCTGAAAATATATGTATACCAACCAACCCTGGGCTCCATGCGCGTCCCGTCATTAGCTTTGGTGGTCACGTGATCTATCAATCTAACACTTTAACTGAAATATGCATGTTAACAAACTAGAGTGATTTTTTTATCAATATGTCTTATTGTTAAGCGTTTTTTTTAATTAAATAAAATGTATCAGAATTTAGGTCAGAATAATCAAAATCAAAAATATTCTAATTTTGAATATCAACACAGAATTTCTTTTAAATTTTTTTACGAATTTATTAAAATAAACCAACTAAATGCGACAATGCGGACGATAAATCATATGATTAATTTTTTTTAAAAAAAAACTTCTCACCTTTCTATAGCCTTCACCATAAAAAAGAGCTTTTCTTTCCTCTGAAGTATTCTAATATCGAGTTCTACGGGCAAATTCAAAGTATTCAAAGTATTACTAAAACGTCAATGTTGTTTGAGAACTTCGGTTTAGGTGATATTCTGATTAGGTGATTTAGAGCTTTTCTTTTCTCTGTTGTATTCTAATATCGAGTTCTACGGGCAAATTCAAAGTATTCAAAGTATTACCAAAACGTCAATGTTGTGTGAGAACTTCGGTTTAGGTGATATTTTGTCTTATGGGAAGAATGTTAGCAAAATTCTGGGTCATCAATTTTATGTGATTCACGAACAGAGAAAAGCTTTTGTCCTTTTGAGAGTAAAGTTTATAAGCAATATCCTTTTCAGTAAGGTAAGAAAATATTGCATTGAATAAAATAAATTTTATTCCGGGAATTTCCAAAATTGAAAGCAAAACCACTGAAACTGTTGCCACTCGCAACGTAAAACATGCCCATTTTTTGTTACAAAGAAAATGAATAATTTTGGGTAAGCAAGGATTAAAAAAAAAAAAAGATTGGTTTACCTTTGTGGCATCACCTTGAGTGAGTGACGTCACTCCAGGGAATAGCAGCACGTACTTACGTTGAAAACCTCTAAAAAGGAAGTAATTAAAGTTTATAATTGAGTTTGTTTTGTTTGAAACCTTTAAAGTAATTTAACATCCATCTAAGAAAAACAAAACACTTTAATTATTTTTATTTTGCAAAAAATTAGTAAAAAATAAAAAACTAATTTTAACTAACTACTTAACAGTTCTCAAGTCATTATTTCTCAAGAAAATTTTCATAACAAGCTCATTAACGAAATCCTTAGGGATAACTAATTGATAAAAGTGACGGAAATATTCAGGAGTACATTAGTTAAGGCGTTAGTTAATACCGCTAATTACAATCAGCTGACATAAATAACCAAGTGGGATCTGTTAAGACATTAGTTAATTCTCTTTTCAATATTCATGATTATCACTCAAAAAGATGCTTTTAGTGATTATTAGAGCTGTGTTTTAAAAAGTTCTTACAAAATAAGAAACTTTTTTTTTAACGTTGAAGGACTTCGGCAGCTAATTTTAAGTGGTTTAAAAAACGATTTTCCGTTGTTCTTATTTTATTACCACGATAAATAATTAATTATTTTCCCAATACCTTGTACTTGAATATTGTTGGGTGGGAAATTCTAACGGGGCTACTTAGATATTTTTTGTCATAGTTTTCGTAAATATAATAATACAAATACAATAAATGTAAAAGGAATATTTTAAAACAAATTTTCATTCATTTGCTTTATAAATCTATTGATGAAAAAAATCCGTTTAAGTCCCAGACTATCTTAAAACGCATCCTAAAAGACCATAAAAACGATATTTTTAAGCGATAGGTGACATTTGTACAATAAAACGAAGATGCCATTTTATTTTTTCTGAGACGTCATACTTCGGAACTTTTTTTCGTTTATCATACTACGTCATTTCGGATGATACAGAAGTTCCAATGCTCTTAAAAATTGCATTTTATATTGAACCAAATATTGGTTTCCATTTAGCTGGAACTAAAATGTGCGCATTACATTTCACCATTTATTTGTGACACCGCAGACACCAACTTATGGTGTAAGGAACCAAGTTGCACGTTTTCGTTAAAGCCATTTTTTTTTGTATCGTGTTGAACCAAATGTTTCATTTGCGTTACTCCATATGGTTGTAAAAAAAATCACACAACATTTTGCTCGAAATTTAACTGTAATTTCTAACAGTGTAATTGGATTGGAACTAGTCACTCTAAAAGCACTGATGAAAGAATAAGGAAATGAAAATGTAATCAATTAGGTTCTTGAAAACTTTTTACATATTTAAACTTTTAAGTATTGATCAAATATCTTTATTCAGTCCTTTTAAAAACAGATTTTTTTTGCTCCATTAAGCATCTAAAGTTTATACAGAAACGCCGCTCATTGTGATCACGGTTAATGTTATCAATCGTTTAATGTTATCAAAATCCCGCTTAGTCCCTTCCGCTTATATCAAAATACATTGAAAAATTTTCGTTTATTGTAATCAAATGTTCGTTTATTGTTATCAGTTTATATGTAAATTTTATTTTCCGGAAATCAATCAAACCCGTGTTGGGGGGGGGGGGGGGGGTATTTTGCCGTTTTCGGTCAAGCATTGTATTCGGTCAAGCATATTCCGTATCCTCTGGCGTTGGGAATGAATGACTTTTCGCAACTGCATGTCCATAAAAGGCTTTCATGTTAATTGTCTAAAAGAAAGTCCAATCCCTATAGAGTTTTACAGCAGCAACTCCTAATTTAAAATTAATTATATTTTAATATTATGTAAAAAATCATTTTTTAGTTTAAAACTTTTTTTCGGGTATTATAATTAATCGGTTATTGTTATCAAATCACGTTCGTCCCGATGTGATCACATTAAGCGGCGTCTACTGTACTTGGTTGCAATATCCTTTTTCAACTCGGTTTGTAGCTGTGAAAATTAAAGTGAACAAATAAATGAATTAAATATGAAAATCAAAAGTCAAGTATAAAGTAATCAATTAACATTTAATTATGCAGTCTTATTTTATCTAAAGAGCAATTACGCATAAATTACGAATAAAAAAAACGAATCGCGATTACGAATTAAAAAATATATTTCCCAAATCTGGCCAGGTCAGGTGTAAATAAAGAACTTATTACATTGGAATAAAAAAAAGCTCGACATCCATCCTTTGTTCTTCAGAACACAATTTCCGTAAATTCGTGTTGCCACATGGTAAAAGAGAAGTACTTTCGGAAGTCGCCTGCGTGTCGCCAAGTGCCTTTGACAGACAAGACGACTTCCCGCCATTTTCCTATTCATTCGAGATGTTTTCTTGCCTTGAGTTCTATACTAGAACATATTTTTTATTCTCTCTTCCCTTCTCTATTTTTCCGCGATTTCCTATTGATGAAAAGGAATTCCGTTACGGTTAGGGCGAATTCGTTTTTATATATTATTATTTTTCCTCTTCAACTTTTCTCTCCTTTCAATGGCAACAGTCAATACACAGCGAACAAGTGGTGGAGAAAAAAATGGTGGACGGATTTTGTTGTCCTTTTTATTTTTTAATTTTTTGAATGCTTTGAAGAGGAATGATTTTCAAAAGAAAAATGCAACGAACAAAATAAACAATAATTGAAGAAAAAAATTGGTATGAAATAATTATTCGGGTCCTTGAATGAACTTTTGTATTTTCGTTCGAATAAGTTTTTTTTTAGAAGTTCTTTCGGAAATGATGGTTTTGAAGTACTATTTCATTCATGATTTCTTTTATATACCTCTTATTTTTATATATATAACTTTATATATAGGTTGCGTAAAGCCTCATTCAAAAGCCCTTCAATTCATTCATTGAGCTCATCTAATATTTAAGTGCCAGAAGTAAGGTAATGATGCATTTTCAATTTTGATATTAATGGGAATTTCCGATTAGGTAAGGAATTTTTATAGCTTTGATGAGCTAAGAATAGTATTTAAGGGTTATTTTAAAGATGTTATAGAAAGGGTTATTTTAACGATGCTATAGAAAAAGTTAATTAAAAAAATATGCTTTTTTTGCAGTATCGATAGCAAAAGACAAGTTTATTTCAATGGTTGTAACGTTTTCATACATTTTGTAAAGCGATGCTCAGTCTTGAAGATTTTTAGTGGAAAATTGGCTATTGACAGAATTTTAAATGGAATCTTTAAAAAAAATGGCTTTGAGAAGATAGCTGTAAACGTACTAAATCTGTTAATTAGCATTGGGTTATATACATTTATAACAGAAAGAACTAGTGCAGTGGTAACTGATTTTTAATTTCTACACCGGTTCTCAGTGAAGACAGCGGTGGGTGGAAACCAAAATGAATGTACATGAGGAGACTTTTAAAACTAAATTGCCAAAGGATTACTATTTCTTTGATTTTACAATGTGTATTTCACTATATTCACCAATCGGGGATCGAGAAAGAATTCCTTTTCATTAACACTGTAATGCATGAATTTTTTTGTTCATCCCGAAAAAATATATTTGTATCTTTAATACTCATACATTATGGAAAAAATGCTGAAAAAAAAATTAACTGCATTGGAATTGAAATAATTTCATTTTTTTTTTTTAATTTTTGCCATATTGCAAAAAACAACCACAAAATTCCAATTTTGATAAGAATGATAATAAAACTACTAAATATAGTTTAAAATAACCCTCTTGAACCATAATATCTTTTTCAAAGCAATTTTTTTGTATTTAGTACTAATATTATTTGAATACTGCCAAAACACTTAAATTCACAACAGTTAAAAAACTTCACTTTTTAATTTTGAATACACTTTTACTACTGTCATTTATGAGGGTTATTATTAACTAAAACTTCAAAATGGAATGTAATAGATAAAAAAACACAAATTTGTCGAGAGGGAGCTCTACTTTAATAGAATAAAGTGGATTATGTTACTTGCTGCCATATGGCAACAGTATGCATTAGAGGGTTAACATTCCTGGGCTACTCAAGTCCAGAAACGTGCCCATTTTGAAATTATTTAAAAACTTTTTTAGAATATTTTTCCAATTATATTCAACACAATTTGAAAGACCTCTAAAAGAATACAAAGCATCAGAATGGAACAATGGTGAAAGATCCAAATATTAGCCGTATGAATCATTCTTTTAAAGAAAAAATTACTTCTGATAATTGATTGCTCGGCCAACTGAAGATAGCCATAATCTCTAATCACATCTATTATTACATTTACAAGCCCGGAATCCTTTAACACTTCAATTACGGAATTCGTTCCAACAAACCAGATATGTAAAAAGTTCCAGAACATTCTCCTCACGTCGAAGAATATCCATCACGAAAATAATCGTTTGGAATTATAAATTCGGATAGTCACGTCTAGCGCCATATGTCGATAGTTTGAAAAAGCCGTTTGGCATCACTCCGGTAATGTGGCTTTAATCGCAAAATGTATCGCAGGCTGTGCGAAGAAAGGATTAAGCTATTTCTATGTATATAGCTGCGCGGGAGGAATGCCGAATTTTAGTTTATTTTTTAAAGAACATTTGATCTCTGTTCATGCTATTTTTTATGACTTCCCCCCTCCCCCTTCCAGTGAAACTTATTTAAGAAACTTGCACCGTGGATCAATGTTATTCGAGTTCTAAAATTTTATTAGAAATTTAGAAAGCCTAGTTTGTATCCTCTAGGCGGATACATTGTGCTTACGTTGTTGCTATTGCACTAATTAATTCTGTATTATCTATGTTTAACAAAACTTAATAATAGCATAGCATCGTGTAGTTTAATCGTTACTGACCTAAATAGACAGGAACAGTAAGTAACGGAAACACAATTATTCGCAAACAATTAACGTTAAACCTGCGAAGTTAAAAGTTCCAAACAAGCTCACAATGGCGCCACAGTTTTTTTTTTCTTCCGCGTGTCCGCTCGGGTGTCGACCTATTCACTTGACCAAGGTTCTAAATAACAACTCTTAATTGGCTTTGTTCAAGCTCCCCATGGAGGCTAGAAATAGACACCCTTAAAAAAATATCTATCGACCTAATATCACATCATGTTGATTATTAATTGTGCATAAACCAATTTAACTTGTAATTTATGTTGCAATAAATTTGTTGAGAATTAATATTTATGAATCGAAAACAATTATAAAAACAAAAGGTTATCCATTTAAAGAACTGACACATAATTTTTTTCAGAGACTGTTAAGGTAGGCGAGCACCCAAAATTCTAAAATTTTTACTATTGCTTTAATCTTTTAAAAATTTGGCATAGTGATTTCGAATATAATGAACGATGCTTTTTGGGCAATTTTTTTATTTAAATATAATTGATTTATTTTAAACGGTGTTTTTCAACTAAAAAAAGGTGTTTACGCTAACACTTCTAGCATAAAAAGTTTTACATTAATTTACCTGAAATTTTTTACAGATGCTATTTTAATATATATCTGTGCCATGAAAGCATGTATCAGTTCAAAACGAAGAATTTAAGACATAATTAATGTTTATAGGATGAAAATTCAATATGGCAGACTTGTTAGCGTAAACCTCTTTTTTTAGTAGAAAAACACCGTTTAAAATAAATAAATTATATTTAAATTTTAAAAAATGCCTAAATAGTATTATTCATTATATTTGAAATCAATATGCCAAATTTGGAAAAGATTAAAGTAATAGTAAACATTTTAGAATTTTGGGGAATTTCGGGTATTCGCCTACCTTTAAGTATTTCCGGTCATTTTCGGAAATGAAAAAATAGAAATATTCATTAGAAAAAAATTTAAAGATCTTAACATTTGAAGAACTGAATCTGGACAGATTTTTAAGAACAAAAAATTCCTATAAATTTGAAGTACTGATGGAAAATGACAATTTTAAGAACCAGATCTATACTTGTATATTTATACAACTGACAAAAGGACATTATTACGATCCAATCAATACCCTTAAATTTAAACGTGTAGCTCTAGTGTGACGGTAATTAAAAAACCTAACTTAACCTTTAAATTTAAAGAACAAATTAAAAAAAAATATCTGAGTTAATTCCTTTACTTCCATCCTTTTACTTTGGAGAGAGTAAAAAAAAATCCTAATTCGGCAGGATATACACATAGGGCGAGATTATTTTCTTTTATGCCAAACGATGTTTCAAAACTGACAGTTTGAATGGAAAAATGGCAGCTGTAGGAAAACCATCACTTATAAGAATACGATCCATGATAAATTTCAGAGATATTTTTCAGGCTTTTTAAAAAGCTGTCTCAAAATTTTTATCATAATTTTTTCCTTCAAAAAAAATCTTTACCTTAAAAGGAAGTAAAACTGATTTATTATGAATCGAACAAGAAACAATTTTCCAGGTAGCTAAGGTGGATTGATAAAATGGTAACCGACAAAAATATATTTTTCAAACATAAAATTTTATACATCAAAGTCAAAATAGAACACCATACCTTTTCTTGCTAAGTAATTTGCTGTCAGAAAACTTTAGCACAAAACATCAAATAACGTCAATTCCATCTAATATTGTGGGGGGCGGGGAAGCCCAGTCGGTTAGGCATTCGCCTTGAATGAGGAAGGTCCCAGGTTCGGATCCGGGCATCGCCAAAATACTGCGACCTATAAACGGCCCATGCAGCCAACAATGTCCGACGAATAAATACCCCATGTAGGTGAGTGCAAGTTAAATATGCTCCAAAGTCCTAACGCTCAGTACGATGTCGCCCTAAACGGTTGCGTTGGGTGCCGACTCAGGTGTCGGCTCGTCACTTGACTGTGGTTCTAAAATGTCGCCAATAGCCCTCGTGTAGCTCTAGTGCGACAATAATTCAAACCAACCTACTTATCTAATACTAACAATTCAATATCGAAAAGAGATCATGATATATTCCGTGCAAGTAAGGGTTTCAATAAACATAGATGTTTACAGGCGGCAAAATTGCCACTATTATTTCCGTAAATTGAAAGAATCCTTTTTGAAATTGCATGTATATTTATATACTATATATATAAACTATAAATTTTATAAAGCATATTTTAATATACTACAAGCATAAGTACTAATTTGCATAAGGAAAAATCAAAAACAATATTTTGAATGTCCTTAGCCAAGTAGGGGAGACTGGGTACGGTTGTGACAGTTTTCGGTTAATCGCTTATAAATTCGTTAGTATGCCGATTAGCTGGATGAAAGTTCCATTAATAGTAAAGTGCAACACTTTTCTACGTATAAATAAAAAATTGCGTCCCTAAGTACAATAGTTAGCTTGTAAGAGCAAATTAGAAAAAAGAGGAAGTAGTGTCACAACCGACCCCACCCTGGGATCGGTTGTGACAGTGCCTGGGGTCGGTTGTGACAGAGTCAAAAAAGACACCAAAATGTCATCAAATCACTCTTTTTGCATCATCTTTAGAAACTATAAATTCAATATTTATAATAATTACATAATTATAAATTAATTTATAATTATTAATAAAAATCTTCATATTATCAATATCATCAAAAAAGTTAACTATACAATTATAATTATACATTGCTGTAACCATGTCAAATACAAAACAAATACATAAAAATGTGTGTGTTTTTTTTTTAAAATATCTTATCTACATAACAAAATATACATGTTCTTATATAACACAAATAAATATTTTTGAGTTACACCTGTTTCGTCAACACTGTATATATCCTGTGGCTCATAGGTGTGTATGTACATAACAATTCGCATATTGTCATAAAAATCTTGCAAATTTGAAACTTTATCAATACAAATGTATCGTAACAAAGACACGATTAATTTGGTGATATTTTGCCGCTCTTCGTAATAAAATCTCGCGTTTCACTTCTATAAAAGCTTCTTCATATTTTCTTAGGTCACACTGTGCCTTTTCTGACTTCCTCAGGCGTTTTATAGGCATCTAAAAGAAAAATAAATACATTTTACTGCGCTGTCACAACCGTATACAGCCAACTCTTTTGCAAAAAAAAAAAAAAAAAAAAAAAAATCAATCGCCATGACAATACAAAATAATTTACATTCAAAGTAATCACTGGTTTTTCATTATTAAAGTCTAACTTATAACGAGGAAAAAAATTAATTGCTCAATCTGTACACATATAATAACAGTTATGAAAAGAAATGGAATAAAAATACTTACTTTTGAGTTTTTTGACGGTGAAAAAGTAACCGAGGCCTCTGGTAGGGTTAATGTCGTGCGATGACTGATGGTATACTGTGGAACATGTTCAGGCAGGCAAGCTGCTCCTTACCCCTTACACCCAACCCGGTATTCCTTATGGTTTCGCTAATATAGAGACTGTCACAACCATACCCTGGCACAACCGTACCCAGGCTACCCTACCAATAAAAGAGTCAAAACGCCGTACTTAATCGTATAGTGAATGTGATGTATAGTAGCTTTTCCAAGAAAATAGTCAAAATAAAAATTGTAGAAAAAATAAAAAATGACTTAATGTCTAGCGGCTTCAACTTTAAAAGTCTGTAACACAAAGAAGCATGTCATGAACGCAGTTTCACACGGGTACAGGTCCCTGGAGACTATTTCCCTCTCATTCAGGGACATATCTAAATTGCGGATTTGGCGATATATGGCCGCATCTACCACTTATGTGTGTGCGTGTTGTGTAATGTGTCGGTGTTACTTGACGAAGATTTATAAGCGGGTCTCTGACTAAGCACTCAAATCTGAATATATATGCTAACCAACCAACGAACCAACGCGACGCCTGAGATTCTTCTGCTTGGTCAAAGGTCATTCAGGTGACAGGGGTATAGCACACACCCAGCCATGAAATTAGCCAAATTTAATTTTGAGTGTCAGTTACCATCTTAACAAAGCACTAAGTAACTACGTTATTTTTTCAGAGAAAGTTTTTAGAAGGGTCAACAAGTATACGTGTGAGGCGATTCAATATATTTCCTCTCAGCGTTTTCTTTAAAGTTTTTTGACAGACCTAACAAGTAGCAGTTTTAGATTAACCTCCAAGATATATGTGCCCAAATGTCAAATATTTCTTATTTTGCTTTTTTTGAGATGGCATCAGTTGGATGTTTTGGGACTGTCTGGTTGGTCTCCTTTGTGTTAGTATTGAGAAGCGGTTTCTTTCAAGTTTCCGAAAAGACATCGAAGGCATTGTTAGGAATGGAAGTGTCCGAGGTTAAAAACCGAATAAATCGACTGAATCGAATGATTTTTGGGTGTATGTGATATATTTTGTCCGGAATTTGCTAATTGGTTTGCATTCATTCGTATCAAGGTGCATCTAGGTGTCTTGGATAGTAGATATACGTCCATAAGGGTGCCTTAATGATATAAGATCACCTCGAACATATTATGGTACAATATATATTCCAGCTTGCGTGCTTGTTTAGAGAACCGGTTATAAGCTTTCGTCAAGTCGGACAGACACAGAAAGAATTTTACAGTCACAAAGAATTGAATAACACATAGATAAATAACAACATTTATTCACGGTCACAAACATCCATGCCTGACCGGGATTCGAACCCGACCCCAGCAGCTCCAAAGGCTAAAGTCCTAACGATTGCGCCTCCGGGGAAGCTCCTCGAACATTATTTGATAGCGGTATTTTTGCAACGAAGAGTCGAGTAAAAATATCTTAATGGATGGCTAGTATCAATTATTTGCAAATCGAATGTTCTTTAAAAATTGTATAATTATGTTGGCTTTAAATATGCATTTCTGGAAAAAGTTAAAATGAATACATATTTCAAAGCGAATATTATATAAGAATCTCAAAAAGATTTGGAATACCCAATTGAAGGTGAAATTTGCTCCTAAAAAATGAGAAAATAAAGATTTACTCTTGGAATCTAAGGCATAGATATATTTATAAAAAAAATTACTAAAAGTATTTAATTTTTAGACGTAAATTCGATTACTGCCACAGGCAATTTGTAAATGCGAAAATAAATTTAAGTGTTATTTTCGAATGAATATTGTTTGGTTTATTACTTAATGATAGTGGTTACTAATATTTATTTGCGGAGATTGTGATTGCTGCAATTTTTGAATATGTGTGCATAGTATGTTAAAAATTCTTAGTTATTTTCAATCGAGGAAATTATAACACTACAAAGATCTGTAGAAGGACCCACCGCAAATGAAATATAGCCAAATTTGATCTTGATGTTCTGAGAATCCTTAGCATATCCCGAGAATACACTACAAATTACTTTTTAATATGTTTCGCCATCTTGAATATCCTGACATGCGCCAACTCATTTAATGAAGTATGGGTGCCATATTAACACTATGGGTTTTTTAGAAAGCAGTTATTGTAGTTTCTGTGAGTTGAAAGCACCTTTTCCTATTTATCTGTTCGTACTTCATTCAGTTCATTCATATGTTTTTTTCCCAAGACGTTTTGTCCATGCATTCTTTTGTATGGATTTCATATGGATCTGTACATATCCTTTATACATTTATGGGTGATTCTATAAAAAAAGCGTATTACTTCAGTATGTCATTTAGCTAAAAATACAAGTTAAATTTTCTGCATGGTGTGGGGAACAACCAACAGAACTGACATTTTGAGAATTAAAAATTATATGAAAGAAATATATATACTGTATGTAAGAAAAAAAAGAAGAAGAAGAAACAGCAGGTCACTAATATAACATATTCAACCCCAAATTACACAAAATATTCACTTGCTGGAAAACCTTCCTGAAATACTTTTTTCTGCTTATTTTGTTTAGTAAAAACCAACTTTTGTACATCTGATTCACAATTAATTAACATCATTTGATTCACAATTAATTAACATAATTTTTCAATGATTCACAATTTTTTAAAGTTAATATGAATGAAGTTAATATGTATAAAGTTAATATCGAATTTTAAGATGTTAAATAAAAATTGAAAAACTAGTGAAAACAACACATCGTTCTCATTAATAATCCTATACAGCATTGATGATACATTAAAGAAAAGCGGGGTCATCCAGTTATGACAGATAACCATCTCCGGTGTCAATTAGAAACTACAAAAAACTCCCAGTAATTAGTACGGAAGAGAAGTGAAAGTGTCATTGGCGCCGTAAAAAAAATGCTTTTAATGTTTACTTTAGCCAATTTGATTTCTCGTGAACTGAATGAGTGACACGGCCTTAAGGCTTGAGGAAAAAAGTAGCTTGAGATGAATTGTCAAGATAACGTGACAAATTGTGTGCTTAAATGCTGCTTTTTAGGGGTTTATGGTGTGTAATTTCGGTTATGAAGCAGTTTTTTTAATGGTTTTGGAAATTGGATGCTGTGTTGTGCTAGGCTTGGTGTTTTTTTCTTTGGAATGTTAATAGACAGCTTTGAATTCAGTATTGGCAATTAAAAATAGTTTAACACACAGTTTTCGACGTGTAGACTTTGCTAAAAATTCTCAATTCAAGAAAGACTTTATATTATAGAAGTTTGTTGATTCAATAGACAGTCGAAACAATTTTTAAGTCTTGAACTCTCAATTCTTCAACTCGTTAATTCAGTATAGCAATTAAAAAAAGTCAAATGCAGAAAGTTTGGGATGTTTAATATGTGCTAAAAATTCAAGAAGGCTTTCTATATAGAAGGTGTTGATTAAAGGACAACAGTAAACTTTTTTCAGGGGATTTTTAAATTACTTTTAAAAAGTAACTCTTTTACGGTTACTTATTAAAAAAAAAGTACTTCTGTTACAGTTACTTAATACGAAAAGTAACTTCCCGCATTTACGTTAAAAAATCTCTGGTTAGAAGAAAATTTTAAAATAAACCATCTTACCATTTTTCAGAGAGAACCCATGCTAAAGAAATCGGGACAATCGAAAAAAATTAACAATGAAAATTCAGAGTTGTTAAAAGTATTAAATTTTAAATAATGAAATGTAAGCTGAACGCCGAACTGTGACGAAAATATCCTGAAGGGCGGCGCGAAAAGTAACCAAATGTTTCATTACTTCATTATTGCTAAAAGTAACTGTTACAGTTACTTTTGAAAAATCTATTTCAGAAAAATCATTTTTTCAGTCATATCCTTAGAAAAAAAAATCATATCAATTTTTGCTATAAATAACATTGTGACAAAACTATCGATTTCTGTACGCTCGCTACATTCACGATCAATAAGTGTGCTTTTCAAAAGAGAAGAATAGCTAAGAGGGCCGGAAAGGGTAGACAAACACGTTAGAATAACACAGTGAAAATCAATAGAGCACATATCTTCATTCAATTTTTCAGGGATGAGTGCTTTTTGCTAGTTTTATCGACAACTCCCCATTCTTATCATCACAATTTCGACTCGTTGTTATTCGAATGTGTTTATATTTGAAGAGTATAGGGGAAAAACAAATTCATTGACAGGGAATCCGTCCGTATTGAGGTCTGCTTGGCTAATAGTGGCAATCGGAAGCCGGTTTCTTCATTGGTTCTTTTTCTGAGGTCCAAGTGTCAGCAGTGAATCTCGATCATAGAGATGTGCGCAGCGTGTTAAGAACCAACTTACAAAACTGGATTCTTCGCACTAGTTTAGGCGATGACTCCCTTTCTTTACCAAGCAGATATAATGCCGACAGATTCCCTCTCAATGAAGGTGTTTTTCCCCTGCACTCTTTTATTTGTGAAACGAATTAAGCTTATTTAGTAAAAAAAAAGCCCCGCTCTGATGCCTAGGTGTCTCTATAAGGTTGCGTTGGATGCCAGTTCAGGTGTCGACTCGTCACCTGTGGAGAACAACGAGACCTGTTGCCAAATTTTTCTCGTGCTGCTCTAGTACGACATTTATTCAACCAAACCTTTGTTAAACAATATAACACATTGGTTGGTTGACATATATTTTCAGGCTTGTGTGCTTGGTCGCAAGGACCCGCTTATAAGCCATCGTCAAGTAGGACAACACAAGACACACACAAACACATATGACAGATGTTGCCATCTGTCGCCACCTCCACAATTTAGACATGTCCCTGAAGGGGAGGGAAATTTTCTCCAGGGACCTGTACCCATGGTGAAATGCGCAATGACCGCCCACAGGACTTTCGGATCCAACAGATTTCACGAGCACGTACTCCGCATATACTCGACAAACATAAACATCCATGCCTGAACGGGATTCGAACCCGGAACCAGCAGCTCCAGAGGCCAACACCTTAACCACTACGCCGCTGGATCGGCAATATAACACATTGGTAATAGATAATTTAATCGTACTTAACTGTCTATTTTTAGCTTCCTTCAAGAGTTTTAACGCAGCAAATAATTTAGAATCCTGGTCAAGTGACGAGTTCGACACTAACGGTCTTTGGACTCCATAGATTTAGCGAGCATGCTTACCCCAGTATACCCGGTTGGATTTTGGGCTGAAAAAGGGTCCAACGCCATTATCAACTGGGATACTAAGCCCCCGATATATCGTATTATTCAGGATAAATTTTGATTTTCCAAATGGCGCAGATTTCCAATTTTATCGTCGAATTTTTGAATTTGCTAATAATATCCAACGATGTCTTAAGAGCTTGAATCTTTGAAATTCTCGGCTTGAAATGAAAGAATGACCCCTTGGCGCAATAGTTATGCCGCTGTTTTATAAACTTTATTTTAGTTTATGATGTCAAAAATATGTCATTTAAACTTTAAAAAAAATCATTTCTATGGTTTTTTTTAATACACACTAGCGTCTTGGTTACGGATTGTTTTTAAATCATCCATTTAGAGTATATAAAACATAATGTTTACAGCACATTTTATCTAAATATTAAAAAAAAATACAAAAGATTACAAACAAATGCAAAAAAATTGCAAATAAATGCAAAATATTGCAAATAAATGAAAAAAATTGCAAATAAATGCAATGAAATTAATTTGTTTTACAGAGTTAACATGACATTATTTTGCATAAGCATTTACGTAAACGAATTTCCAAATTTTAAAATAATGAATTATAATTAGAATTTTATAGTTACTCGATTAAGTAGCAGGGAAAAAAGACATATTGTAAAGACATATATATATATAAGACATATATATT